>JANVCL010000212.1:13136910-13150544 GCA_026546855.1 Erythroxylum incrassatum | reverse complement strand
TCTTCCCATAATGCCCCCTTATGTAACTTATCACTTTAACTTTAATTCACTACACCCATGTCACATAATCTCCATAATAATAACATGCTAATTAACTCCAACATATATATAAATATTTCAAGATTCCAAAAATTAATCTAATCATGTTTAATCAAATAAAAAAAATTCAGGGGCCAACAATAAGGTATGATTTGTATACTTGCAATATTGAGAGTTTTATTATCATATAAAACTTGCTCAATAAGTTTTTTGCATTGTTACTGGAGACTTTTAGTATTAGGACGACTTAAATTCCTTTGATTTAAGGATTTTTACCCTCTGACAGATCGTGTCGTGTCCACTGCAAAATTTACCTAACTCTATACACTAAAAACTTGTAGATGTGATAAGTCAAGATTGTATCCATAGGGAATGTTCTGTTAATTCTCGAATTGAAAATAATTTATGCAACCGAAATAAAAGGTGGTTTTGGGTTTTATGCAATTGAGAAAATAAATTAAAATTAAACTAACAAAAACAAATTATAGAAAACAATCTATAATGATAAAAGTGTCGAATGTGTAGAGTCTGGTTCTATGATCAATCTTGGCCTACACATGATTTAATATATCTCATTATTCTAATGTTTTGACATCTCTCCTCAAATAATTGATCGTAGACTAACAATATGTTATGCTAATCTCAAATTTCCTTTAGCTTGTGTTTAATTAAGAGATGCTCGTTAGTTAAACCTAGTTATTAAATAACTTAGGATATGATCTCTAGATTCAATTGGGTAGCCACATTACGAAGTGAAAAACAGATCAATATAGGTCGTAACCTTACACGTTCGGGTTATTTGTCCTAAGTTACGTTGTTCTAAACGATTTAAGACCATTAGTAGCTACTAATAAACATCAAATATAATAATTATAGATTATATTCAACATTCTAACAATGAGTTCATAATAAAACAATCCAATGAATATATTAAGAACATCTTTACAAAACCCAAATCAATCAACATCCAACAACGATAACAATTTGAAAAGAAAGATTCAACATTAAATAAGATGACATAAGCTTAACCGTGACTCAGGCGTCGACTTCACCTTTGAATCGGCATCGGGAAGTTAGGCCTTCATCTTCTCCATTAATATCCAAAAAGATGACTACTTTCGCCTCTTTCCATCTTGAAAATTGAAGAGAAAATGATGAAGGAGTTGGTCTACCCACGCGTCTCCAAATATTCCCCTCTGCCGTCACAAAACATTCTTTATATAATAAAGAGCTAGCTTAAAAGTGGATAGTTGACCTTTCTCACGCCTGTGAATGACTTCTCACGGGTGTGAGAGGTGTCTCACGATCGTGACACCTCTCACGCCCGTACAAACCATGTCAACTCACGGCCATGAAAATTTGGATTTATGGTCGTGAGCCACAATGCTTCATTCTCCATTTTTATGCTCTATCTTCTTTCTTCTTCTTTTAATCTCTTCTTGTTCTTGCTCCATGAAGACAATAGAGTATGAATATCGAGAAGATGACTCAATGAGTATGCTTTTGGCTCACTTTAGTTATTATGTTTTCAAATTATACCTAAAATCAAATATGAACTAAAGTGAGTGTCTTAAGCATTCTAAAGCATTAATCACAAAATGTTATGGATCAAATGTATCAATAATTAAGCACATATCAAGTTCTTCCACACTTAGCTTTTGACAGTCCTCTGGCAAATCGTCAAAATCAAAGTCACAAACTAAAATACTTACGCATTTTCCATATTTCCCAATAATAGATAATTATAAGCAAAGATGAATAACTTTAAAAAACCATAATAAAGACTCAATATTCAATGCTTTTACTCATGATCAATTAACATTTATCACCCTTAGAAACTGAGCAATCTAGAGGTAGACTTGGGCAAAATGTGTTTAAATAAGATATATCATAGGTACACTCAAACATCATTCATGATAATAACATTCCACAACTTTGCATATCATTTCATTTCTCTACCACTAAAATTCACATGCATAACTATGCATCAAAGGACTTTTCTAAGGTCGTAATGTGGGTAAAGGTAAGGTGAGATGTGTTTGGATAAAGTAGTATACAAGTCATCAAGCTAATGAAGCATAAGTAACACTTAATGAAACATTAAACATATAAGCTAACATTCATTTAAATTGGGTACCATCAGCTATGATGAACGCAACAATTATATTCCATAGCTCAAATTCAAGCTTTCACACCATAAACCACATCAAGCCTATATCACTCACAAAAGTTAAAAATAAACAAGAATTTGTAACCATAGGGAGTGACCCTTAAAAACTACATCTCCCTCATTCACATTATACTTAAGTAACCCTTTTATTACAACTTTAAGAGGAAAAACTAATAATAAGTAACTTTACAAAACATATGCATTTCCTCTTGGATATTTTTATTTAAATATATTTCTTTTCCTTTTCCCTTTCCTTTTCCTTTTTCTTTCTTCTCTTTCTCTTTTTATAAAAATTAAAAGAAGCTACACCAACAATGGAATTCATAACATGAAAATCTAACAAATATAATCAACCCACATTTATGCACACTCCCACACTTAGACTTTTGTACATCCACAATCATCAACAAGTAACAAATGCTCCACTAGCTTTATGACTTGATAGGACATTTAGTTAAGTTTAATAATATGTAATATGGTTAGCATAAAAAAAGAAAGGTTGATAAAGCTCAAAGGGGTTTAACAAAGGAAAATTCATATCAATTGGTATGCTATTTGGCTAATGTAACATGTAAAAACAAAAATGTCTAATCATTTTCATATTAATGCATATGATAAAAATGTGGTCCTGAATAGAAAATCAAGGCAAAGTCAAGATGTACATGTCACGAAGGTCACACATAAGCAAAAGACAATGAGACTTGTTGGACCCTGAACTTTTCTTAGAAGTTAGAACTATTAAATGAGAAAATTTTGGTGATTAGTCATGGGTAAAGAACAAATGAATGAAAATTTTTAAATTAGAAATTTAGACAAGATTAATGTAGTGAATGAAAAATGTGGATAGATTCATGTTTTGCGTTGGTATTTTTGGTGGATAAGAGATATGAAATTGGAAGAGTTAAGGTGATAGTTAGAAGTAAAATGAAAGCAAAAATGAAGATGAATATGTGTAGTAAATTGGTGAAGAATATACATGTGTATGTTCTGTTATTGGTGTTTATGATTAATCATGGATTAAAATTTCTTTATGGATGATATTGATTTGAAATGGAGTTGAGAATGAGGAGTAATGAAGCAAAAAAGGTGATCTTGGTATGAGTTGTGTTAAGGAAAGATTTTTGAAACAAAATGGGTAGTTGATCTGGAAAATGTTCACTGAGTATGCTTCAGTCTTTTAGCCACAAATTTTTCTCTAATTATCCGAACGAGATGATTCATGATTTATATTAAACTAGAAACATATGGCTATATTTCTTATGAAGACATCCAATTTAAATTCTGTCTTTAAGAATCTCAAAATTTGTCATAAAGTTGCGAATTGGGTGCAGTATATTGGTGGATGAATGTAAGTTCGTGTTCTAACTTCAGGGGAAATTCTGAATTGATCTAGATAGATTTAGACAAAGATATCTTCTAAAAAATTTTATTCCTTTCTTTTATCTTTCCAACGGTATATAGTATGAAATTTTTGAACATCTGAGTCGAAAGTTATAGTCCTTATAAGGGACAGGTGCAAGAGTAAAGTTGTATCATCTGTAAATATGTATCTTTTGTTTTTTTTTTTTGCTATCTTCTGCTTTACTGCTTCTTCTGATTTTTTGCTTCTTCTACTTTTTGCTATCTTTTGCTTTCTACTATGTTCTACTTTTCTACTTCTTCTACTTTTTCACTTCTTTTGCTTTTTGCTATCTTCTGCTTTTCTGCTTCTTCTACCTTTTCGCTTCTTTTGCTTTTTGCTACCTTCTGCTTTTCGGCTTCTTCTACTTTTTTGGTTCTTCTGCTTCTTCTGCTTTTCTGCTTCTTTTGCTTTTGCTTCTTCCGCTTTTCTACTTCTTCTGCTTTTTGCTTCTTCTATGTTTGACCTTCTGTCTTTTATGTTGATCGAAACTTCTTCTATGTACTATTCATTTTACATCTTTTGGTCTACTTAACAGAATCTATCTTTGAGGTCTTCATGAATGTTGTAGATCTCAAAGTCCTCTTTCAAAAAAATCTAAAAAACACCTTAATAAGATATCTGTAGGGAAAATTATGTCAATTTTCCAAATTCATCTGCTTTTTCAATTTGACTGACTTTTCAATTGGTTTCGTCTGTTCCTATCATATGCTCCATTTTTGACCCTTTAGATAATAGAATCTGTTTTTGAGGTCTTCATGAAAGTTTTATATCTCAAAGTTCTCTTTCAAAAAATCCAAATAATACCTTAATCTGATAACTATAGGGAAAGTTATGGCAATTTTCCCAATTCATCTGCTTTTTCAATTCGTCTGACTTTTCGATTGGTTTTATCTAATCCTATAGTCTGCTCCATTTTTGACCCTTCAAATGATAGAATTTGTCTTTGAGGTCTTCATGAAAGTTTTAGATCTTGAAGTTCTCTTTCAAACCATCTAAGAAGGGTCAATATGATTGGGGACCAAACCTTGTTTGATTCTAAACCTTGTTCAATTCTTTCGGCCATAGCTTTCTCATCCGACCTCCAAATGAGGTGAATCTTAGACTGATAGATTCCTATCACATTTTTCTACCTCTCCATGAAAGTTACAGCTTTTAATGCTATTTTGAAAAGGATCGATTGAATCAAAGTAAAAGTATGGGTTGGAAGAGTGTGAATTGGTTGTTTTACTGTACATACTTCAGTATTTTGATGATTTCTAGAAGCCGTTCTTTTTATTTCATTTTAAGGTAGGTGGAACACGCTCTTCGGGCCCCAGGTCATGATACCGAAAACAATTTGATTTTATGCCTCCTGAAGGCTTTTCCAAATAGTTTAAATAAGGGCAAGTGAATCACCTACGTAATTTCGAGGATATTTTGCATAGGCCAACGCGTCAAAGTCAATTCAGGTTCAACAATCGACGTAACTAGTTCCAGGAAGTGTTTTAGCTCAAAATGTTGCTAAAAGTAAAATTCGAGAAAAAATTCCAATTCTGAAGTGGCACACTCTATTATCAGAATTCATTAGTTAGTTAAGAGGAGTCACGGAAAGAACACTACTCCTCTCCAACCAGTCGAGTGTCTTTTCAATAACTTCTTTGAACTACTTTTTCCGATCCCCAGCTTGAAGTTCAACTTAGTTTTATGAGAACTTAATGATCCTAGGACTTCTAGCTTCGAGAAATCAATGCGTTGAATCGTGCAAAGATGTTACTCCGACTGATATCTACAACATTAACATACATCTTTTACTAATTGGATGCTAGCACAATCAATAGACTTTGACTTTGGACTCACCTTCGATTTCTATTCCACTAATCAAAAGAAAAAAAACCGATCGTTCTAATTCTTGCATTTATCCGAGGAGGCAAAATTTTCTTTTTTGCCTATCTCTATCCCAATGGCTGGAGTGAATAAAATCTGCTTTGTGCTAGTTCATTCTCTTTCCTGTGCAAAAAAAAGGTATACACTCTCTTTTCTTTCCCTTGAAGTGATAAGCTAATCTCCAAAGGTCCATCCAGTTAATCGATGGAGGAGTAGGAAACTCAAAAAGTTGTGGCAGGAAGCAAGTGCTTATAGCTTGCCAAAGATCCTATTTCTACAATTGGTAGGTCACCGGGTTATTCAAATAAGATCCCTCTATCAGTATAATCCCACGAGCAAGGAAACTAGCTAAGCAAGTAATTCTAGGAGTCGAGGTCAAAATTTTCCCCAAGAAAGCAAGTCGAGAAGGCATATAGTCGACGCAGGAGCCTAAGACTCATACTCTTATTCCTTTTTCGGAGCTGAAACAACTGCTTGAATGAGAGCAGTTAAGTGCTACCTTTCAGCTCGGTAATATGGAATCTCGACTTACTTGGTTTATCAGAGTGAATTGAATCTTTAAATTGACTCCGCAGCTAAGCAAGTGCTCGAAACATAGCGACAGGAATGCCTTGATGGGCTGGGTAAGATAACTCGACAGGATCGTCTCCGTGTGACATGCTATCTTTCCCCTCTTTATTTTCAAGTAAAGGGTGAGTCTCATGCATCAGTTTGTGGATTGTGGAGTAGAGTAATGCATTATAGGAATAATACCCCCTTTTTTAATCATAATCAAACAAATATTTCAATGATTCCGGGAACTGCTAGAAGTAGCCATGTAGGCAACTAGTTTTAGGAGACCAATAAAATGGAATTCCAAAGCCCCTTCGCGGAAAACCAGCTATATCTGATCTTGGTTGGCCTTTCACCCCTAGCCACAAGTCATCCCCATGTCCACCTGCTTTGATCTCATGCAAGTGCAAGTAGGAGCACCGCTCTTTGCTTTTTCCTTTTAGGGAATCTCTTCGATCTCTTTCTTTTTGGGGCTAGCTACTCCATTTTCGTCTAAATTCCAAAGTAAATGGGCTTTCAATGGTCACCACTAACTACTTTTGGTCAAAAAGACTTTGGATGAACCAAATCCTCATTTCATTTTCTTTTTCCATTAAAGGGGGCTCGTATATGTTCTAACTGGTGTTTGGTGCAGCACCTGCATTTTGGTGTATTCTTCTTTCTTTCTTTGGTCTTTCATTCTGTCAGACAACTAACGCAAGCCTACTTAAAAAATCCTGATAGAGCTCCAAATGAGATTATTTTTTATTTGTGTTAAACTAGAGACATGGAGCTACAAATGGTATGAAGAAATTGAAATCTAATTCAGTCTCTAAGATATTTAAATTCCGGATAGAAGTTGTGCATAGTATACTGATTTGGACAAGAGCAGTCCAAAAATGTTTGAAGTATATCTTTCGAATCACTGAATCAAATTGAATGATTTTAGTGTCATTAGAAACTTAAGACAATGGAGGTCTTTTTTTCTAGAAGAAAGTGTTATGTTAGAATGTTCAAGAGTACTGTTGGCAAGACACTTAAGCATAAAAGACATAAGGCATAAATGGAAGGGCAAATTGGACATTTCTCAATCATTAAGGGTATAATTGGAAGAAGAGGTGTTGTATTGCTTTTAAATGAAGAAGAAAAATGTGAATTGAGGGATAGAAGGAGAGGATAACGAAAGTGAGAGAGAAAGAGAAAGAGAGCTTGGTGATTTGAGAGAAAAGAAGAGAGTTAAGCTAGGATTTAATTCTTCTTAGTCTTTTAGAAAGATTTTGGAGCTGTTCAAGAAAAGAAAAAGGAAGAGAAAGAGAAGAGCTTCCCTTTTAGCCAAAGATCCCTTCATTTGGTGAAGAATGAAGGTAAGATCATTTTGAATCCTTTAGATTTTTGGAAGGATTTTAGTTTATGGAGTTTAGAAAAATGCTTAGGTTTAAGTATTCTAGAACCCATTTTAGTGATTTTGCATTGTGGGATTTTTCTATTGGATTCCTATTGAATGAAACTTGGTTTGTTTTAGGGAGCCAAGATAATCCTACCCAAGAGCAAGAGAAAGACAACCTTGACTTGGATTTTGCAAGCAAATTAGGTGGGTAATATATGTTTATGGTTATTAGGTAAATGGGCATTTTGCCTATGTGTGTGTATATGCTTGAATTGCTATGATGTGTTTTATTTCATGCCTTGATAGATGTATGTCATTTTGATATAATGGAATTATGACTTTGATCATGTTATGCCTTGAAATATTTCACAGCATTGTATATAAATGAAAAGAAAGGAAAGAGCACGAAAAGTATGAAAGTATGATGAAATGAATTAAGCTTTTGATAAAATGATTTTGAGCATGATTATGTACTTCTGTTTGGACAAGAGTGGAACCATTTTGTTCTTCAGGTGCAAGTTGACAAGAACCTTCTCCCAGTTGCTCGCTTGTGACATATGAGCTCTAAAATTGGACTCATTCTGCTCATTGGGTAAACTTCGGTTTCCCCATTCTGTTTCCATAGAACCCTCGAGCCATTTGTTTATGCATTTGCATCTTTGATTTGTTCAAGTATGATACATAATTGAGTGTGAAGTTTTGATGGATGAATCTTCATGATATGTTTTACAGGGTGGCATTGGATGATAGAATTTCTAGATTAAATGAGATATACATGCATACTTTAATATATCTCTGTGTGTGTGTGTGTGTGTGTGTGTGTGTGTGTGTGTGTGTGTGTGTGTGCTCAAATTGTATGGCTCATTGCCAATGGCTATAAATATATAAGCTACTGAGCTTCGCAACTCACCCCATTACCTTCCACTTTGCAAGTGAAGAGAAAGCAGAACAACATTGATCCTTGCAAAGTTTGGAAAACACCAAGAATAGAGACTTTTGTAATTAAGTTAGTTCATAAATTTTCGATATCTAGAATCATATTTAGCATAAGCTTTCAATTGTATCATGTGTATTTTGTATTTTGTAATAAGCCAATGGTGTGGCTTTTGAAATGTAAAGATATTTTGAAAACAAGCATTGTGTTCTGTAATAGGTCCAAGTGATTACTGAAACTTTGATGTGTTCAATAATGTTTGCATCTTTTGTGACTGAAATTGTTTTAAATAAATCGGGCCGATTTGATTACCGATTTTTCGCATATGCATTTATTGTTTAAGAAAATTTGCAATGAGATTCGACTGTCTTATGACTATGAATGTTGGGCTCCGAAAGCGGGGTCTAACAAGACTGATATGGATGTGTCATTCTAATAAAGCTCAAAATCTTACTGGCTTTTGTCTACTCCTAGTTACTACTCTTCTAATGATAATGCGCATTAACCAATTACAAGAGCAAAATTTGTTAAAGTTTCTATAGATTTTCCTAGTCAATTCACACTCTAATTATAACTATATAGTCTTAAAAGGCATAGAAAAAGAGAAAATTCTTGACTTTGAAAACTGCCTAAAAAGCCACATAAGCAAAAATTAAGCTAAAATAAGTATACAAACTAAGATCACCAACCCCACACTTAAAACTTACAATGTCCCCAATGTAACATCAAATGCAAGAAATAGAGCATTTAACGAAAATAGAAAATATGAAAATGTAAATAAACAAAAATCAACTTCCTTTAGGTTGCCTCCTAAGCAGCGCCTTTGTTTATTGTCGTTGGCTCAACTTCATGTTAATGCATCAAGTGACGCTATTCACATCTTCCAGCATCAACACTTCTAAATCCTACGATTGGAAGCCTTCATAATTTGAAAGTCTTGTTGATTTTCAGACTCCGTATCTCCATTGCACCAAAAGGAAAGACATGAGTAACAACAAATGGACCGACCCATCGGGAACGCAACTTACTTGGAAATAATTTGAGCTTGGAGTGATATAACAACACTTTCTGACCCACCTAGAAGCTTTTTCTTGAACTCATCTTATTATGAAAAGCTTTCATCTTCTCCTTATATATCATTGCATTCTAATATAAGTCATTCCTCATTTCCTTCAACTCTTGTAGCTACAACTTCTTCTGCACACCTGCATCATTCAAATTCATGTTGCATCTTTTTGTAGCCCAACACGTCTCATGTTGTAATTCCACTAGAAGTGACAAGGCATATCGAATACCATTCTATATGGAGACATCCCAAGTGGTATTTTATAAGCCGTCCTGTAAGCCCATAGTGCATCATCTAGTTTTACACTCCAATCCTTTCTATTGATCTACATTATTTTCTCTAGGTTTGACTTGATTTCCTTGTTTGATACTTCAGCTTATCCATTGGTTTAAGGATAGTAAGAGGTGGAAACCTTGCATATGATGCGATATTTTCTTAATAATGTTTCCATTTCCTTGTTGCCAAAATGGGTTCCTCTGTCGCTAATGATTGCTTTTGGCATCCGGAACCTAGAAAGAATGTTAGCTTTAACAAAATCTGTAGCAACTTTAGCATCATTAGTTCTAGTGGCTTTGGCATCCATCCATTTAGAAACATAATCAACTGCAAGCAATATATAATTACATCCAAAAGAAAGGAGGGAAAGGTCCCATAAAATATCACAAAAAAAGAATAGCAGTTTTTGATAATTGATCCTTACTGGACAAGTTACTTGACCGTTGGCATCTGTCACATAACTTGCAGAAGATGTATGCATCTTTGAATAATGAGGGCTAATAGAAACCACTCTCCAAAACTTTATGATTCATCCTCTTTACTCCAAAGTGCCCTCCACATGCATAAGAATGGCAAAAGGTTAAGATTAAGGGTGTTTCAGTTTCATATACACACCTCCTGATGACTTGATTTACACAGTGCTTCCAATGTTTATGAACTCTCCTGGCAGATGGGTAATACCTAGAGTAGCTATTTGGTTTCCTAAACATCCCCTAATTGTTAAGTCAATTATAATGCATTTATGTTGGACTTAATTTTGGTTGATTCGTGAAATTGTATTCATAAATTAATGGAATTATTTGTTAAATGCTCGCAGGTGGTTGTCAATACCAAAAAGACGAAAAAGGATCGAAAAGAGGAAAAATAAGGACAGAATCCTAAATCTGCAAATTTTCCAGAATTGGAATCCAATTAGAACACAACCATCCAAGATCTACTGGACTTCTTTTCAAGATATCTTCTACCAAAATTAAAATACCACCTAATCTAGAGAAAATCAAAAGAAGATAACAGAGATATTCAATTAAAAGAGGAAGCTTAGTGATTGCCACACATTATATACATGTATTAAGGGAGATTAGCAGGAGCTTAAGGTTTAGTCGTAGATTAGATTAGGTTTTTGTCATAGGGTAGATTAAGGGATCGTCGTATTCTTTCCCCTCAAGACTCTACCGCACTTAGATTTTCTTCTTGCTTTTCCTTACTATGTTGACCATCGTATTTTCCTTGCTGATGGAGGAGACTGCCACGTTCCTGGTTCTTCTCTGTTCATGTTTCTGGAGTCTTCCAACAGCGTCATTGCGTTCTCCCATTGGCTGCCTCAATTGATTTTCTTTCTTGTTCTTCATTATTCCATCAACAGTATCGACGCACCTTTGTTCTTGGCTGATCCACGTTGCTTCATCGTTCACCATCATCATCACTGCCGCAGATCATCTTCTCTTCTCTTTGGCTGTTAATTGATTTAATTAGTTTTATAGTTTATTTCTCTTACAATTTCCAATTAGTTTATTCATAGGCATAGGGACTTGGTTAATTTAATTTTCTGGTTTTATTATCTTTCAATTTTTGCAGATTTCAATTAGGGATTTTTATTAGTTTCAATAAAGACTAGTTATGAATACAATTTCTTTTATTATTTCTTTTGATTTTAATTTAATTATGATTAATTAATTTTCTTGTCTTGGTTGAGGGATCCATGTTCCATGTTATTATGGTGAGATTTTCTAGATATTTTTCATGATTATTAATGAACATTGGATAATTTCAAATATGTCTTTTTAATTGGATTTATTAGTTTCTAGGTGCGCAACTAGGAATTAATTAATTCAACTGCTAGGTTAACAAAAACTGATGTTTAATTTTGGTAACCATAAGTAGCAATTAGGATTAACCCCTCTACGTTAGAGTCGGAAAATTCTAAGAAATTATTCACTTGATTGATTTCATGTCGTACATGTTTATCACTTGTCATTGGTTCTTAATGCTATTATTCAATTTAATTTATGATCGTATCTAAATTAATTATTTAATAAAGTTGCTAGGATACATGTTTCTAGTCAATACAATTCATAAGAAAATTGTCTCAATGAATGTTCGTTAATAATTATAATTTTTTGTCAAGGATCCATAATAAAATGGTAACATCGGTGACCGAAACCAAGGTATTTTTTCCATTGAATTTTCAAACTTAATTATTATTTCAATTTACAATTTTCATTGTTGATTTTTATTATTATTTCAGTAAGTAACAAAAACCCCCTTTCTATTTTCGCCTGAACTAGCTAACTTTTACCGTTAAAAATTTCTCGTGGGAACGATATCCGCTTACAGCAACTACATTAAATTGTTTTAACGGGAGTGAAAATCTTTTATATTTGGTTGCAGGCGACAGCATCACCAATTATTTCTAATTAATTAAATTTATTTTAATCTTTATAAAATATTTAAATTTTATATCATTTTGTTAAATAAATTATTTGAAAATTAATAATAAATTTTATTTGAATTTTAGATATTTAAATTTCATTATATTTATTATTTTAAATTTATTTACAAAAATTAAATTACCCTTATTTTTTATTAATAACTAATTTTACTTAAATAAATATATAATATTAAATTAAATTATTCATAATTTTTATTAATAATTAATATATTAAATAATATATTTAGTTGATAGTAAGTCATATTATGAAAAGATAGAAACTGAAAATAAAGACTAATTTTTGTGTTTTTTTTAAATTTTGAAAACTGAAAAAATTGAAACTAAAAACTCAAATAAATAAATTTTTACTAAATTTGAAATAAAAACAAAAAATATAAATTGAGAAAAAAGTATTAAAATTTGAAATTATTTTAGAAAATTTGTGTAGTTTCAAAGAGAAAATTATCTTGGACATAAAATAAATAAAGGTAGGATGAATTTTAAAAAATAAAACATATAGTTGAGTATTATCTATGGTTTAACTTATGGATGATGTAAATAAAAGTCTAAAAGTTTTTAAAATAAAACATTTGAGGATGTGTAAATTAGGGTTTAAAACACAACATTTCAACTACAAATTCATAACATAACAAAAATCTTGAAACACACAAATAAAACTAAAAAAATTCAATGCCGCAAAAATAATAATAAAATAATTTATTTTTAAATGAGTAAATAATGTGCAGGAGCTCTCTTAGATGACATTCAAAGTCAGCAAACTTGACGACTATAGTTAATAATATATATTAACTCTTAAATTATATTTGAAATAAATTTTATACATTTAATCAATTTTTTACTAGTATAGAAAAATCAACATTATAAAATACTAACATATATTAGAAAAATCAACATTATAAAATACTAACATATATTATTATATATTTTGAAAGCAGGGTGAGTTGATTGTGGCTCCTACGCGTTTAACTTGAAGCAATTTTAAGTGGGGTGGGTCACAAACAGTTGGCGAGCAATCAATGGCATCTGCATAGCTTTTGTCCAAATGAATGATCTTTATTGTCAATCCTAAGTATTTCTTCATGATCTTTAAAAAAATGAAACAGTGAAATGAAGTAATTGGTACTGCCCGGATTGACAATGTCCCTCTTTCTCAACAGTAAAAGGAAAAATAAATGAGTAAAAAACGAACATCTTAGGCAAAGGGTAAGCTAGACTTGAGACTTTGCGCTAGCTGTGATTCACCTGAACAAGTTTGGCCGCTTCAAGACGTGCCAATTAATTAAGTCGTAGCCCGAGGGATCCAAATCACAAGAACCTGTATCCAAGGCAGGTAGATATTGTCAAGTGACAACAAACCACCCAATTAATTAAGTCTGTATGGTATTTTTATCCATTCACAAAATACACAGGATACGATTTAACAGTGTGCAGAGGTCCTTTTGCAACATCACCAATGATCTTGTTCTCTATTGGATTTTCGACATCCTACATATAATTAAGTAGCATTGGCAACAATA
>JANVCL010000212.1:13073168-13101636 GCA_026546855.1 Erythroxylum incrassatum | reverse complement strand
TTACCCAATCTTAGATTGAATCATCTGGCTTACTGAACCTATCTTATTGAAATTCTTCTTTGGAAGCAGATTTCTTGATACTATCCTCGACACTGCTCCTGAAATCCTTATCAATCAACTATTTTCCATGATTACTTATCAATCATTCTTAGTACCTCAAAAAGATCAATTTCAACTTTTCATAATATCTCAATAAGATGAATTTATGCCATAACTTTTAAGATCGGAACACCTTTTTAATAAGGCTCATTGAAACATTAAACAAATTATTTGCTTTAGTACCTTGGTATATACCATAAAAATCATTACTTCTTATCTAGAGACGTAGTTAGGACAACTCACCAATTGGTAGCTTATGCTAAGGATACCCTGATCTCATTTGATTCTAGACAACACTTCCCTTTTTTTTTCCTGTCCTCGACCGTGGTGATTAGGCCATGATTTTGTCCTTCTTCTTTTTCCTCAAATTCATCATATATGCTAATATCA
Organism: Erythroxylum incrassatum; assembly: GCA_026546855.1. Taxonomy (NCBI): domain Eukaryota; kingdom Viridiplantae; phylum Streptophyta; class Magnoliopsida; order Malpighiales; family Erythroxylaceae; genus Erythroxylum; species Erythroxylum incrassatum. Next base: position 13,101,147 of record JANVCL010000212.1, on the reverse strand, counting down.
TTAACAATCTTAATTCATTCCCATTTGATCACTATACGCACTTTCATGTCTTAATCTAAATCATTTTAGACTTTGAACTATAGGAACTATGACTAGCAATTAGTCAATAAGTCACCAATTGCTTCCTATATCCTCTCTATACAAATAATACACATATGCTTAATATTTTCACTTGTCATGGTGATCCCATTATTTGATATGCACTCACATAGGCAAATCATGTGTGATTTTAATTAACTACTAAATCCTTGAACCATACTCAAATAAGATTTTCAACCTAACTCAACTTCTATCACTTCCATACCAAGTCTACACCAATAACCACTCAATTTGCTCAATATATCAACCACCCGAAATCAAGAACTCCACTTAAACATTTATCCACAAAATGGCAGCAACAAACACTTCATCATCCATCATTTTCTACAATCACCTACAACATCAATTAACTTCCAAAACATTTAAACCATCTCTAAATTACACTTATCACATTCTATATCCTTCATCATTCACATAAACAAGAAATTCACACACACACACACCCATATTCTCCAAACACAATTTCCATGCAATTAATTGTAACTAACATCACAAATGATTTTAATTAACTACAAAACCATGATATAAAACATGTTTCTTACCTATTTTAGCTTCCAAAACTTCCAATCTTCTAAACAACCACAAAAGCTCTAACTCCCTCCAACACACACGACCATCATCATCTTGAGGGGGTGAGGTTTAGGTTGGATTTTTAATGAACAAGAGAAGAGCAAGCAAGGGAAAAGAAGGTAGAAAAGATGAGCAAAATATCAAAAGAAACAAGGAAGAAACCAACGAAGGAGGGAAAATAAGAAGAAAACCACCAAATAGCCTTCTAATTTTAAAACCATCATGGAAGACTACAAAAAGGGGTTGGGTTTTATGAATAAAACATTGTTTAAGACATGGTTAGGCAAGTGACACTTGTCACTTGCCACATGTCTCATTTTTAGGTACTCAAATGGGTTTTTTCCAAATAAAAGTCAATTTCTACTCCGATTCTCTCCCAAATTTTCAATGGCTCATATTAATAAATCCTAAAATCATGTATCTAATTTTCCAATGTCATTGGCCAGTCATTTCCACTACCAGTAAACACTTATTCTGCCCCTTGGCATTTTTCCTAGTCCGAAAAATATCTCAAATTTTCATAAAAAAATCCTTTAAAATTCTCCAAAAATTCAAAAACTACAATGACCCTCTCCAACTCAATTTTTTTCATGCACACAAATCACATTTTTAATAAAAATCACATTTATTAACAATTATACCAGAAAATGTCATGAATACATGTACAATCATTTTCATGTGCAAGGATTCACTATTCATGTGCATGTGCACCTTCTGTAATGCATGAGCATGAGATGTGTTTTCTGAATTTCTCTTATTGATCTCACATGTACCAAATTTTTTTAGGGTTCTAACCCTTTTTATGGAAACGGGATGTTACAGATAAGAAGCAAATAGATGATTAGAAGGAAGAAGCTAGAAGAGAGGAGGTTATGCTATATACTCATACATTGAGGATAATATATAACTTGAGTATGGGATAGTGATTAACTTGAGTCTTAGTTTATTTATAAGCATCTAATCCACTTGTATTTAGCTTGGTAAGTAATAAATTTTATGAAATTATTCAAAAAGATTGATTTGCTTGAGTTCATCTACTATAAGTTATATTGTCTTGTGATTTGATTGCAATAGGTTAATAGATATGATCACTGTTTCATCTAGTTTCTATTGATTTTAATTGCCTTCATAGCTTGATTTTGGTTACAAATCCTTGTATCTTGATCCAAATATGAGAAAAATTGAGTGAAAATGGTGTGAAGATGTTAGTCACGATGGTGACATAATAAGTCGCCACCATGACTAATCACGGTGGTGACATAATAAGTCACCACCATGACTAATCATGGTGGTGACATAACTTGTCACCACCATGACAAGTGCCCTCACGGAGTGGCTTAACTTGTCACCCCTATGACCTTTGGTTTCCTTTAATTCATTAACTTATCGCATGTCATGTGCAAGGGTGATGGCTTGAAACCCTAAACCTAGAGTCATACTACAAATAGAAAGGGAATGGAGGGTAGTGGCCTATCAATCATTCATTCCATTCTTCATTCTTCACTCAACACACACTCGAGGCAAATGGAGAGAAAGAAGTTGGAGAAGAGAGAAAGGAAGTAAAGACTAGTCGACTGAGGGGAAGAAGAGAGAAATATAGCAGAAAGGGGAAGGTAGTGCGAGCATCTGGGTGAGAACAAACTGAAGCAGAAGGTGAGAGCTAATGCGAGAAGTTTGAGAGGGGTAGGACACCACCGCCTTCACACTCACCTTAATCCTTTTTTGCTTATTCTGTTCATCTATTGTTCTATTTCTTATTGTTACTAAACTTGTTACTTTCATAGCTTAGCTGACTGTTATTTGTTATCTTTTCACAGTTCATTCAGTTATTTACTTGGTTTACTGCTTAAATACTTCACTTATACTGATAAAGATGGGTTTGAAGTGTTTAATGATGATGAATCTTGTGATATCCGTGATGAGTTGATCTTTTTTCTTAAAAATTAATATAGATATTTTAGTCGACTATGTATGATTGAGCTACGGTTTTGTTGTCTTATTTATTACTGTAGTTTTTTAGCTGAATGGATGTAATAGCATGAACAAACTTTGCATCATTTTAGTATTAAATGAAAGATCGAGAGAAGAAATTTAATATGAAATGAGAAATCATGGACACTTAGGTTAAGAACTAGAAATATATTAACATAAGTGGTAATTAATAGTCGGGTTTTCATAATTAATTCATATAATAACTTGTTGAATACGAAAGTTAGATTAGTTTATTGTTCGAGTTGATTTAGAACCCAACTATTAATTTTAGTAAGACAATTATCCAATTTTTCCCTTAATCATGCATAGGAGATTAAATTAGCAAAATTAAATTTCAAAAGTCTTCTATTTTGATTAATCTATTTCTCTTTACTTCCAGTTAATTCTATTCACTTTTTAGTTTAATTTTGTGATTTCCTTTAAAGTCTTTACTCAACAAATCAGGATAGAGTATTTAGGATTGCATCTGTTTTTATTTTTGTTCAAGATTAATTTAAGTGGACCAATTTCACCTCCGTGGGAGACAACACTGGGTAATCACGACAACTATGTCGCAGACTTGCTAATAGGATAGCCTAGGTATTTTTAGAACTTATTTGGGCATAACAATCACTAATAGGTGGTTTAGTTGAAACTTGATTAAATAGTCTTGAGAGGATTTAATGATAAGCCAAGTTTATGATTTTGATATATTTTGAGTTCTAAATTTGTCTTGAGTGGATAATTACTACATATTGATTGTAAATATTTTAAAAAATAAATTAAATAAACTTTAACATCAATCAATTCTATTGTTCTAATTTTAATCTAAGTTACGGGTCAAAGTTATGGTGGTGTTGATAGCCTATGGAACTATAACTTAACTAACTAGCGATATTAATTAGTAAGGTTTTTATCCTCGTGGATAAGATTTAGGATGATGTTTCAATCAAGCCAATCATTCTCATTATTATATTAAGAAAAATAAAAAATTAAAATAAATTGGATTAGTTTGTTTTCATTATGGCTTATCATATACTTTTTAACCTAGATTTGTAACTTCTTTGATGTCCACTTTATAAATAAGGTGACGTTTTTTAAAATGAATTGAATTCAAAAGATTATTTAATTAGGTTGAGATTAAATTACATGGTGTAACTATATAAAGATCTTAATATTTGATTAATTTGATGATTGAACTGATAATATGCATGAAAAATAAATATATCTTCTTAAATAATTTACTTTATTTTAAGGTTACATTGCCTTTTTTCTTATTTTTATTTCTTTCTAGGTCATTGTGAAATTTTTGACTTAAGATGATAGTATTCAAGAATTGGATGCCATTTCAAGTAAAATCATGAAGGAAATTATAATTCCCTAAATTGACACTCCATTCATTAATGTCCATCCCTACAGAATTCACAACTTAAAACTTAGGCTATATTTAATGGCAAACTCAAGTTTACTAATTTTCATACTATAGCCTTTATTTGATTTAACAGCACAATCGTGGCATCTACATTATATATTCTATGTCATATGTTCAATCTCACCTTTTTTAACTATCATTATTTGTTTTTAATTTTCATCTCATTTATTAACTTTAAGGTAGCCTCTAGAGTTTTATCTGTTAATGTTTTAGATACTAACATTAAGATTAGAAAATAATAGGTGAATTTAGATCAGTTTTATTATTCAACATTCATTAGGTGAATTTATATTAGATTTAGATGCTAGCATGAATAAATCAATATTAAGACCATTCAAAGATATCTCATAGAAATATATCTCCTAACATAAATTAAATCAAACCAATCATACAAAAGTAACCATAAATGTCTTCCCTATTTAAACATAAAAAGTATCTACCCACAAATCATGTCTAAAATAATAAAATTAAAAAAACAATAGAAAAGTCATTATAGAAATAATTCTATATAAACTCATGATTTTCATCGAAAGCTTAAATTTAGATAATTATTCTCTAATAAAAAAACAACTTGGAATTGATTTCCCAATGGTTAGAAAAGCATTTTAACAATAAAACTTAGCTTTTGGAGAGGAAACGATGTTTCCAATATTTGTCTTCTCTAAAAGTTAGTTAAAGCACTCCAAATTTCACACATAAATATGTTTTGCCCCATTTAAGTTACAGTCTTAAACATGTGGTCCAATTTATAGTCCTCTTAGTGATTGGCATGACCTGTGGCATAATTATAATAGTAAATGATGGATCTCACTATTTCTTTGAAATAAATATATGGCCTTTAGCATGATTGTGTTCCCTAACCATGTATCTTTTTGTTTCTTCCCAAACTCACATATGGTTTCCTATATAACTATGCCTCAAAGTAGTGTTACTTGATGCATTTGATCTTTCTAGGGCACAAGCTAGCATGTAGGCGTGCTTAAAAAATGTGTTTCTTTAATAATTGTGTTTTTTTAATTGATTTTCTTATAATGACCTCTAATGCTTGTATAATATTGTCCAAAGATCTAGTTCACATAATTACCTAAAACTATATCAAAAATAATTAAAGTAAGATGATTTATCATTAAAAGTAAGCAGCATACTTGATAAAAATATTTTTTCCATACACTTCTAATATCTCTAGAATTAAGCTTTTTCTTGTCATTAAGAAAATTAATTTAATCTCTCTTAAATTAGAAAGGTAATAATTACAACAAAGAATTCAACAAATTAATCAGATAAATTGAGATTACCTATCATTCATTCAATTGCATTGTTCATTTACTAGTTAGACACTTTGATACTTGTATTAGATCATAAATCAATTGAATTCAATTTAACAATCTTTTAAACATCAACTTAATTTAAAAAAACTCATTCTAATTCATAAAGTAGACATATACAAGCAAGGTGTTTAATCTTTTAAGAATTTTATTAACCTAAATCAATAGAAAAATAAAACACTAAACTGAGAATTTGTAGAGGAACAATTAGAGGCTTGTTTGAAAAGTCACCTAACCTTTTGACGACACTTTATTGTTAATGCTCTTGGTTACTTGATTAGATCACTATTTCAAATGACTAGTTGTAACACTCTTTAAATTCAACCTTTTCACTTCGGTTAAAGCCAATAAAGTGAATTTACTTATGCTCACTCTTTTATATATTTTTTGTTTTTATTTTTTATTTATTAATTTTCAGTTGGATTTTAAAATGCTTAGAAAGAATCTACTTTTAATTAGAAAATATGCCTAAATTATACAAAATGTATCATATTGCAAATTAGGTATTTGTTCAACAATTGTTTGAAAAAAAATTAAAACTAAATTAGTTATTAGTGTTCATAGTTACTGGCCTAAATTAATTAAACTGCAACAAAAATCAAACTTATAACATTTTGTCTCCTCTATTTAGGGTTCCTTTGCTCCTAGATAGGACTTTTCTCTTACTCCTTAAGCAAGATCGTGTCTCTCTATCTCTAACAACCTTCCTAACTAGTCTCACTAACTAGTCTCATATATCTCAACTTATCTAGGTTGATAAGAGTCATGCAATGATTCATGGTCAACTTTAAAAGAGTGTCAAAACTACCTAGGTTCTTTTCCAACCTAGTTAAATAAGTAATGCCATAAGTGCACCCTTCTTCTTGGAGCCCATCTGCTCTAAATATTTGAAAAACTAGTAAACTAGGTTATAGGATCATTGCTCTAATATTTATATTAGTGAGATTCACCACATCATTAATCTTTCTCCTCTTAACAATTGTATAAGAAATGACCCTATGCAAATATCTTAGGGCCAAAGATTTAACTAAGGCACTCCTGTACTCCTCTAACTCCATATACTTGAGTATCAAGAAGCCATATTATACCCTAAAGTATGAAATAAAGTCTCCATTTGATTCCCACTTATCTAAATTTGACTGAATTCCTCTTATCCAAATTCTTATATTAATTCATCATAAATATGATAAGAACCTCTAGGGTGAACACCTAATTAGAATATTCATCAATATTGAAAAACAAGCTCTACCCTGACTTTTCTATAAACTTATACACATCTTAAGCTAATCTCATAAACTGTAATACAACCCAGTCCATACTCCTATTTGATTTAAAAGGTATGATTTAAGGATAAGCATACATTTCATAAAATAATGGTTCCTTGAAAGTGAGCATTGGATGAATATTTGAGGTTGTTTCTTACAATAAAGTTTGGCTACTTACTACACCTTAAATGGCTCTATCCTTCACCTTCTTGCTTGTGGATGGTTCTGAACTCATTTTTTATAGTTAGATTGAGTGTTGAGAAGTGAAAATAAGAAAGAAATCTCTAAAAAATTGAAAAATCCCAAAGAGGTGAGTATAGAGCCTTAATTTAAGAGAAATGTGGGATGTTAATATGAAAAAGTAGTTTAATCTTAATGAATAATAAAGGAAAATGTTGAAAATCAAATGAGATTGTTTTGTTAATGTAATATGGGTTGTGAATATTTGAAAAAATTGAGAGAAACATGGAGAGGGATATGAAAGTGAAGGTATATCTTAAACCCTTAGATTTTAAAATTTTAGTGACACGGTCTATAACATGACTACGATATAGACTGGGGACTATTTTAGGTTCGAAAATTTTTAGGACTTGATTTAGACATAAGTGTGGCCTCAATTATAGAGCCTCCTAAAAAAGTTTAAATCCATAACTAGTGACACGGGCATGTCTTTAAGGTATGGATCCTAATTTCTTCAATTAAACAAATACGACCTAGGGCATAGACATGTCAACAAGCCATAGATTCTCTTGTATCCAACTCCCTAATTATATGACCAAGAACACTAGTATGTCCCTAGGCCATGAATCCTCCTATGTTTCTTAGCATGTAGATATAGTCTAGGACATAGGCATGTCATAGGTTATGGTTCCTAAAAAAACTCACAAATCAATATGGTCTAGGAAGGACATGTCACAGGTCATGTTTAATAATACAATTCAACACATATATGTGTTTTTTTAGCTTTCTATTACTTTCTTTCTTAGATGTTTCCTTTCCAATACTCTTAAAATTATCCCTTTAAGCTGATGTGTGCTTTCCTTTGTATTCCTAATTTCAAAAAATAAAATAAAAATAAAAATAAAAGCATAAAATAGTAAATCTAAACAACTAATAGGAGACATGAACTTATTAACCAATTTAATAAAAATCTAAATTATTAGTTCATAATTCCAAAAAATAACTCTAAACAAACTTAAAAGTAAATTTAACTTATTTTTAGGTTACCTTCCAATAAGTATTTATTTATAAATCTTTTAATTGGATTCTTTTCTTAAACTCGATTAGTTGTCAGTCAATATGGATGATTCCTTCTTCTTCATCACACAATGTGTCATTCAAAGGGTCATCATCTCTCTTATGGACCTTTTTTCTTTATCCCTATCTTCATCCTCACTTTTCTTGGACATTTGGCTTGTTATTTGATGATTCCTACACAAGATTGGAATAATTAGCTTGCCTAAAGTCTTTAATAAATGCAAATGGCATCTCATCATTTAAAATATGTGTTCTTCATTTCTAATCCTAATTATCAATTTACCTCATTAACATTGATTTTTACACCCTTTTTAGCTAAGAATCTATAGGAATTTTCTTGAATTGTCAACAAGTAAAATTGTTCTCCTAATGAGTTCTAGTTCAACTAATTTTAATCCCTTTAACATAGCATAAGACATTACATTAACACTTGCTTTTAAATTTACAAATGCCTTATTAATATAAATTACACTATTTATGCATGAAATGTTAAAAAGTTAAATTAGTGGCTCTATTTGTAAAGTTTAATAAATTTTGAAAATCAAATAAAAGATTTTATTTATTAAAAATTAAATTTTAATAAAGGAATTGAAGGAATTCAATTATAATTTAGTGTTGAATTTCAATTTGGAAACATGATAATTCACTTATATGTATATACATATAATAGCTTTTTACATGTGATTCATTCTAAATTGTACTCGTACCTTATGTTTCTATGAAATTAAAGTTTATAAAAATTTAAAATCAAATATCAATTTTTTAAAATAAATATATTTATAAAATTAAGACACTCTTTATATCTTCACAATTTTAAATAAGTGTGTGTATAAAATCAACATACAATTTATAATGCATTTATAAAACCATAGCAAGATTAAATAGATATTAAATTAAAGGTTTTTATTTATACATTAATTAAGAACTTTTTTTAATATCATAAAAACTATGTAACAATATGTAAAAAATTAATGAAAGAATATTGATAATGTTATGTATTATATTTCTTAAATTTATATTTATTCAAAATAAATTTAAAAATCAAACCACAATATAAATTATGTTAAATAAATACACACCTATAAAATCAAGAAGAAAAATTCATATCATTTGACCATTATAAATAAATACATTATAAAATTAAGAAAATATTAGTGTAATAAAATTGACATAAAAATATTGTTCACATATATTTATAAGAAATTTATCACTGTTATAAAATACATATACTCATGATAATGTTATTATAGTTGTTGCTATTTTCATATATTTTAATGGTTGTCATAATTATTTTTTCAATTATGCCCTATTAGAAGTGTATTAAACTTTTTAAAGTAGGTTTTTTATATTCACAATACAATATTCTAAAATTTTCACATGTTTAGTCATTCTTGGATTTCTTTCTTTATATGGTAAAAATTGAATTTTTAACTCTAACACTTGCACCAAGATACAAGTTAGACTCTAACATTTTGAAAAGCTCAAAATAAAGTTTAATGATTTTAGATCATTCAGTTTCAAATTAAATGGATAGAAATCCTAATGAGATTATGCTTTTGTTCGTTATATGTCACGTCAATACTAATATGGTACATTTCTTTACTCTTAGTCATATAGGTCTTATGTTGCTGCATGGAATGTAGGTTCACTCATTTTATTTAAATGTAAATTAATACTAATAAAACATTTTCTAATTTCTTATTACTCCGACCTAACCCTAATTTAATCAAAATAATTAAAAAAACTCTAATTGACATGAAGAGTATATATTAGAGTAGATTTTGTTTCTTTCTTCTTGTTCTTCTTGCCCATTGCCCAAGGTGACACACTTTTTCAAGAAAACTAGGTAAAATTGGGTATGCCAAGATCTTTAAATTCTTAATCGATTCAGGAGTATCATCCAAGTGAAAATAGTCATAAATCATAATGATTACCTCCTCCTTATACTAAAATGACACTATTTTGGATAACTCTGTTTCTCTTAAGACCAAAATTATGTCATTTTGCAGTAGGGGAGGGTTGTTTGGGCTATTAGGTTAGGCCTTGGGTCAACTCCCTCAGCTCAAGCATGATTTGAAGGCCAATTTGATCGGGCCCAATCCATTGACTTTGGATTAGGTTAAGTTAGGTTTCAGTCTTGTTGTAATCCCTAATCTAATATCTGTTAACTTTAGGTTAAAGATGCAGTGGATGCTGACAAAGATGGCTACTAGAATGATGTTAGATTCGACTATGGCATATTATAGAGGTTTTAAGTATTTGGTTTTGTCAATTATTTTATTTCTTCCTGAAAATGATGTAATATCTGTATATTTTTGTATTGATTGATAAATAATTATATGTATATGAAGACCTAAATTTATACAGATTTTTACAACAAGAAACTGACAACTTATACATATCGGATAACAATTTTGTTGCAATTTCTGTCTTCTAGAATCTTTCAGACCATGCTCTCCTGTGTGTGGATAGATGATAGGCTTTGATGGACCTCTTTATGCTAGACTCTCATTTTGTGTTGATGGGCTTGAATTAATATTAAGTGATATGAGTCCATTTATTTACACATCCAATTTACTTTGTAAAACACTTCTCGTAACATCCGCACTCAAACTCAACCTAGGATTCTGAACTAGATTGAGTTTGAAGATAAGATGGCTGAGGTGAGTAGCTATCATGGGTTTAGTTAATAAGTCGGCTATCTAATTGATGGAGCTCATATATTTTACTTCTAGGGTTCCATCGGAGATTTTATCTCTAATAAAGTGCACATCTATCTCGATGTGTTTAGTATGAGAGTGAAAAACTGGGTTCTGTGAGAGGGATCAAGCCCTGTTGTTATCATACTATAGAACTAGTTTGTGAGGGATAGTGAAGCCTAGCTCAGATAGAAGTGAAAGAAGCCATATTAGCTCAGTAGAGATTTAAGAGAGGGCTTTATACTCAGCTTCAGTACTTGATAAAGCCATGACTTGCTGCTCTTTGGAGTTCCGGTATACTAAATTTCCCCCTAAGAAGACACAACCACCAGATGTGGATTTTCGATCATCTAGAGAGCTGGTCCAATCCAAGTCACTGAAGGCATGAAGAGCTAGAGGAGTCAATGAAGGTTTGAAGTGCAAACCGAGATGAGACGACCCCTGTAGGTAACAAAGAACTCGTTTTAAAGCAATCCGATGAGGCTAAAAAGGATTTGAGAGAAACCGACTCAGTTTATTTACAATATAATTGATGTCAGGTCTTGTATCGTAGAGAAATCGCAAGGCACCAACCAGACTACGATAGACAGAGGGATTGTCAATAGGAGAACCATCATACAGGGAGAGTTTGGTGCTTGTGGAGACTGGAGTGGAGCAAGGCTTACAAGTCACCATATTTGTTGAAGTAAGTCGCAAATATATTTGTGTTGTGATAGAGAAAGCCCAGTAGGTTTTCTATAAACTTCAAACCCTAAAAAATAGTTGAGACTACCAAGAGATTTGAGAGTAAACTGATTATGTAGCTTAGCAATAGTTGCCTGTATTACTTGTTGATCATTTCCAGTGACTAAGATGTCATCAACATAAACCAGTAGAATGATAAGTGTTGCCTGAAGTCCGAAGTAGAATAATGAAGTGTCCGATTTAGAATTCTGAAATCCCCACTGATTGAGAACACTTTTGAGTGTGTGAAACCAAGCCCTAGGGACTTGTTTGAGCCCGTACAAAGCTTTTAGCAGGTGATAGACATGAGTAGGATTGTTAGGATCCTCGAAACCTTGAGGCTAGCTTATGTAAACCTCGTCTTGTAACTCGCCATTGAGAAAGGCGTTATTTACATCGATTTGTTATATATCCCAGTTGTGAGATACGACCAGTGAGAGAATAACTTTTATAGTTAAAACTTTTACCACTGGACTAAATGTTTCAGTGAAGTTAACCCCAAGTGTTTGATTAAACCCCTTAGTAACAAGGCGAACCTTATGTTTTGCCACAGACACATCAGCATGGTATTTGAGTCGAAATACCCATTTCGTGCCCAGAACATTCATATGAGATGCATATGGAAGTAATTGCCAGGTCCTGTTACGATTCAATGCATCAATTTCATTCTGCATAGCTAGTTTCTAGGTGGGATCATTTAGAGCATGGGAAATGAAATCAGGTTCTTGAGCAGAACAGGGATGGAGAGCATTGGTGATTGTAGTCGTGTAGAGTTTAGGCTTGTAAATACCACTCTTGGATCTTGTTTGCATAGGATGGGTAGGCAAAGGAGTGGAAGGTAAGGTGGTGTTTAGGGTTGACAAAACAGGAGGTATAGAAGTATTGATAGAATGTGGGGTAGTAGGAGAACCAATGTGTGAAGGATGGGAACTAGAAACAAATAAAGGAGTAGATAAAAGTGGAGAAGAATGTACCTGATGAGCATCAACCGACTGTGAAGGTAGAGATGACTTATCTGCTTGTAGAGGAGTGCCTTAGAGCGACCTATTAAAGGGAGTGGCAGGGACTAGAGTAGAAAAAGTTAAACAATGGTGAGAACCTGAAGCAGAAGGCTTCTGTTTTTGTGAAAAAAGAGTGGGATATGGAAATTCCTCCTCATTAAACTCAACATGGCAAGAGATGAAAATTTGACCCTTAGCATTAAGACACATATAGCCTTTTTGATGGGGACTGTAGCCTAGAAATATGCACTTTGAAGTGTGACTGTAGCCTAGAAATATGCACTTTGAAGTGTGAAAATTAAGTTTGTGAGCAAAATAGTAACGTAGATAGGGAAAACAACTGCAGCCAAAGGGTTTTAAATGCATGTAATTCAGCTTTTTGTTGTATATTCTTTCAAAGGGTGATTTATTTTGGAGTTTGGGTGAGGGTAAATTGTTGATAAGGTAGGTGGCAGTAAAAAAAGCTTCAAGCCATAGGGTTAAGGGCATATGGGCATGAGAGAGCAAGGTGAGGCCCATTTCTGTGATGTGACGATGTTTCCTTTCGGAAACACCGTTCTGTTGATGTGTATAGGGGTAGGAGAAACAGGGTGTAATACACCCCCTATGATGGACAGATGTACAAGTTTGGCATGCCAAACATTTGCATTAACATGAGCAACATTTACTTCAACTTGATTTAAACCAGTATTAGGATTAAGAGAACTTAAAGCTGTAGAGTCTTTAGGAGGAAATATAGATGTTGGATTCCGTTTCCGGAACCCAACCCTTTTGCTCTGATACCACCTATGTTGGATCCTGCTTGCTTCCGAAACCCAACTCTTGCTAAAACATGAATGCGTGCATATTGCCTTGAAGGGTTATTACATTAAATCCTCATTAGCCATCATGATTTTTTTTCTTCATTCTCATAACATCCCAAAAATTTACTCACAAATTGTTCAATGGTGTGTCCACACAAAACAGTCACCATGCTTGAACTCATTTCTCTTGCTTGCGAACAGACTTTGGAAATTTTAAAATCTGAATTTCAATTTGACTTCTTCATAGAAATCATAGCTCTATGCCTCTAGTTTGCTTTAAAGAAAGAATCATCTCAATCAGAGCTCTATAGCTCAAGATATGCTTAAAAAGCTCAAGTCTTTTCAAACCTAATCATGCTCTCCTAACCGACCTCTTATTTACTTTAATGCAAACTTTCTCAAATCAACTCCAAATGATACACATTTTCATGGAGAGAAAGATACATGTTTTAGGAATCCATTGCTTTAAGAATCACTTCATTCGGAGGTCGGATGAGGGAGTTATGACCAAAAGACTCACACATATTTATACCCCAAATCGATTTGAACCTATATTGGCGCGATTGCCATAACTTTCAATCTAGATGTTGGATTGATTTAGTTTTTGAACCATTGAAAGAAGACTTCTATACCTATAACTTTCATGAAGACCACAAAGTCTGATTCTGCCTCTAACAGTGCCAAAAGGCACAATCTTTCCGTGAATGTCCGTTAAACGAACATGCATGTCCATTTAACGGACATGTATCAGGCTTAAGAGGCCAAATGACCCGAGAATGTTCGTTAAACGGACATCCATATCCGTTTAACGGACATAGATTGGACAAGGGGTGTTTTTACACCCAAGAAGGTCCGTTTAACAAACCTTATGTTCGTTAAACAGACATTGGGTCTCCCCAAAGTCCTTTAAACCCTCTTTCATGCTTCCTACAACCATCCTAACATCATAAACACTTATAATCTTCACAAATTCACTTCTTCTCATGCAAAATTACTTCTTAACAACTCATACATCAAATTTATTTCATCAAACTCTCAATTCTTGATCCATTTGGTCCATCAAAACCACAAAATCTCATCAATTACCCTATCTATCATCAAAGCCATCACATACACACCATATACAGCACCCTAACTTGGAACAATCACATCTTTTGATTCCGATGTCCAAAAATTACAAACTTTATAGCGTTAGAAAGCTATAAAGATCATCTACAATTTCTAAGAAAACAATTTTGGCTAATTCTATCTCAATCATTCCAGATTTTCCTTGGAAGTTACAAACATCTTATCTTTGTTAATACTTACAAAACCTTCCTAATTTTACTTCCTCAATTACAACATTATTCTTATCCATTCAAATGCCAATTGGAGTTCATCAATTCATCAACTTCAATTTATTCAAAAACATTTCATGATTATCATCATAACTTTTCCTATCTTTCTTGTCAATATTGCCTCACTTCTATCTCATTCAATTATATCTACTTGCAACTTATATCACCCATACATAATTCATATTTCATAATCATACATAATTCCATACTTCATTAACATCATAAATAAGAATTTATAAACTTCAATGGCATTTCTAAGCCACAATATAATATCAATATCAATACCCAAACTACAAAGATGCAAAACTCAATAATTCTCAAAATACATCTAAAGTCTTGTCTTACATTAATGATCCCAAATCACAACAAAACATGCAAATTTGGATTTATGCCCTGATTCGCTTTCACTTGATCTCTTGCTCCACACCTGGAGATGGGGAAAGAGAGGGGGTGAGCTCGAAAGCTCCGTGGGTAACATGCTTATAACAAAATAACAAGCAAAAACCTTTCCAAAAAGTTCATTGTTATAAACATGCTTCTTGAATCATAAAACTCATTTTTCTCAAAATTCTTGTCAAGTAATCAAAATCATAAACAACACAATTCATGCATTTTTCAACTTGTTCATAGATCATGAATGCATCAAAACTTGTCACAATTCATAAACATATAAACACATCATAATGGTTTGGGTAAGTCCAAATTCTTGACGTACTACACATTCCCATATAATGGTCCTGTGTAGCCGTAAACTTGGGGAGTCCTTGAAGGAGCTCCGTGCCACTAGCGGGCAGGCGGGAGAAGCCTATTCTTGGGTCAACGTGCACGTGACGGTTCTTGAGGGACTACCCCAAACCCACATAACATGTAATCATGACTTGAAAACAGATTTGCCCAAAATGGCAATATTTCATAAACTTGTTTTTCTTGAACATGCAATTTTTCAAAAATCCTTTCATGTAGCAATTCATAATTCATCAACCACATTCAGATAACAATTCTTAATGCTTCATCAAAATTTCATACATCAAACATAAAGTAATTTCTCAAATCAATCACAAACAATAAAAGCAACAATTGTAACAATTTCTCAAAACATTCAAAACAATGAATTTGAAATCATTTTATCATCTTTATTTTTGAAAACGTACTAAAGGCTCATTATTCAAATTATAAACATGAAACCCACCTTAAATCCTTGCTTATAAACTTATTTAACATGCTTCCCCTCTTACTCCTCTTGAATCCTCTCTTAATCTTCTTTAATAGTAGCCATAAAATCCCCAAATCAAAAGACATTTCAATTGATCAACCCAAAGAAACATATCATGAAATTGATCTTAAAATTCATAAACCCATACCATTCTTAAGCCATAAGAACCAAAATCTCTCTAAAAATCCAAAGATTGAAAAATCCTTACCTTGAATCTTCACCCAACCAAAGGGTTTATTGGCTCATATGGAAGCTCTCATCTTCTTCCACGTTTTTCCCTTCTTGAATAACTTGAAAATCACTCTTGAAGGCTTAGAAAAATGGAACCCTAGCTTGCTCTTCTTCTTTCTCTCTTTTCTCCATTTTTGTGTTTCTCTCTCCTTCTCTCTCTTCAATCACGTTTTTTGCCTCTTCTAAATGAAAGACAAATCTTTCTTCTTCCTTTTATATCATTAATGATTGAACAATGACCCTTTTGCCCTTACTAATAAGCCTTGCAACTTGAAAGCTTAAATGGCTTGCCCAAAATGCCCTTCATGTAACGTACCACCTTAATTCAATTTAATTCATGTCATATGGCCTTGCTCAAATTAACATGCTAATTAATTCCACAAAAATAGAATAATTTATCTATCAATACCTCAAAATTCATTTAAATCATGCTTAGCTTCTTCCAAAATCAAACCTTTTCTAATCATGCAATTAAAAATTTGCTTACACTTCCTTCTAGACAAATGTTCCTCATTGCCGCACTTTTCTAATGATTCCAAAATCATTCAATTTGGTTCCATAGTCTAAAATTTATACACCAAACATTTTTAGACTGTTCTTATACTGAAACAATATCTTGCACTTGACTTCCATCTGAAAATTGACACTCTTAGAGAATGAATCAAAACTTGATTCTATCGGACAATTTGTAGCCTTATCTTTCTAGTTTAATCCAAATCAAAATCATCTCATTCGGATAACTAGAGATCAAGTTATAGCTAAAACATCGAAGCATACTCAATAAACATATACATTTTCCAGCTTTTAACTTTCAACATATCACATATATCCATTTTGTATCTAAACCATCTTTTCCATTTCATTTCAAATTCAATAATTCTGCTTTCTTTACACATGAGTAATTGCCAAATTTTTACCACTTAATAGTTCTACCTTCCAAAAAGGTCCGGGGCCCAACATCTTCTTATCTTTCTAACGGTATATGGTATGAAATATTTGGACATTGGAGTTGAGAGATATGACTAGTACAAGTTAGGGATGTTGCAAAGGATGTATTAGATAGTACAACTTTGGTCGCGGTTGCACCGGGTGCTCTTGCGATCGCACCATCCTTGCGATCGCACCTTCATTCCTTATGATCGTACCTTCACCCTTGCGATTGCACCATCAACCTTGCGGTCGCATCTTCATTCCTCGCGATCGCACTTGAAGGATTTTCCAATTCTGAACATGTTTAACTCGTTTGGCCATAACTTTGTCATCCAACCTCCAAATGACCAGATTTTTAAACCAATGGATTCCTACCACATTTTTCTATCTTTTTATAAAAATTTATAGCTTTTGGTATTGATTTGAAAAGGATTAAGTGAATCAAAGTAAGGGTATTGGTTGGAAGAGTATGAATTGGATATTTTACAGAACATACTTCAGTATTTTGATGATATCTTAATCTGTAGAGTTCCAAATGAGATGATTTTTGTTTCTAAATAAAGTAAAGACATAGGGATGCAATTTTCTAAAGAAACAGAGTTATAATTCATTCTCTAAGAATTTCAGTTTCTGGATGGAAGTTGAATACAAAATATTGTTTCAGTATAAGAACAGTCTGGAAATGAGGCCTAACACATGTTGCGGTATTAAAGACTCATGTTTCCCGACTCCGATATTGAGCTCTAGAAACAAGGTCCAATAGATCTTGTTAACCACAAATTCATGCTACACTTTTATGAATCTAAAGCCACTTTAGGTCCTCATTAATTTATGACCATTATCTAATTGAGGTTCATAACTAAGGAATCAGGTGAGGATAACTTCATTTAGGTTTTTCAACTTCTTAAGTAATTGCAGTGGATTCTAAGAGGCAGTGGAGTAGGGATTACAAATGAACATTGAAAGATTTGAATAATACAGGTGCACTTAAAAACTTCAAGCTATTGAGAGTATCTTAAAGCCTTATAAAGAAAGACTTCATCAAGTAATAAGATGGGCATTCGATTGGCTATAAAAGCTCTTGTAGATGCTCAATTGAAACTAGGACATGATCCTGAGAATATATGCATAAGGAACAACTAGCTCAGGAAGGATACTACTAAGCTCTAACGACCTATTTGGTTGAACAGCTGGAATAGATAAAGAATAGAATAGTTATTTTTAGGAATAGAAAAGATGAGAAATAGAATAAAATAGGTATTACTTTGTTTGGTTTACTGCTAAAGAATTTCTATGCCATTGTTTGGCTTGAAAATATAAACTTGGAATAAGAAAGGAATAAGTAACAAAAAGACTAAAATATCATTATCTTTTTATATTATTATTATTATTATTATTATTATTATCATTAGTAGTAGTAGTAGTAGTAGTAGTAGTAGTAGTAGTAGTAGTAGTAGTAGTAGTAGTAGTAGCAGTAGGAGTAGCAGTAGTAGTAGTAGTACTACTACTAATAGTAGTAGTAGTAGTAGTAGTAGCAGTAGCAGTAGGAGTAGTAGTAGAGTACTACTACTACTACTACTACTTAATTATTGTACTACTACTACTACTACTACTACTACTACTATTACTACTTAATTATTCTTATTAAAATTAATTTTATTATTATTATTATTATTAAATTCCTTATTATTATTAATTTTCTTCTTCTTATTATTATTATTTATTATTATTGTTATTATTGATTTTCTATTTACTGTTAAAAATTATTATTACTATTAATTTTATTTATTTATTTATTATTATTAAATTCCTTATTATTATTAATTTTCTTCTTTTTATTATTAATTTTATTATTTTTATTCTTATTAATTTTTATTCTTATTAATTTTCTTATTATTATTATTAATTTTCTATTTACTGTTAAAAATTATTGTTGCTATTAATTTTTTATTTATTTAATTATTATTATTAAATTGGGCAAATCCTGTGGAAAATATGGTCACGCTATCCTCGCTCTGTGCTCTCTACCACAGTTGCATTTCCATATCTGCATATCATACAACAGAAAACAAAAGAGATCAAGAAACCAATAGTCAAGTTAATTTGGATTAGGTAAGACCGTAAGATATAGAACTGTTATGTATTCAATCTTCATCAGTTTTACATCTCATAGATAGAATTTGAGTGCTATATTTTCTCCTTCACCTTCATTTCTTCATTTACAACCATGTTAGGTTTCTCATATTTGATCAAGTTTTCCTTTCATCTTGTTATTTATATTTAAGATGGAAAGTTCTTCTAGGAAATATAACTGATTGCCAAGTGAAAATCAATGCAGGTTGTAACCCAGTTACGAACAGAAAAAGAGAATGAGATCAATATGTAGCCAAACTACTGGATTATCATGTTTATGCTATAACAATGTTTTGTGAAATGATGATTTTACTTGCTTTCTACATTGATTTGAAACGGGCAAAATGGTTTTGAAATTAAAAGGGATAAGTAGGAATTACAGTGCACTGAGCCTTGATTAGATTTCACATTCCATCTAAATGAATTCTGGTTTCAAGGGTGCTACATAGCAAAGTGGTTGCATTATCTTATCTGCTCTTCAGGCCACATTTGAGAGCTGATATCTCAACTTGGTAAGGATATAAAGTGACTAATGGAAAAGAATTCAACAGCTTCTAGGCTGCTAAATAGACCGTAGCTGATAAGGAAAGAAGAGCTTATTCCTCTAAAAAACATCAAAGAACAAGCCTAAAAGTAATATTGGTTCGAATTGCCTCAATTTTTGCATGCTTAGGAACTAAATGGAACCAATCCCTTTGAGTGTAACCTCCCATCACCAGTAGTGATCCATGCTTTAGATTAAATGAGTATTGATTAGTATGGCTGCTCTGTTTTAATCATTTGCGAGTAGGCTGATCATCAGATCATGGTCGTCCCTAAACCATGTTTAGATCCTAGAACTAAACACTGAAGCTAAAAAAAGCAGAAAAACTCTTTTCAAACACATTATGCTACCTTTGGGGATTTTTTAGGCCATTTCTTCAATAAAAATTCCTGATCACAACCAAATGATACTGAGACAATATCTGGTGTTGGTCCATAAAGCTTCTCATCATCAACATGCCAACCAACAGTATCATTCCCACCTTTATACCTATTCAATAGTAGGTTATTAAATCTACTTCCAGGAAGTGATCTGTGGACCTTCAATATATATATGAAATCAGTAGCTGCAACTTCGCAAGTCTCCAACGTATTAGTTGAAAGTATACTTACTGCATCCAGTATGTCTTTAAGCAAATGATAATCATCCCAGGGCTATGTATGCATTTTGTATCCACTATAAATCAATTCTGGCAATCCTAGACTTGCAACATAGCATATATCTCTAGGCTACACCATAAAGTCCCAGTTATTATTGATTTCAGGTTCACAAACTCAGTCATAGTTCAAGATACTTAAATCCCCAAGTCTTTAAAATTCTATCTATGGTAAGGACTCCCTAGATGTTTTAACAGAAATAAAAATAGTAAAACCTAACCCAACAAGCTCACGACTTATCCAATCCATGAAATGTCTGTCGCACGTCCTCATCCAACCGGCACAAATAGCAGCAAGATCATAAATTTATCCAAGTGATTGAGCCAAAGTTTATTATCAAAATTAGCAACACTTTCATGTCTTTTACTATGCTTTTTGACTCCTAACTCTTGATTTTGTGCTTAATTTAATCCTAAAGTGTGTATTTTTATTTTACGTAATTCGATACTAAAAATTGTCACAATTGGTATTAATTGCATTCCTTCATTTTTCTAAGAACAATTGATACTGCAAATTGTTATTTTGATTGTAGGAACCTCAAGGAGAAGGGATTCAATTTGCTCAATTGAAGTCAACAGGAGAACAAACCTTTTGGGAAAAGTTCATCGTGGCGAGCCCATTTGTCGTTGCAGCGAAAAGCGAGGAACCTAGCTTGACCTTTCGGGAAAAGTTCGCCATGGCAAAGATTAACTCTTTCGCTACGGAGAAGGATCCAGAAAATGCAAAAAAAACTTTCGTGAAAAGTACGTCACGGTGACCAACTGAAAAATTTGAACAAATTTGGAAAAATCTCTTATTATTCCGATCTGACCCACAACCCAACATTTAAAATCATGGCAAATTAGGTTATGAAGGACAGTTTTTTCACAAAAGAAAAGCCGCATTCGACATACATTCTCTCGACTCTCATCCTTCAACAAGATTATTAAGCTTCATTGTCGCTCTTATCAATTCATTGCTGCTGCCATAGATGCTAGGGGAATGTCTACAATTGTGAGTGCTCCCGAAGTGATGCTTGGTTAGGCACCATTTCCTCTTGAAGATGTAGCAATGGCTTGAGTTCATGGGCTTCAAAAGGGGAGTAGTTAATTAGTGTTTGACTACATTGTTATGAATTTCTGAGTTAGAATTTATGCTTTGTAGTTGGATTTTCTTGATTAGAGTTTAATCAAGTTTTGAACTAAGCATTGTGTTATGGATTGGTTGATGTAGAACATTGAACTTTAATATATGAAGTTTCATATATGTCTTTTTGGTGATTGTGTTAATCATCTTTATTCTGCCTAGTTGTGTTTGATATTGAGATTATACTTGATCAAATTTGACCACTTGTATTAACTTGTCCATTACACACACTAAGATGCATTTAACAAGGTTTTAAGAAATGGAGTTCATCAATTAAAACCTTGGACTTAAAGAGATCTTTAAGGTTTATCATTCGAAAACTTAGTGAATTTCACTCCCTAAAGATTTGTTTTGAACCATGATAACCAAAGCTTGTTTTCAAGAGGATTTCATCATATTTGAACATTGTTTGAGTTTTCACCTTTCATTTCCCAAAAATCCAAAAATACCTTTTTATACATTTTTATTTCGTTCAGTTCAATTTTGTTAATTTTTACCAATGATCCAAACCCCCATTTTATCAACATAGTTTGTATTTTTGACAATTAGGCTAGCTTAGATCTTTTGTGCTAGGTTCCAATTAAGTGAGAGGACCCGAGGTTGCATCCTATATTGCAATCCTTGGAATTAAATTTTTAATTCGGTTTCCAAGGGAGTAATCTGAAGACTCAGCCGAGTAGCTGATCAAAATGACGCCATTGCCGAGGAACCAAGCAATTGGTTTTCTTTAGGTTAGCCATTGTCATCTTTGTTTGTCGTTGATAATAGGAACCTTTTTCTTCTAGATTTGATCTTAGATAGTTTAATTTCACACTTGTCCATAATATAGTTTTTAATTTTCTTTTGCATAGCATACATTTAAGAAAGACAAACAAAAGCATCCTTTCATAATTGGATTTTTCATACTTAGCATCCTTCATACATACTCTTACACTCCATACGCTCACATCCTTCACGTCTTACCTTTTATTTGATTTGTGTGATTGTGAGTAAATTTTATTACAATTTCTTTCATTTTAATTATTTTTGTGTATGCCCCTGAGATTGTTAGACTTGTTCCTTTCTAACCTGAGATTGAGAGACGTTTAAGGAAGATTAGAAAAGAGAGGAAAGAATAAGAGAGAAGAAGGGTTGTTGTGGAAGAGGAGTCGAATCAACTAACTAGTGAGAGTGAGTCGAGAGAATGAGTGATCATGGCTGAGAATCTTGCTTTTATGCAAAATCCTAAATTTCATGCATACCAACCTAGAAATGGTGATAATGGAGGAAATGGACAGCACGAGAGAGTTGGAGAGAACAATGGGAATCGAAGATGTAGAACTATTAGGGAAGCAACAACTTCTGATGTGAACTATGATCCATTTACTGCTGCTTGCCCTAATTTTGATGTTAATTTTGAAGTAAAAGGCTTATTGATTAATTCCCTTCCAAATTTTCATGGTTTGGTAGGAGAGGATCCATATATGCACCTACAATCCTTGTCTATGATCTGTCAGCGTATGAAGCTAGTGGGAGCGTCATTAGACCAAGTTCTATGGAAGGTTTTTCATCTATCCCTGGAAGGAAAGGCGCGAGAGTGGTACATGAGCTTCCCAAGGCATGTGGCGAATGCCTATCATAGCTGAACAAATTTGAGGAAAGCTTTCTTGGAAAAGTATTTCCCAGCTTCTAGGACTTCATCGATGAGGAAGGAGATTTATTCAGCAAGGTAAGATTATGATGAGTCTCTTTATGACTATTGGAATCGCTTCCAAGACCTACTGTCCAGATGCCTCCATCACCAGATACCTGATGAGCAGTTAGTGCAGTACTTTTATGATGGGTTGAATAGTCAAGATAAGGGTATGTTGGATGCGGCATCAGGAGGATCTTTGATTGATCTTAATGTTTTGGAAGCATGGGATTTGATTAAGAAGATGGCTCTAAATCATCAACAGTATAGTGTGAGAGATTCCATAGGAGTGCATGAACTAGGAGTTTCAACAGCTCAAGCTAAGAGAATGGAAAGTTTGGAGTCGAAGGTGGACTCCTTGGAAAATAGAATTACATTGCAATTATCTTTGATCACTGTTGAATTGAAGAACCTGAATGTGCAATGCCCATCATCTTCAATGGATCTTATCGCACCCAGTTGTGATACTTGTAGGTCTGTTATGCATATATCAAGTGTATGCCCAGGATGGTATGAGGAGGTGTTCGCAGTATATCCAGGGAGGACCAACCAGAAATGGGACCTTTACTCCAACACTTACAATGAGGGATGGAAGGCTAATCCCAGATTTAGTTGGAAAAATGAATAGGTTAGAGCTCCAAGTAGATTTCAACAAAGAGTAGGAGCTAGATCTTCCACTAACCAGTTCCCCAAGTAGCAGTAAGCTCTGATTGTTCCAACCAAAGAGGACACCAATCAATTGCTACAAAACATGATGACTTTGATGAAGGAAGAGAGGAATTCTAACACTAATCAATTCAATGCACTAGCTACTCTCATCCAGTAGGATTCCTCTAAGACAACTGCTTCGTTCAATGCTTTAGAGAAGAGAATGGAGCAATGGGAAACAAAGGCAGAAAATATCAACTCATATGTGATCCAATTATCCAACAATTTGAGCAAGAACCAAGCAAGAAGCAGTGGAACAATTCCTTCTAACATGGTGATGAATCCAAAAATTCTGAATGCAATTGCCTTGCGAAGTGGGAAACAAGTGAGGTTTGATAATCGAGAAGAGGAAGTATGTGATGAGAAAATTGAGAGTGAAGAAGCACCTCTACCAAAGGAAAGAGTCAAGAAATCTGAGAGTGTCAAGGAAGAGACCTTACTGAAAGAAAGGAAGTCTGCGTCTAAGAACAAAGGAGCTACTTCAGGAAGTTCCAAGGACAAAACTGAGCATAAGGAATCAAGAAAGCATGAAGCTAAAGGTAAGGAGATAAATCTTCGAGACCTTCCTTTTCCAAATTCATATTTAATGAGCAAGCGTATGACTGAGATTAAGCATGAAAAAGATATCATTGATCTATTTGGAAAAGTTGAGGTGAATGTTCCCTTGCTTGATTTGGTGAAAAGACTTCCGGCATATGCTAAATATCTCAAAAGACTTATGCACCAACAAGAGGAACTTTAGGCCCAATGAGAGAGTCTAAGTGAGTTCGAATGTGTCTGCCCTATTTAAACCTTAAATACCTGTCAAGTGTCAAGACCCTGGATCTTTTACCATTCCATGCACCATAGGGAAAGTCACCATAGGAGTAGCCTTGTTAGATCTGGGACCGGCAATTAATGTGATGCCCAAGTCTATCTATCAATCATTAGGGGTTAAGAGTTTGCAACCCACATCTATTGTGTTGCAATTGGCTGATAGATCATTTAGGCATCTAAAGGGGATTATTGAGGACATCCTGGTCCAGTTAAAAGGTTTGGTATTTCCTGCTGATTTTTATGTATTTGATATGTCTTCTGAAGTTATGCAAGATACTTCCTTAATTCTCAGGTGACCCTTCTTAAAAACAGCTAGTACGATGATCAACGTGAAAGAAGGTAAGATAACCATGGAGGTAGGCGATCAATAGGTAAGCTTCAATATGTATGAAGCTATGAAACACCCCCATGAGGACTATTCGCTTTTAGGGGTGAACATGATTAATTCTATTGTAAATGATGCCCACCATAAATGTGAATTGCAAAAGGATTCCTCTGATTTTGGATTACCTTCGCTTAATCTTGGGAAAAGGTTTTCTGTCCAGGTTTCAGGGAGTCAGGATGGATTGGACACAGCTAGTTATGAAGAGACAGATTCCACATCAGGAAAAAAAAAGGGGAGTGATCTCTTCTCTCTTGAACTTCATAAGTTGATTCCTTCTGTTGTACAATCTCCTGTCCTAGAGTTGAAACCCCTACCAACTACCTTAAAGTATGCCTTCCTTGAGTCTGATGAGCGTTTACCTGTCATAATTGCCAATACTTTGTCACTCACTAAAGAAAAGAGTCTCCTTAATGTTTTCAAGGAAAATAAGAGGGCTGTAGGGCGGATGTTAGCGGATATACCAGGAATTAGCCCAACTATTTACACATGCAGGATCTTATTAAGTGAGGGTTCTAAATATGTGAGGCAACCTCAAAGGAGACTAAACCCACTTATCTTAGATGTGGTTAAGAAAGAAATCACAAAATTACTGAGTGTGTGGATCATATACCCCATTTCTGATAGTGAGTGGGTTTCCCCAATACATGTAGTGCCAAAAAAGAGTGAGATGACGGTGATCAAGAATGATAGGGATGAGCTTATTCATAACAGAGTGCAGAATTCGTGGCAAGTGTATATAGATTATAGACGACTAAATGATGCCACAAGAAAAGACCATTTTCCCCTCCCTTTTATTGACCAAATGCTTGAAAGACTTGCGGTAAAATCACATTATTATTTTTTAGACAGTTTCTCTGGGTACTTTCAAGTACCCATTGCACCAGAGGACTAAGATAAAACCACCTTTACATGTCCCTTTGGCACCTTTGCATATCAAAGGATGCCTTTTGGTTTATGTAATGCCCCAGGAACCTTTCAACATTGTGTGATGGTTGTTTTCTGTGAATTTTTTTAAAGAATGCATGGAAGTTTTTATGGATGATTTCACAGTCTACAATGATTCTTTTGATGCTTTCTTATTGAGTCTTGAAATTGTTTTACAAAGATGCATTGAAAAGAATTTGATTTTGAACTTAGAAAAATGTCATTTCATGATCAATGAAGCTATAGTGTTGGGTCATTTAATTTCTAGCAAGGGGATTGAAGTTGATAAAGCTAAGATTGAGGTTATATCTTCTCTGCCTTATCCTGTCTATGTGCGAGATATAAGATCGTTTTTAGGCCATGCAGGATTTTACAGGCAGTTCATAAAAATTTTAGCAAAATTGCCTTACCTCTCTCCAAGCTTTTGCAAAAAGATGAAAATTTTGAGTTTGATGATTCTTGCAGACATGCCTTTGACACATTGAAATCAAAACTCATTTCACCACCTATTTTAATTGCTCCTGATTGGAACCTACCTTTTGAGCTTTCAAGTGACACTTCTAATTATGCTATAGGGGCTATGTTGGGCCAACAAGAGGAGAAATTGGCAAGAGTTATCGCTTACGCCTCGAAAACACTAGATCCAGCTCAGATCAACTATACAACAACTGAGAAAGAGTAGCTTGCAATAGTTTTCACTTTAGAAAAATTCAGACAATATCTGTTAAACTCTCATGTAATCATTTTTACTGATCATGCAGCAATTCGATATCGCCTCAAGAAACCATAGTCGAAGTCTAGACTAATACTGTGGATATTGGTTCTCCAAGAATTTGATATTTAGATAAAGGATCGAGCTAGAGCAACAAATCACATAGCTGATCATTTAAGCAGGCTGCCCGACGATACACAGGGAGTAGACTCTTCTGAGTTAACTTGTGATTCTTTTCCTGATTCAAGCCTATGTGCTTCAAATTTCAAAGAACCTTGGTATGCCCATATCGCCAATTATCTTATGACTGGACTGACTCCTCCTTTTATGTCTCAGGCACAAGCTCAAAAACTAAAAAGTGAAGCTTGACATTACATTTGGGATGCCCCTCATCTATGGAGAATGTGTAGTGACCAGGTAATCCGAAAATGCATACCTCATGAGGAATTTGACGCTATAATTTCATCTTGTCATTCAATGGTTTGTGATGGGCATTTCAATGCAAGGAGAACATCTAGGAAAATTCTAGATTATGGTTTTTATTGGCCTAACCTTTTTAAAGATTCATTTAACTTTTATCGGTCATATGACAAATGTCAACGCTTTGGAGGGTTAGGAAAACGACATGAAATGCCACAACAACCTCTATTATTTTGTGAAATCTTTGATGTTTGGGGAATTGATTTCATGGGACCCTTTCCCCCATCTTTTGGCTTTGTGTATATCCTTTTACCCATTGACTATATGTCTAAATGGATAGAGGCTATTCCTACTAGAAAATATGATGCCCAAGTCGTATCTAAATTGCTTAAGTCCAATATTTTTTGCCGATTTAAGATTCCTAAAGCTATGGTTAATGATCGAGGGACACATTTTTGTAATAAAGTCATTAGTAACTTGTTTTCCAAATTTGGATTCACTCACAAAACCTCCACTGCATACCATCCACAAACCAATGGTTAAGCTAAAATTTCGAATAGAGAGGTGAAGCACATCTTGGAGAAAATAGTCAAACCATAAAAGAAAGATTGGAGCCTTCTCCTCAAAGAAGCATTATGGGCCTATCGCACTGCCTAAAAATCTCTAATCGATATGTCCCCTTACCGGTTGATCTACGAAAAAACTTTTCATTTGCCCATGGAGTTAGACCATAAAACTTATTGGGCAATTAAGCAATGCAACATGGACTTGGAATCTTTCAGCATGGAGCGGAAGCTGAAATTGCAAAAACTAGAGGAGATAAGGCTAGAGGCATATGAACATTCACACCTCTACAAAGAAAAGACAAAGCTGATGCATGATAAAATTCTTCATAGGAAGAGTTTCAAGGAAGGGGACAAAGTCCTGCTATTCAAGGCTCGTTTCACCTTTAAGCATGGAAAATTTAATTCTAGTTGGGATGGACCATATTTGGTCACTAAAGTGCACAACTTTATCATGGTAGAGAA
>JANVCL010000212.1:13057688-13073068 GCA_026546855.1 Erythroxylum incrassatum | reverse complement strand
AAGAAGGGCAAAACGTATCCAGCAACTTTTGGAGTTCAATTCACGCGATTTATAGCGTGAATTGAATTTACAAAGGGGAGGAAGATTTCAACCCACGCGTGAATTGGATTCTTGCCTTTCTTGTTGTTCCAAACAAGTGAATTGAATTCAATCTCAAGATTGAATTCAATTCACGGTGTTCCAAACGCACCCTTAGTCAACAACCAACAACATACCATTCGGATTAAAACCACACCAACTTAGCCACTGCAAGTTTCCCTTTTCACCAACTCATAAGATGATATCAATGAATAAAGTTTCTACGACAACAAAACAGAGCACAACGTTTTAAGGACGAAACAAGCAATAAAAGGCTAACCATATCAAAGCAGTGGGACATCAAAAAAGGATAAATGCAAATCGATTTAATTAGTAGTAGATATAAAAGTGGGTAAAGTTAAGATCCACCATCCCATAAGCAACCTAATAAAATCGAAAGAGGGTGGCATTAAGAGGAATAGGAAAAAAAAATGGAAGGGTAAGGCCATCTCCAATCAAGACACTAAATTTGGTGTTTTGGTGCAATAAATTCACTCCAAGAAAGACATCAAATCTTTGTAACAAATTAGTGTAATGAATTGATGTGTTACTATTCATTGTACTAATTTGGTGTGTTACTATTCATTGCAACAAAATTGTAAAAAGACAACTTTATCCGTTTACTTTTCAACGTATTCTTTTTATGTCTTTTTCACAAATTAATTTATTTACATAATTTACTAAATAATTAAATTTAAAATATTTATTACTTTACACAAAATATATCATTACAAAGATCTTATTGGGATATTTAAAATGAGACTAATATTTAATATAATATTAAATTTATTTTTAATATTTATTTATAATTCTTATTTATAATTATTATAAATTCATTAATAAAATATGTTAAGAATAAAAAGTAAATTTGAAATAAAAAGTACATAAATTTAAATCACACGATTGATTTTAAAAATTAAAACTTAACAAAAATATTTGAAATTACAACCAGATTAAAATAAATTACAACGGAAATCAGACTCGAGATTATAATCAAACTAAAATTACAACAATCAAATTAAAAGCAAAACTAAAACACTTGAAAATATTTCATTCTTGCTAGACATAAGCAAATTAGAGATAAAGAAGCTCATTATGAATTTCGTAATATATTGATTGAACATTTGTAGGAACGATATGGAAATTCAAATAATTAGAGGTTAAATGAGAAATTTTAATCAGTTTATATTTGTGTATGTTATTAATTTGTTGTTGCAATAATATTAAATATATTTTGTAAATAATATTAATTTAATAAAAAGTATATATTAATTAATTAGAATAATGATTTTTATTTTTATTTTTAATAAATAAATAAAAATCATTGTATAAATATAAATTAATTTAATTAATAACTAATTTATTGTGGTTATATAAATATAAATTAATTTAGTTAATAATTAAATTATTGTGGTATATTCTTTGAAAAAAATTTGGTGTAAAAATTTGGTATAGAATGGTTGGAGTAACACTAAATTTGATGTAAAAAGATTCTAGGAATATTTCATTTTATACCAAATTTGATGTAAAAATTTGGTGCAAAGGTTGGAGATGCCCTTAGGGAGGGAGGCAATCTGCCTCTTTAAATTAAAGGGTCAAAGTTAATAATTCTGGCCTTTTCTTCTTTAAGGAGTATACCATAAAAGAAAGCTCAAAAATTTATTTGGAAATGAATTTCCGCAGGAGCCCTAAATTGTAATTTTACAGAATGACAAACGAAAACGACACGGGTGAATTGATCCGACCAACAATTCGGAGATTTGGACGCCAGTGCAATATCTCGTTCAAATCTAAACTTTTTTAGCTTTTCCACCGAATGACCTGACACAATAAGGATGGACGGACGCAATATGAAGATTCGCGGGCAGTCATCATCCATGATCCATCCACTGGACCGACTAGAAGTAGGCTAGGTTAGGTTAGGTGCTAGTGCAGGTGCCACAAAAACTAATATAGAGAAAATAAAGCACTAGTAATTAGGTTTCATTTATTTAACACCTTATAATATTATTTACTTTAGTTTTCAAAAGCTTAACACTTGCAAATATGTACAATTTACTTGATGGTGACTATATATACAAGCGAAAAGTTAATAAGATACTAAAAAGAAGTCCAAAACATAGCGAATCAACATTAATGTTGGCATTTATTAGCGAGATATCATAGAAGGTATAGTGTTGTACTCTGACCAATGGAGTTCTAACTTTTTAACTTGTTTTTGCTGTGAATAATTAAGTACGTGATCAGCTAGCTTTAGAAATAAAACTCCTTTTTTAATGGAATAATAAGTACCAGCACGTTAAAATATCTTTTTATAACTTTTATTGGGTTAAAAGGAACAATGGGATCAAAAAAATAAAGCCTAAGGCAATGCTACATGCATGAAGCAATATGTTCTTCACATCCACTCTTTTTTGTCTGTCTCCTCTCATGGGGTCCAAATTAAATAAAGCCTATAGCAATGCTACATGCATGAAGCAATATGTTATTCACAACCACTCTTCTTCTTCTTTTTTTGTTCTTTTTCCCTCTCTGTCTCCTCTCGTAGGGTCCAAATTAGAGTATCTTTCTCTCTCTCCCCATCTGCAGGGGTCTTCTTGAAACCCTAGTACAATAAAGAACTAAACGGCTTGTTTGGTTTAACAACCGGAATAGATAAAATATAAAATAGTTATTCTTAGAAATAGAAAATATGAGAAATAGAATAAAATAGGTATTATTTTGTTTGGTTCACTGCTAAAGAATTTTTATTCCAGTGTTTGGTTTGAAAATATAAACTTGGAATAAAAACGTAATAAGTAACCAAAAAACTAAAATATCCTTATCTTTTTTTATTATTATTACTACTATTATTATTATTATCATTATTATTATTATTAAATGCCTTATTATTATTATTATTATTATTAATTTTCTACTTAATTATTCTTATTAAAATTAAATGTATTATTATTATTAAATTCCTTATTATTAATAATAATTTTCTTAGTATTATTATTAATTTTCTTCTTTTTATTATTAATTTTATTATTATTATTCTTATTATTTTTATTATTATTAATTTTCTACTTACTATTATTCTTATTAATATTAATTTTATTAATTATTAAATTCCTTATTATTATTATTATTAATTTTCTTCTTATTATTATTAATTATTATTATTAATTTTCTATTTATTGTTAAAAATTATTATTACTATTTATTATTATTATTATTATTATTATTATTATTATTATTATTATTATTAAATTGCACGAATCCTTTGGAAAATATGGTCACGCTATCCTCACTTTATCCTCTCTACCACATTTGCATTTCCATATCTATATATCATCCAACAGAAAACAAAAGAAATCAAGAAACCAATAATCAAGTTAATTTTAATTTACATCAGGTAAGACCGTAAGATATAGAACTGTTTTGTATTCAATCTTCATCAGTTTTACATCTCATAGATAGAATTTGAGTGATATAGTTTCTCTTTCGCCTCCATTTCTTCACTTACAACCATGTTAGGTTTCTCATATTTGGTAAAGTTTTCCTTTCATATTGTTATTTATTTTTAAGATAGAAAGTTCTTCTAGGAAATATATCTGATTGCCAAGTGAAAATCAACAAAGATTGTAACCTAATTACGAACAAAAAAAGATAATGATATCAATACATAGACAAACTGTTGGATTATCATGTTTATGCTATAACAATGTTTTGTAAAATGATAATTTTACTTGCTTTCTACATTGATTTGAAACGGGCAAAACGGTTTTGAAATTAAATGGGATAAGTAGGAATTACAGTGTACTGAGCCTTGATTAGATATTACACATTCCATATAAATGAATTCTGGTTTCAAGGGTGCTACATAGCAAAGTGGTTGCATTATCTTATCTGCTCTTCAAGCCACAAGTGAGAGCTGATATCTCAACTTGGTAAGGATATAAAGTGACTAATGGCAGAGAATTCAGCAGCATCTAGACTGCTAAATAGACCATAGATGATAGGGAAAGAAGAGCTTATTCCTCTAAAAAAACATCGAAGTACAAGCCTGAAAGTAAGATTGATTTTGCCTCAATTTTTGCACGCTTAGGTACCGAATGGAGCCAATCCCTTTGAGTGTAACCTCCCATCACCAGTAGTGATCCATGCTTTAGATTAAATGAGTATTGATCAGTATGGCTGCTCTGTTTTAATCATTTGCAAGCAGGCTGATCATCAGATCCTTTTCCTGTCAATCACACTAAAAGAAGGAACAAATTTATGTAAGCTAATTAAAGTCGTGACAAAAAAGATCTACATACTCACCAAATCACTATAATAGAAATATAGCCTATATGCAAATTCATGGCCACCCCTAAACTATGTTTAGATCCTATAACTGAACACAGAACCTAACAAAAGCAGAGAAACTCTTTTCAAACAAATCATGCTACCTTTAGGTGATTTTTCAGGCCGTTTCTTCAATAAAAATTCCCGATCATAGCTAAATGATACTGATGCAATCTCTGGTGTTGCTCCATAAAGCTTCTCATCATCAGCATGCCAACCAACAGTATCATTCCCACCTTTATACCTACCCAATAGTAGGCTATTAAATCTACTCCCAGGAAGTGCTCTGTGGACCTTTAATATATATATGAAATCAGTAGTTGCAACTTCTCAAGTCTCCAATGTATTAGTTGACAGTATACTTACTGCAACCAATATGTCCTTAAGCAAAGGATAATCACCCCAGGAGTAAGCATGCAGTTTGTATCCATTATAAACCAATTCTGGCAATCCTGGACTTACAACATAGCATGTATCTCTAGGCTGCACCATAAAGTCCCAATTATTATTGATTTTAGGTTTATAAACTTGGTCATAGTTCAAGATACTTGAATCCCCAAGTCTTTCAAATTCTATCCATGGTAAGGACTCTCTAGACGTTTTAACATAAACAAAAATAGTAAAATCTAACCCAACAAGCTCACGACTTTTCCAATCCAAGAAATGCCTGTCGCACATCCTCATCCAACTGGCACAAATAGCAACAAGATCATAAATTTATCCAAGCTACCCCTTTAAGTGGAAAACGTAATTACAATCCATCCAAAACCAACGAGTAAAAACAAACCTGTCTTCTTCAAGAATATGAGTATAAATCAGCTTCACAACTGTAATGCCAACTCCAGGCTCATCAAACGTCAGTCTCACCTACAACGGTCATCATAATTCCATTAAAGCTAAAAAATCACTCCACAATACAAAATTCAACTTTTTAAAGATCACGTGAAAGCAACAAAAACAAATCAAAGAAGCAATCTTTACCATGGAAATAACCCCATCAGGCCAACTCCTAAAGCCAGATAGCCTTCAGCTTTGGTCAATTCTCCAAACCCAGAAATTTCAGTACTGCAAAAAAGAAGAAGAAGAAACAAAACCCAGAAATTTTAGGTTCGAAGTGAAGAGCAAAACCCAGAAAAAAAAGAAGAAAAAGAAGGATTAAACCCAAAAATGGAATGGTTCAGAATGAAGAGTAAAACCCAGAAAAAGAAGAAGAAGAAGTATTAAGCTATCGGTGAGATTCAAGAACACAAATAGTACAAAAATGGTGAAACTAGAAGAGAAGGACAAAACTTATTGGGAGAGAACATTTTTGACTTACCCAGAAGAGAGATGCAAACGATCACGATCGAAGGTTGGGCTGGAGAAGATATTGGGAGATTCACGATAGAGAAGGATATATATGTCCTCAAGTCATGAAATATATTCCTGACGTGCTCAGAATAGATAAAGACGACGGAGGGACTGCTTTAGGTATTCCGCGAATTGAAAGAATATCTAAAACAAAGGATTGTCTATTTTGCATCTTTTTTGTAACCAAACAAAGTAATGAGTTATTATCAGTAATTAAGGAGGGATAGAATAGTCATTCCCCTAAACCAAACAACCTGTAAAGAAACAAAGTTCACAATGACATTTAATAATTTGCTTTCCAACCTATATATATATATATATGTTATACACTAGTCTTTAAAAATACGAATGCAAATCTTGCTTATATTTTGATGCTTGAAATATGAGTTTGTTCAGGTAAATCTTTGGTGTTTATTTTGTCATAGAGAAAGATGATTCTTTTAAATTGAGTGTATACAATAAAATAAAATGCTTCCATTAAGGAAAAAAACAACTCGGAATCTATTTGAAGAAAAGTGAATAGATAAACTTTTTGCAAATTAAATTTAGCGAATTGTAAATTACAGTCGAGAACAAATTCCAACCTATCTCAATATATCTAATTCCCAAAATTTGAGATATCTGTTATTCTATGTATGAGTAGATATTTGAGTTAAAGAAGATAAAAATATTTATTTTAGAAGTAAATCATAATTAAGGTTTATTTTACTTAAGAACAATGTCATTTTAAATTGGAAAGGTTCCAATATAACAATCATTGCAACTTAAGCCATAATACTTTTATCAATTAGTGGAAATGAGTAATTGAATCAATAAGTTCTTTAGTGGACTTGATACAGTTCCATACATTGTATAAGATAGTAATGTACTGTGGAATATTAAAGCATTGGGCAAGTCAAAAGAGCTAAAGTCTCATTTAATATCCAATGATGTATTTAGAAAAATTTTCTTAATTATGATGATAATTAAGATGGAGTAAGATTTAAGCAAGTACTCACTTTAGAAAATTGTGTAGAATTCTCTCCATAAGCCACTATCCCAATAGTAGTATAATTATCATATGGTGATATGATACAAAATACTTAAATGATTGGCTTAGTGCAAATGAGAAATTGTTGGTTTATGCCTTACAACTAATCGGTTTGGTCATAGTGATAATTACTTAAAGGTATTCTTTATCTTGTATATATTTAGATGTATCTGGTAAAGTCCATAAGATAAATATACATTGCAAGTAAAATTATAATGAGATTATAATTATGAGATTCATATTGCATTTATGTATTATCCCTAAATTATTTCCTAGTCATTGTTCTATTAAAACTTAGCATTAATAAAAATATAAAAGGGCTAGCATATGTTATATTTTTTCTTACAAAGGAAGTAGTCGATCTCAAAGACTAAAGTATGGAGACACTTAAACAAATTGTGGGTGCTTGTTAGAGAACAAGCTCATAAAACAAACCTGATATAACAAATTCATTTGGAACATTACTCATATGTCTATGAAATTCTTATTGTGATGATTGTATAAGTGATCATTTGACTTGAGATCCCAAAGTATCTTGTATAGGGATTGTTATGCTTTGATACTACTTATGACCTATTTAATCATGGGTCATTCAGTCGATCGTCATTGGATATATTATGAATTATATGGAGATAATTATGTGATTAAGATATGATTTATCACCCCTAAAGTAATTAGGGAGAATGTTCCATTATTCTCGATTAGTATTGATTCGAAAAATCGTTGGCTAAGGTGGAATGACGCTTTGCAAATATTTTACAAATTTAATTAATTAAATTAATAACTTATATTGGGCACCCCGCCCTCGTGAATCACGGGCCCAACGTCTTAAGTGACATTAGAACGTGTATCCCACAAGGGTGGCGTGCCCCCACCAGAACAAACATCAAAACAACTCACTTCTCCAATTTTTGAAACCCAACTCTTGATCATAATCATTGTACTTATTCTAATGAACTCTCCTTAACCATCATCGATTTCTCTTTTTGCTCTGATACCATAAGTGTTGGGTCCTATTTTAGAACAAATTTTGGGAAATCCCAAACTGGAATTTCATTTCGACTTGTTTCAAACATTTGTGGCTCTATGTCTTTAGTTTATTTAGAGACAAGAATCATCGCATTAGAGATCCCATAACAAAGTTATAACTGAAAGACTTGAATAGGGTTTTGACCTCAATCATATTGCACTTGTCTTGGGGCAATTAGCGTAACTGTCATATGGAATATCGGATTAAGATCATCTTATGACGTTTTGATATAAGACTTCAAAATTTACAACTTTCATGAAAACCTCAAAGACAGATTCTATCATCAGAAGGGTTAAAAAATGGAGTAGACGATAACAAGAAGCAGATGAAGCAAAAGGCAGACAAAGCAAAAAGCAGACGAATCAGAGTCAACTTAAAACGATGCAACTCTTAAGACGAAGCGGAGTCAACTTAAGATGATATGACGTCATCACAGACGATATAATGTTATCACAGATTATATGTCTTTATAGACGATATATCCTTACAGACGATACATCCTTATAGACGATATGGCTTTATCACAGACAATGTGACGTCATCACAGACGATACGTCTTTACAGATGATACATCCTTACAGACAATATGACGTCATCACAAACGATATGACGTCATCACAAACGATATGACGTCTCCATAGACGATACATCCTTACAGACAATATGACGTCATCACAAACGATGTGAC
This sequence comes from Erythroxylum incrassatum, assembly GCA_026546855.1. Classification (NCBI taxonomy): domain Eukaryota; kingdom Viridiplantae; phylum Streptophyta; class Magnoliopsida; order Malpighiales; family Erythroxylaceae; genus Erythroxylum; species Erythroxylum incrassatum. The sequence goes on along the minus strand of JANVCL010000212.1, from coordinate 13,064,563 downwards.
GTCATCACAGATAATACGTCTTTGCAAACGATGCCACTTGATACTCCTAAGCATCTCCCTTTCTAAGGACTATAACTTTGAACTTCGATGTCCAAAAATTTCCTACTATAAACCGTTGGAAAGCTAGAAGAAACACCTACAACTTTCTAGAAGGCACATTTGCTGAAATCAGCCTAGGTTAATCCAGATCTTCCCCTGACTTTCGAACACGAACTTTTTCCTTATGCAAACTTAAAAAATGCAATGTATAAACTTGAGAGGAAGTCATGAGCAAAAATGCAATCTTATTCCAGTTGCATCAAAAGATAAGAGTTTTACAAAGCTTTAATGGGCATTTCAAGCCGCAAATACATTAACATCTCAAATTCTCAAAATACAAAAGATACATGAAACATAAGTTGATCAAAATGCAACTAAAGCCTTGCTTTACAAGATTTGTTTCAAATATAAAAAAAACCAAAGATTGGAGTGATGCCTTGACTCTTGACTGCTCAATATCTTGCTCATCACCTGGATATGGGGGAGGAGAATGGGAGGTGAGCTAAAAGCCCGTGGGTAATAATTTTATAATTAGTAACAAGAAAAAACATTTATAAAGTCAATTTTCAATGCAGAAAATTCATGTTTATGCAAAATGTATATGCATCATTCTTATCAACTTATTATGAACATATAGCAGATCAAAATGCTTTGGGTAGATCCATAAACATGACACATTACACATTTCCACATAATGGTCCTGTATAACTGTAAACTTGAGGAAGTCCATAAAGGAGTTCCGTGCCACTAGCGGGCAGGCGAGAGAAGCCTATAACTTGGTCAAAGTGCACGTGACATTCTTGCGGGACTACTACAAACCCACATAACACATATTTCATGAACTAAAAATAGTTTGCCCCAAATGGCACATTTTTGTAAAACTTGTCTTTCATGAGCATAAAATATTTAATATGCATTTCCAAAATTTGATTTCTTAAACTTGCTATTCTTTTAAAAATCATTTCCATCATTTAATTCATCACTAATTAACACAATTCATATACAACCATATAACACAATCTTACAACATTTAAAAAGCAATAAATGCACATGAATAAGGTAGTTGAAAAATCATTTCTTGAAAGAAACTTTAATGGCTCATTACTTAATTATAAAAGTTAAAAGTGAAACCCACCTTGAATTTCTTTGCTTATAACTTGCTCAAATGTGCCTCTCCTCTTGCTTCCCTTGTCTTTCTTGATTCCCTTTTCATAGACAAAAATCCCAAGTTCAAATGGGTTGCAAAATTAAAGATCCACAAAGTACATTTACTAAAATTGCTCTAAGAGTACCTAAACCCATGCAGTTTTTAAGCTCTTTGAACCAAAACCCTTCCAATATCCAAAGCATTAAAAATGCTCTTACCTTAAATCTTCACCAAATGAAGAAATGTTTAGTTCAATAGAAAGCTCTTGTTTTCCTCTACCTTTTTCCCTTCTTGCACAACCTCAAAATCACTATTTAAGACTGAGAAAAATCAAAACCTAACATAACTCTTGTCTTTCTCTTCTTTTTCTCTTTTCTCGTGCTTCTCTATTCTCTCTTTTCTTCAATCACATTTTTGGCTTCTTAAATGCAAGCCAACAATTTCCTCTTCCCATTTTGCCCCTCCTTTAATGCCTTAAGATTTCTAAACTTATATGACTTGCCAAATTTGCCCTTACTCGCTCATACTAGTTTAATGCATCAATTCCCTTAACTTATGTCATATTATCTTACCCATATTAACATGCTAATTAATCCCAAATATTAATCCCTCAAAACCTCAACATTAATTTAAATCATGCTTAATAAAAAAAATTTAGGGGTCAACATTTCTCCCCCTCATAAAAAATTCAGGGGTCAACATTTCTCCCCCTCATAAAAAAATTCAGGGGTCAATATTTCTCCCCCTCATAAACCATTGAAGAGTTATGGATACTTCTCCCTCATGGCTTCCAAAGGCTCCCACGTGACCTCTTCAATAGAATGATTTTTCCATATAACTTTTACCAGCTGAACTATCTCATTTTGGATTTCACTTTTTAGACTCTCAAAAATCAAATGTAGTTTGTTGTCCAATGTTATTTTTTGGAATAGTTCTTGAAGCACTTTATGATCAATGGTTATTAAAGTCCAAATATTTCATATTTTTCATAAGTATTTCACCTTGTTTTTATTTGTTAAGTAGTCTTCTATATATCTTTTATTGTGAAATAAAGTTCTGATGCTAAATTGATATAGAACAAGTATAGAAGATATCAAATTATTAACTAAAACTCACAAACTTTATAAAATCTAGTTACTAGAATTTGAGTTTCTAGTTTGGAATAGCTAAAATTTCAAGATTTAGTTGCATAAAAATTAGCTAAATTTTTAAAGTGTTAGATACTAAAAATTGAGGCTAGAAATGCTTAAATTTTAGTAAGGTAATCAAGTAATACGGAGAAAGTAATTATGAATCACCTGTAGAGTTTAAAATGAAATTATATTATGATGTGATAAGAATTCTTTATTCTTAAATAAATTTAAATCATTAACAAAATTGACACAATATAACTTTGTTATCACTTCAACTTCATATTTTCATTATACTAAATCAAATCTTATGCTTGAATGATTTTTGTTTTTATTTCTTTTATAAAATCTAAGCTCTTTTCTTTCATTTCTTTTAATCTCTTTTTCTTTTTCTTTTTAACCTTTGCTATTGAATTTTGTAAATTCACAAGGCAACTGTATAGGAGATAGTTAGATTAGTTGTTGTGCCTTCAATTTGTTTATATTTCATTTGCCTCTTCTAAATAGAATTTAGGTTTGATACATTTATAGTGTTTTTGATCTGGGCATCTTGATTATATTCTTACTTTTATCACCAAACTATGGCTTAAAGAGTTAAAATAATTCCCTATTTCTAATAACATTTATAGACAGAGATATGAAAAATGATTTAGTGCTTGCCTAATATGAATTAGCATATGACAATAAAGTTGTAAAGGGTGAGAACTGTTTACATAAAAGAAGGTTGGCAGGTAGCTTGAGTTATTCCATAATACAACATCAGTTGACATTTGCAACCCAAGTAAACTGGTTTCATAAAACCCTTTATTTATTAAGTTCTTTTGTTATGACTTACATTATTCTACCTCTGTGTGCCATTGTACTAGGGATTGAATTTAATATATTTGACATCTTTTGCTCTACATTACTACCTTCTTCATTTCTAGTGGCATCTTCTTGCTACCCATTTTGTTTCTAATTCATCCCAATAAAATTTAGTAGTGAATCTACTTGGTTGACATAAAGTTGACCTTTTAATATTTAAGAAAAGTGATTTGTAGGCTTTTCTCATTATAAGGAAACTTAATTGCAGCTACTAGTGTACCACATAAAATGTCAACTTCTCCATTATTGAATTTAAGCAAACTATCATGCTATTCCTATTTTTTCTATTGCATTAATGAGTATAATATGACAATGCTGCAACAGAGGTTAGGCATCAACTCAATTCTTTATAATTCTATTAACTATAATCAGCAATGTCATCAAGCATTCAGCCCAATAGGAGATCGTTACAGACATATCTCTCTTGAATAATTCTTCAAAAATTTGTGACTACTTGTTTTCTATGAGCAGTTAGGACCATTAACGAAGGACATTTTTCCTTTTCCATTATTTACTTCACTTATAAGCCCATGTATTAGGCCTTATGTAGCTCTTTTATTCTCAAGGCAGTAAGAAAGTAAAGACTCTCTCCTATAACATCTATGGTCTTTCTACTTATTTTTGTTCTTTGTTTTTATTTCCCAACAAGTTTTTGGTATTAGAGTTGTTGAGAGAGGAAGAGCATGAGCAGTCTCTTTTCCTTCTCCCATAACTAGGACAAGTCCACTAAAAAAAAGGAGGAGAGGTCAGAGATCAATAGGGAGAATTAGTAAAGAAAGTGAGAAAGTGAGGTTTAAAGAATTGAGAAAAGTTCGCAAATGAGAGAAAAAAAACTCAAGTCCCTAGTTTTTTTTTTCTTTTTTCCACCTCAAAAACCAAAGAGAGTCAACTACAACGTGAAACACTAGCGAGGAGAAAAAAAATCATTCATGGCGGCAAATGGCTCTACGACAACATCTCAATCCCTAATTCCAATTTTTAAGGGGTAGAATTATCATTTCTAGATTCTGAAAATGCAGACTATGTTCAATTCTCAAGAATTTTGGGACTTGGTAGAGAATAGGCTTCAAGATATCGCTCCAGAACAGCCCAACCAGTAACTAAGGGACAACTGAAAGAGGGATGCAAATGCCTTATTCCTTATTCAGCAAGGTCTTGATGATAGTATTTTCTCCCAAATCCCAGCAGTTGTTACTTCTAAAGAAGCATGGGAAATTCAACAAAAACACCTGGGAGATAAGAAAATAATTACAATATAATTACAAACTCTTTGTTGTGACTCTGAGTTGTTGTAAATGCAAGCAAAAGAGTCTGTGCAAGATTATCTCTCTAGAGTATCTGTAATTGTCAATTGTATGAAGTAATATGGTGAAAATATGGGCAATGGAACTGTTATGGGCAAGGTTTTGAGGAGTTTAACCTTAAAATTCAATCATATAGTTGTTGCTATTGAGGAGACTAAAGACCTAGCTATCTACACATTTGATGAACTCATAGGTTCTTTATTAGCACATGAAGATAGGTTAAATAGGTCTAGTGGAAAAACCAAAGAAAAGGCTTTTCAAGTAAAGGGGGAGTCTCATCTTAAAGGCAAGTCAAAAACTTCATATTACAGAAAGTCAGAAAATATAGGAGGTAGAGGGCAGAGTAGAGAAGGTTATCGTGGTCAAGGTCGTGTCCTTCGAAGAGGATAAGGTTAATTTGCTGGTGAATGTCGCTACTGTAAGAGATATGAGCACAAGGAGGTTGACAGTTGGATTAAACAAAAAGATGAACAGCAGCATGCCAATTTCACCTAGACACCTCAAGAGGAAAGCAATAAGTTCATGGCTCACTCCACTATGGATATTGAGACCAATGTTATTTGGTTTATAGACAGTGGTTGCTCTAACCATATTTACGATGAGAGGTTGTTGTTGAACTTGATGAGTCGAAGAGATCAAAAGTTCGACTCAAAGATAACAATGCAATCAAATTTGAAGGAAAAGGTATGATTGATATCAAAACCACACATGGTAACATAATGCTTCTCCATAATATATAGTATATTCCCTCACTAGTTCATAATCTGTTAAATGTTGGACAATTGTTGAGATGGTTATTATGTTATGTTTGGTAATGATTCCTATAGTATCCAAAACCACACAAGGTAACATAATGCTTCTCCATAATATACAATATATTCCCTCTCTAGTTCATAATCTGTTAAATGATGGACAGTTGTTGAGATGGTTATTCTGTTATGTTTGGTAATGATTCCTATAGTATCCATGACAATAAATCAAGTAGAAAATTTTTTTATGTTCAAATGACCTCAAATAGAATGTTTCCATTGGATGTGTCACTTGGTGGTTAAAGTTGTGCATTGGTAGCTAAGGAAAGTGCAGAAGCTAATTTATGGCATTTGAGATATGGTCATTTGAATATCAAAGGATTACAATTGTTAGACAATAAAAGCATGGTTGTTGGGTTGCCTAAAATTGATAATCTTAGCTTTTATGAAGGATATATGTATGAAAAACAAAGCATGTCATCATTTTTATAAGACTTGGAGGGCCTCATCTTATCTTAAACTCGTATATGTTGATTTGTATGGTCCCATATCAGTTGATTCCTTAGGTGGGATTCGATTTTTTTTACTCTTTATTGATGATTATAGTCATATGAGTTGGGTATATTTCTTGAGATTCAAATCTGAAACTTTTGAGAATTTCAAGAAATTTAAGTCCTTAGTAGAGAAGCAAAGTGGGTGTCAGATTAAGATACTTCGAACAAATCAAGGTAGCGAGTTTGTTTAAGATGAATTCAATGTATTTTGTGAGGAGAACGGCATTCATAGAGAACTCACAACGCCTATACACCAAAGCAAAATGGAGTGACGGAACGAAAAATTGTACCATTGTTGAGATGAGTAAAAACATGATGAAGACAAGAGACATTCCAAAGCATTTTTTAGCAGAGGCATTGGCTATAGCTATTTATATCATGAATATCTCTCTCACAAAGTCAATATACAATCGGACTCCATATGAGGCATGAAAAGGTCATAAGCCCAAAGTAAGCCACTTATGAATTTTCTATTAAGTATCATATGCTTTGGTTAAATTTCGATCTAAACTTGATGAAAAATCAGAAAAATGTGTTTTTGTGTGCTATAACACTCAATCCAATGCATATAAGCTATATAACCTTGTGAGTGGTAAGGTGATTGTTAGTAGGGATGCCAAATTTAATAAAGAAGCAAGCTAGACATGAGAGAAAAGCAACGAAGTAGCAGCAACAGTATCCCCGAAAGACACTCCTGCAATGACAAAACCACTTGAACCAGCAATTCCAAAAACTCATTATGGTGACACTAACTCTCCAACATCTTCAGCCAATAACTCAGTCTTTTTACCAAGCAGTAATCCTACTTCACACAGGAACAGTAGCAGTTCATCATCAACAAGCTCCTCGTCCAGCTTTACATATGATTTCACTCCAAAAAGTTTCAATCACTGGCTGAAATTTATGAAAATTATAGTTTTGCTTTATATGTGACAGAACTTACGTTCTTTGAGGAAGTTGCTAAAAATGAAGAATGGCAAGCAGTAATTGTAACATCCCACCCCCACTGGGAAGGGTAAAATAGTAATTTGGAAAGGGCCGAGAGTGTTTAGTATTGGGTTGCAATATTTATGCATATCATTGCACGT
>JANVCL010000212.1:13038396-13053888 GCA_026546855.1 Erythroxylum incrassatum | reverse complement strand
GCTCCATCTATGGAACAGAAAAGGCATAAATGTGGATCGATAAACTATATATATGGAAAACAAGTTTATTACTTTTCGGATTTGTCCTACCAAATACGAGGAAGACAAGTTTATTTCGTTAATTTTGATTCGAAAAACATTGACCCACCAGAAAGAGGTTCGACGTTTTGCAAATTATTTACGATAAAGATAATGCATGGGCATTGGGGTGTACCTTAGGATTCCGGCCGTCAGCGAAGAGGACGCTCGATTTGAGAGGGAGATTTTTCGACAACCGTTGAAGGAAAACGGAAAGAGGGCAGCTAGATATATATATAACCAAAAGTTGAAGGAAAAGGCAAAGGGAATGTTTGTTGTTGACGACGGGTGAGGCGGCGACGTTGAGAATGTTATGTTTTAGGTGGTGGTCTGTGTGGACGAGTGCAGAGAGTAGGAGTTGAATACGGGAGGCGCGCGAGATTGAAAATGAAACTGATGAGTTTTAATTTTTTTTCCCAACGCTTCCACGACGTTTACTTCATAACAACGTCGTTATACTTATTTGCACACAGTTTAATAATTAAACGTCTCATATAATTCTCTAATTTCGCGTCGTCTACTAACAATGTCGCAAAATATTCTCACTTTTCCTGACATTTTTTAAACGTCGGGAAAGGTCATACTTTTTTGCGACGTTTTTAACTCAAACATCGCATAATCTATACTTTTTTGTAGTGATTTCCTCATCTCACTTGTATCTTTTTTGGAGATTAAATAGACTCTCTTTAGTATGCATCCTGATAAGCACATAAACTTGATGGATTTGATGCTTCATTCTTTAAAAAATCTTAGAGTTGGATGAGTAATTAGGTCACCTAGGTAATATAGGAATTCTTCTCGTCAAGGAAACTATTTAAATTAAATAAGACATTATTATGTCTTTTCTTTAAGATTCTTCAGCCCTCATCGTTCCAATACTATAAACCTTTTACCTCTTGCAACATTATCTAAAAGGTCAACTCAAATATCTTAGCAACCAGATTAAAAAAATGTGTTAAAAAGGATAACCAATCTAATATAAGGATCTTCCATACTTGGGAGAATTAATGGGGATAATATCCTAATTGCTTTAGAGCTTTTCAAATCTTATCAAGTGAAGCAATTGATTAAAGATTGCTCAATAAAAATTGATTTTTATAAAGATTTTGACTCCATCAACTGGAAATTTATCATGCTCACCTTTCAGACTTTTGGCTTTCCAAGAGTTTTTATTTAATGGATTGATCAATGTAACTCTACTCATTTCTATAGTGTCTTTATCAATAATCAACATACATATATGTTTAAAGGAGCAAAAGGGATCAGATGAGGAGATCCATTTTTATTTTACATTTTTACTCTCTACATTAAAGTATTAACTCAACTTATTTCTCATAATATCAGCCAATGTATGTTTTTTAAATTTCATCACAAATACTAGGTTCAAAAGCTTTTTAACTTTTCTTTTGCTTATTATCTTATCTTGATTCATAAGTCTAAGAAAGCAATATTTTAAAAGTCAATCATTTGTGTATACTAATGCAAGTGATTTAGCTAAAGAATTGTCTAACATATTTTGCCTTAAACTTTAAGTTCCTTCTTTAAAATATTTGGGGATCGCTATCACTACCACCAGACTCGCTTATAAAGATTGTTTACCTTTATTTGATTATATACTTAGAAGAATTGGAAGGTGGAAAAATAAAGCTCTATCATATGCTAAAAGGCTCTAACTAATAACTGTAGTGCTTAATAACCATTATATCTGTTAGGGCTCTAATCCCTTCTTGCCTCAAACCTAATAAAAGTAATTGAAAAGATTATCATAAGTTTTTTCAATGGTATGGTGATTAGGTTGTGAAAGAACTCAAAAGTAATTTCAATTTTCTAACTTCTTCTAATAGTCGTGGAACTAGCTCGAATCTCAAGAGAGCTAAAAATTAGTTGCTCAACTTCAACGAAAAAAACAAAGTGGGGGCTTATGATTAGTTAACTAATTTAATAAAATTAACAAGGAACTAAAAATAAATCAACTGAATATAAAAGTGATAAATTTAAGAGTACTTAACTTCGATTCAACGTAAAAATCTCATCTAATTATAACATTGATCATTAGTCTAAAAAGAATAATTTTCACAATCCAAGAAATTAGTATGAAACATATTAGGATAGTCATAATAAGTCTCAAAATTTCCTAATTTAATTGGTTTAAACCTAGCATTTAAACCAAAAATCCCCATCAATTGAATGGGTATGATAGCATTTCATATCAATTAAATGATAGCAATAAGTTTAGTGATAAAGACTAAACCTTAAAATAAATAATTGAGATAGCTATAACTATTCAACTCAATTTTCTTTTTTTCTTATAAGTTAAATATGACATGTGAGCATGTCAAACAAATGTCATTACGATTGGTTTTCAAATGCTACGTTAATAACAAACGTGGTTGATGTGGATTTATTGAAATGAAAAATTAAAAAAATGTTTGCAAACCTAAATTAGTCATGGAAAACAAGTGGGGTTCAATTGGGAGAACATGGACTAGACATAGGAGGGCTATTGGCGGTCGAGGTAGCTATCTTGTTTCACCTTGTAGGGTTTTTGCATGTGATTTCGTTAAGCCATAAAGTTATTTTGGATATTTTCCCTCATTTATCTTATATATGTTGCGAATATTACATTCGTTTTTTTATCTTGTTTTGATTTTGTCATGTATGGGTTTAAGGTTGTAGCACCCCACTCCTGCAATGACCCGAACATGACATCGTGGGTGATATCCAAACCCGTGCCCCACGAGGGTGGCATACTAAAGCACTAAATCATTCAAAAATAAAATTTTTTAAAACCACAAACATATATGCAAAAATCGAAACTCACGTTAGGCCCATATTCATTCATACACATTTTCAATTAACACAATTTTCAATAGTCGTTTGGGTCCTTTCATAAATACAAAACACTCAAGTCATTTGAAATACAAATTCATACAAAAGTTTGCGGAATGAACAATTCAATATAAAAATAGAGAAATGCAATGCAGACGCAAACTGATCCCAACCTCTATCCATTACTTGAAAGCTATAGGTATACTCCCATTGGCTTAACGGGATATTCTTCTGATCCTGAAAAATATTTGCAAATTTTGGGTGAGTTTTGTGAACTCAGTGAGTGTCCATCATAGATGGCTTGCCCAATCATTTAGCACATAATTCACACATCTCACTTTATTTCACATTTCACATTTAAAACAATTAAGCATTCATATTATGCATATATAATGCACATGAGACTCGTTTTCACTCTTATTGTTGTGACTGAGTGCCAATCACTTACACAAATACTGGCCGATAGGGCTCAGTCAAAATAGAGTTTACGGAGCATAGCTCTAGGTGCAGAATCAGAGTTCATAGAGCAAAGCTCTACGTGGAAGCGCTTCAAACTGGCTACTCAAGTCGCAATGCCTTTATCTAAGATTGCATTTTATGAAATGCATCACATACTGATCATGTAATATCACATATGATGTTAAATCAGAAACTCACATAACCAGACCTAAGCCCAGCATTCAACTTTAAAGTTGAGTATCACTTTTCATTTACATGCCAGTAGCACTTCAATGTTCAAATCAAATATCACAATCATCGAACCTCCTGTCTGGAAACCAACACACACAATCACATCTACATAATTAATCAATAGTTATATAATACATAATTGCAAATAACAAACAATAATGTGAGACCATCTCGGTCTACTCACAGTACGCTCCAGGTTAGCATTTGCTTCCAATTTTGAAACACCTGAATGTGAACACTTGACCTACACAATCCATTTATGCAAGACACACATTGCACACTAATTAATAATTGCACAGGTATAAACATTTATTTATACATAATTGTATAAATGGACTATGTACAATGCATGCTTAATGACAATACCGGGTATATGCTCTAAATCACATATTAAGCTCATTCCCATTTCATAATTCATATATGTCTCAGTGAACTTAAACTTACACTTCATTTGTAGATGATCTTTCTAGATTCTCCTTTCAATCTTTACCATTTGCATATGTCTAGCTTATTCATAAGCTTACACCACAAGAAAACTTGGTTACTCTAATTCAATTTCTTGTCATCTCTTTTCTAACCTCATATGATCTCATAATATCCAAAAGATTCAAAATGATTTTACCTTGATTCTCCATCAAATGAGGAGATTTTTAGCTCAATTTGAAGCTCTTTCCTTCCTCTTCCTTTTTCTTTTCTTGATCAACCTTAAAATCTTGCTTAAAGATGAAGAAGAATCAAAACCCTAGCTTGTTTTCTCTTCTTTCCCTCTTTCATTCTTTTTCATGTTTCTCTCTCTTATCTCTTTTCTCATCCACGTATTTTGCTTCTCTAGAATCTTCTCATTCATGTTTTTCTTCTTCATTTATAAGCAAGACAACACTTCTTCTTCCAATTATGGCCTTAATGATTGAGAATTGTCCCATTTGCCCTTCTAGCCTTATATCTTTTATACTTAAGTGTCTTGCCAACAGTTCCCTTAAACATTCTAACATAATACTTTCTTCCGAAAAAATATCCCCCATTGTCTTAAGTTTCTAATGCCTCCAAAATCATTCAATTTAGTTCAGTGATTCAAAAGATATACTTCAAACATTTTTGGACTGCTCTTGTCCAAAACAGTATTCTATGCACAACTTCCATCTGGAATTTAAACATCTTAGAGACTGAATTAGATTCCAATTGCTTCATACCATTTGTAGCTCCATGTCTCTAGTTTACCACAAATCCTAAATCATCTCATTTGGAGCTCTACTGGTCCAGAAATCATCAAAATACTGAAGTATGTTTAGTGGAATAACACCAGTTCATATTATTTAAGAACACATTCATTGTACCTGTCCCATTTTTTTCACTCAATCTTTCTTACTTCATTTCATATAGCTTATATTTTTGGTGGAGATGTAGAGAAGTGTCTTAAAAATCCAATGGTTCAAGAATCAGGTCATTTGGGGGTCTAGAGAGGAAGTTATGACCAAAAGAATCCAATTTGTTTTTATCCTCAATCAAATTGAAGCTGTTTTGGCGTGATTTCTATAACTTTCACAAAAACATCGGATTGATCTTTTTTGGGACTATTGGAAAGAGAACTTTGAGATATACAACTTTCATGAAGACCTAGAAGACAAATTCTATCTTCTAATGTTTGTATCGTCTTACTTTTGTATCGTTTTACTTTGCTTCGTCTTACTTTTGTACTCTCCAGAACATCTCCACTTATAAAGATCATAACTTTAAACTCCGATGTATAAAAATTCCATAATATATACCGATAGAAAGATAAACGAAAAATCTAAAACTCTCAAGAAGGAAACTTTGCTAAAATCTATCTAGATCAATACAGAATTTCCCTTGAATTCAAAATATGAATTTACATTCATCTCTCAATGTACTACACCTAGTTCTCAGCTTCATGACAAAATTTGAGATTCTTAGATATAGAATTGAAATTAGATGTCTTCATAAGAAATGTAGCCATATGTTTCTGGTTTAATTCAAATAGAGAATCATATGGTTTAGATAACTAGAGAAAAAGATATGGCTAAAAAACCGAAGCACACTTAGTGAACATTTTCCAGATCACTACCAATTTGGTTTCTAAATCTTTCCTTATCACAACTCATATCAAGATCACTGTTTCTACTCCCTCTACTTCTCATTTTCAATAAAAATCATATTTCAAAACAATCATACCTAGAAGTTGTCAATGAATGTATTTACCAATTTTTTATGTGCAAACATTCAATATTTATGTGCATATATGCTAACATTAAGCATGAGCAAGAAAATGCATTTCCTTAATCTCTCTTTGAGCTCCCATGTACTGAAATTTTGGGTCCTCACCTTTAATATTGGGACGGGATGTTACACATTTAGGTCGAAATAACAATCCAAGATCGTGGCCTGATAGTCCACGATCGTGACAGAAGGCTTAGATGTAGGACACGATTGTGGCTTATGTAGGGCAGATGCACAATCACTACCAAACTTCTTATTTTGAGGGATTTTTTTGGACCTTTTGGACCCTAAAAAATCCTAGTTCAATCCTAAACATAAAAGAACATAAATAAAACAATAAGAACAGAAACAGGAGCTTTTGCATCAGCCATTGTTGTAGAGAAACCCTAAAGAGAATTTTTGAGAGATTGAGAAAGATAAGAAGGGAGAGAGAAGTGGAGAAGAAGCCAATATCGACGTACTTCCCGGATCAGAAGTTTCCAACATTACCGCCTCCCGTCTCTTTTTAAAATTGTATTTTCTGTTATTTTTCATTTTTATTATTGTATAGAAATGGGAATGACAGTTTGATGATAGGATTGTGAATGTTAAGATATTCTATGGTCTTTTTAATCTTTGATTTAATAAAATCTAATTGTTTTATGTTTATTGGATTTATTATGATTGATTTCTGTGATTGCATAATTCAATAATAGACCAAGAGGGTGAATCGAATGAAAAATAATTAAAATGGGCTAACGAGAGTTAGCTGATTTAATAAGAACAAGAAATTAATCAAATCGGTAATTATATGAAGAGAGATCTCGTATAGGTTCTAGATAGTTTATTGAACAAATTCATATCTAATTAGGGTTTTGGATAGATTGTTAATTGAGAAATTGCAAATTTCCAAAATCTGATTAGGGTTTAAAATTTAGGGTTAAAGGTTCGAGAGAGCATAATTAACCTTAGGATCGTCTGGGACTAATAATATAATAATTCATAATCAATTAGGATAGCGTTAAAGATAGGTAAAAATTTCCCTCTCTCTCAATTGATAGTTCCTTTAGGTTAATTCTTGATTTTGAGTTGCAACTATTACTTTGTTAATATTTTTGTAATTGATTCATAGAATTGAGTTGCATGAATTAATTAAATTCTTGCCTTAGTTTTGTTACATTTTGAATTACTAGTTTTGGTCTTAGATTTTAGGATTAGATTTTTCCTCTTCGTGGATCGACATCTTAGGTACTACATGAACGACCTGTACGCTTGCAGGTTATCAAGGTTATTAATTAAAACTTACATACATTAGAAAACTACGCTCAAAACTTGAGAAATTAAATTCAGCTAGGAGGTTAAGGTCTTATAGAGATGTCTTCGAATTAAAAAAAAGCAGAATAGCTAAGGAAAGCTATAAAAATCCTAGTGCTCCACGGTGGTTAGAAAAAAGAAAGAGGCATTCAATTCATATACCAAAATATTATTGAATTACAACTACTTGATCAATCAGAAATCTAAGGTCTTACGGGTCAAATAGGGGTGATAGGCATACTAACTTCTTCTGTAGGGCCATAAAAGCTAGTAAAAATGCAAACAGATTTTTCTCTTTAAGAAAGCTCAATGAGGGCTGTGTCACATCTTATGAAGATCTTATGAAGGAAGTTTATATATAATTTAAGAACTCCCTGGATTCTCCTATATAAGCAAGTTACTCAATACTTTAGTGTAGCTTCTTTGTTTCTAATTAATTCACTAATAAAGAACTCTAGATATTGAGCTGGCCATTTAATGTACAATATGTGGATAAGGTTATGTTTGAAATGAATCCTAAAAGGCCTCAGGTGTTACAAAGGTTTTCCTTCAAGCACGAACTTGTTCCACAAGATGTGCCAACCCTTGTGCACGATAATCTCACTAAGCTCTGTCAAAGCAAGATTCAGCCTTGTCCAATGCTCATTGACCAACCTACTTGTCCTCGAATGCCTCATGACCCTTGCAGTGTTCAACTCTCACACCCTTATAAGAAAACTATGAAAGAACTAAATAGTAATGGCAATAACAAGAACCCAAGAAAGAGATACGACAAATGCCAACCTTTATTACTTCCCTCAAAGTATACAAAGGAATACTCTCACAATCCCTAAGTGTCTCCCACACTCATCTCCCACTTCATGTTGAGAAAAGCAAGGCTCAAATGAGCTATTGTTGGCTCCTCTAGATGAGTAAGTTAGGATCTTAATAGAACTCTACTAACTAAGATCATAATCTTATCATTATCAGATTATATCAAATTAACCGATATATGACGTCCCCTTCCAATTAGGACTCTATCTAATAGGATTAAGCTACATCACAATAACAAGATAGAAGATTACACTATCTAGGAATGATTATCCATATCCATGAAGATCTCCTCTATCTTCAGATGATCCTTCCACATGATCTTTATCTCTTAGAGCTGATGTCCATCCACTGTGATGTTATTCTCCACATCATCCAAGATCTCCTCATCTCTATCTGTTGATGATGAGTCATCTAAGCCAATATCACATTGGTTTGGTCCAATGCTTAACTATGCCAACTCCATTAGCCATGGTCCATCCATTTGAGCACACACTAAGTCCTTGATCCATCAAGAACCTAGCGTTAGCCAAGTCAGCTTGTACAAGGTTTGAAACTCTCCTAAAACTTGCTTTATGCTTAATCTACTTGCTAAGTCATCTTACAACTCTCACATATTCCCGCCATACGTGTGATCAAACTAACCTTCCACTTGATTCCCGTCTCAAGCCTTCTTTTGGTCTCACATTCGAATCTAACATCTCGTTGAAGATTTTTGCCAATATGCACCAATGCATGCCAACACTTGACATTGCTCCTTTTCTCCCTTAGCTCCTCGCAAGTCCTTTTCCTTGTTCCGTTGTTTCCTGTATCAAACACCGATCAAGGCTCGCTAATTCCCACAAAATTCCATTATCATGACTTAGGAGTCCAACACCAGGGTTAGATGGTATTAAATGGTTATTTTTGTCAAAAAGCTTGACCTTCTTTAAGGTGTTAATTACTAACATTATTCTAGAGTTTTTTTTTCAGAAAGGAGTGGTGCTCAAAGAATTAAATAAGACTTTCTTATGCCTCATTCATAAAACTTCAAATATTGGATTCTTTGAGGAGTACATACCAATTTTATGTTGCAATTTCCCTTGTAGGATCATCTACAAGCTATTGGATTTTAGATTGAGAACAGTGCTAAAGACCTAGATTAATGATACCTAGGAAGCTTCCTTGGATAGCAGACTAATAGGTGATCATATTTTGATTGCAAAAAAATTATTCAAAGGTTATTCCAAAAGAAACTCAGCTAAAAACTTCTCCATAAAAGTAGATATATTTAATATTTATGACTCCATCATTTGAGATTTATCCTACATCTTCTTACGGTCTTTGGATTTCATGAAAACTTTAAAAATTAGATCAAACTATGCATTTTATCTATATTTAATATGCTAATCAATATGGAACAAACTGAGAATTTTCAAGGTAAAAAAAGCCCAAGATAGAGGAATCCTTTACCCCTATACCTGTTAATTTTATGTATGAAAACTATAACTAGATTAATAAAGCATAACATTTTAAGGGATCCTAATTTCAAGTATCGCAGCTAGTGTAAGAAGCTTGTGTTGTTTAGTTGGCATTTGTTAATGACTTACTCTTTTTATCGAAAGCTCATGACAAATCTATAAGTAATCTAATGACTTCCTTTTATACATTTAAGCATTGTCTAGTTTAGCGATTAATATGAACAAAAGCCATATGTTTATACCCTTTAGTGGTGACCAAATGGCAAATTAGCTTTTAGCTATAGAAAGACTTCAAGTTAAGAAGCTTCCTTATATCTTGGACTACCTATATCAATAAAGAAATTGAGTTATACAGATAGTATTCACCTAGTGGAAAAGATAAGGGAAGACTAGATAACTGGTGTAATAAGTCTTGTCATTAGTTAAAGATTACAGCCTCCTAAATCTGTGTTGAAATTAATGCATGTGTAATGGTTTCACATATTTTCTTGACCAAGGAATTGACTAAAATACTAGAAAGGATGATAAGAAGCTTTTTATGGGCTGGAGACTACAATAAAAGATACTATGTTTAAGTGGTGTGGAGTGATGTTTACAAGCCGAGAGATAAGGAAGGATTAAGATTGTGACACCCTAATACTCCCTAAGAGGATGTATGGATGCTCACAAAACAGAATTAGACAAACCAACAATTCCCAAAGATAGGACAAACATACATCACAATTTATATAGTTACCCGTGTTAACAAACTTGCTTACATATTTGAAAGTGGTTTATACAAGTCACAAATTACATATATCATATCTATACATTGGAAATCTCATCACAAGTTACAACTGTGTTGAATAGGATTTTCTTCTTCATCTACCGGTGTATACGGTCCATTTTCTATTATATCCCAAAGATCGATATGAGTAGATTCAATGAAGAGCTGCATTCTGTCTTTCCATTAATGATAGCCTTCTCCATTGAATGCAGGAGGTCTAGTGACTGAGGCACTTTCAGCTATGTATATGTGTTATTTCGCCATGGATCTTTATCCACACTTTGTTACGGTGGTTCTTGGACACCGAGCTCTGATACCAATTGAAGTAAATCACACGTTAATATAGACTTAATACTCGATATACAAAATGCACAAGAAGGGGGGTTGAATTGTGTATTCCTTTTTTGATGATCCCCTTTTTAAGAATTTCTTTAAAAACTTGCTTTTAATCAAAACTTTTGAAAAACAGTAATATGAAGTATTGCAATTTATTTTCTAAGTGCTTGTATAAAACAATAAGAGTAGTAGTTGAGAGTTGAGAGAGAGTCGACACGGTAGATTTTATACTGATTCACCTCAAACAGTGGGCTACGTCTAGTCCTCAGAGATCTTTTTGAGATTTCACTATACTTCATAAAATTACAAGTATTCTTTGACTCTGAGCCTCTTCAGGTCTCTTACAGTAAGTATTCTTTTCACACTTAGTCTCTTCTGGCTATTTGCTTTTTTTTTTCTTTCAACTGAAAGATATTTCGAGCTTTGTTATAGATAAGAATAACTCTATGTTTAGCACAATGAAATTTCTAGCTTTTTTGAATTTCACTAACTCTTTCGAAAATCTCTAACTTCTGCAGTCTTCGACTCCGACTCATATTTATAGCCTTCGTCTTCAACTGCTTCTTGATAACTGTTTCTTTCTTCTTGTTTCTTGATCTTTGAAGAATAAGTTATTCAGTTGAGTTCTGTAACTAACTCAAGCTGATTAGTCATCTGACGTGGTATCGGGTCTTCCGTCTCATTTTATCGTCTCACTTTTGGCTTGCGTTTTCGTCTCACTTTCTATCGTCTCATTTTTGGCTTGCACTTCCATCTCACTTTCTACTGTCTCATTTTGATTTCTGCTTCCGTCTCATTTTGTTTTCTGCTTCCGTCTCACTTTGCTTTCAGCTTCTGTCTCATTTTGCTTTCTGCTTCTGTCTTATTTTTTTCTTACTTTCCTCTTTTATTATTATTTGGTCTTCATCAAAATTATTGAACATAAAGTCATTTTGATTTAACAGAAAGTCATCTTTGGTGCAATCGTGGTAATGAAAGGAATTCGAAGAAACAATAACCTGTATTGTTACCAGGGTAATGCAGTTATTAGAACAACAACAGTAGCTTTTGATGATGATCAAGAGCTAGAATCAACTAGGTTGTGGCATATGCGCTTGGGACATGCAGGTGAAAGATCCTTGAAGATATTAGTAAATCAAGAATTGTTGAAAGGAGTTCGGGCCTGCAAATTAGACTTTTGTAAACATTATGTCAAAGGGAAGTAGATAAGAGTGAAATTCAGCATTGTAATCCATGATACGAAGGGTATTTTGGATTATGTTCGCTCTGATATGTGGGGACCTTTCAAAACAACTTCTTTGGGAGGAAAACACTATTATGTGACCTTTGTTGGTGATATTTCTCGAAGAGTATGGGTGTATACTATATGGACCAAGGATGAAGTGCTTAGAGTTTTCCTCAAATGGAAGAAGATGGTGGAAACTCAAACAGGCAGAAGAATTAAGCGTCTCTGTATACATAATGGTGTGGAGTATAGGAGTGATCCATTTTTAAAAGTTTGTGAAGATGAAGGTATTGTCAGATACTTCACAGTCATGAATATACCACAACAAAATGGAGTGGCAGATCATATGAACCAGACATTGCCGGAGAAAGTTTAGTGTATGTTGTCTAATGCTAGGTTGGGCAGGGAATTTTAGGTTGAGGCTGTTACATGTACTTGTCATCTCATCAATCGCCTTCCGTCAACTGTTATTAGTGGTAAAACACCATTGGGAAAATGGTTTGGAAAACCTGCTACAGATTAGAATTCCTTACATGTGTACTACATACTATCATGTTAAGGAGTCAAAATTGGACCCACGTGCAAAGAAAAAAATTTCATGGGGATCACCTCTGGTGTGAAAGGATATCATCTTTGGTGCCCATAGTCAAAGAAAATAATTTTCAGCAGGATGTTACCTTTGACAAATCTACCATGTTAAGAAAGGTGACAATTGAAAATGTTAAGCAGACAGATGGTACTCCAAAACAGGTGGAGTTTGAAGGAAGAATTGTTACCCCAGCAAATGATGAAGCAAATGTAGAAACTCCTATGGTAGAAGAGGAGCCAGATGAAGAAGAGATTCCAACCCAAGAACCTCCACAACAACAATTACCAATTGCATTGAGAAAACCAAAAAGGAATATTCAAGTTCCTGCTCGTTATGTTAATATGGTGGCTTATACATCTCCAATTGAAATTGATGACATTCCTACAACTTATAAGGAAGCAGTCCAAAGTTCAAAAAAAATAAGTGGAGGATAGCCATGAATGAAGAAATGCATTCCCTTGATAAGAATTAGACGTGGAAGCTAGCTAGTCTCTTAAAGGAAAAAAACACAATTGGATGCAAATGGGTATATGCAAAGAAAGTTGGATTTTGTGATAAGGATAATGTTCACTATAAAGTAAGGCTGGTGGCCAAAGGCTATGCTCAGACGGAAGAAATTGATTATAATGAAGTTTTCTCTCCAGTTGTAAAACATTCCTCCATTAGAATTTTGTTGGCTTTGGTAGCACAGTTTGACATGGAACTAGTTCAATTGGATGTAAAAACTGCGTTTTTACATGGAGACTTGGAAGAGGAAATCTATATGACTCAGCCTGAAGGTTTTAAAGTTACTGGAAAAGAGAATATGGTGTGCAAGCTTGAAAAATCTTTGTATGGATTGAAGTAATCTCCGAGGCAACGGTACAAGCAATTTGACAATTTATGATGGGGCAAAATTACGCAAGAAGCAAAGATGATCACTATATGTATTTTCACAAGCTACAAGATAGATCCTACATCTATCTTCTCCTGTATGTTGATGATATATTGATAGCTTCAAAGAATCAAAGAGAAATTAAGAGATTCAAGATTCAGCTGAATCAGAAGTTTGAAATAGAGGATTTTGTTGAAGCCAAGAAAATTTTCGGCATGAAGATAAGTAGAGACAGAAAGTTGGGGAGGCTATTTTTGACTCAAAAACAATATTTGAAAAGGAACTACAACGTTTTGGCATGAATGAGAAGTCAAAACTTGTTACGCTTGCTCCTCATATAAAGCTCAGTGCATCCCTATCTCCAAAGAAAGATGCAAAACGAGAGTACATGACTAAAGTACCGTATGCAAAAGTGGTTGGTAGCTTGATGTATGCTATGGTGTGTACAAGGCTTGACATTTCACAGCCAGTTGATGTTGTGAGCAAGTATACGCATGATACTGGAAAGAAACATTGGCAAGCTGTGAAATGGATTCTACGGTACATTCTGAACATTGTAGATGTTGGTTTAGTATTTTAGCAGAATTAGCAAGACAGTCAATGTGTAGTTAGATATTGTAATTTCGACTATATCGGTGATTTAGATAAATGTCGATTAACTACTAGCTATGTGTTTATTCTTGCAAAGGCACCAATCAGTTGGACATCTACCTTACAGTCAACAGTTGCTTTGTAAACTACAGAAGCAGAGTATATGACAATTACAGAGGTTATGAAGGAGACAATTTGGCTTTAAGGATTGCTTGACGCATTGGGAATTGTACAAAAGCATGCCAAAGTGTCATTCATTTAGCAAAGAACCAATTTTATCATGCAAGGACGAAGCATATTTATGTCCGTTATCGCTTTATACGAGAGGTTCTGGAAGAAGGTGGAGTAGTAATCCAAAAGATTAAGACCACTGAGAATCCAGCTAATATGATGACAAAGGTGGTGATTGGGGTTAAGTTCCAACATTGTTTGTACTTGATCAATATTGTTAAAAATTGAAGATGGGAGCTTTGAAGCGCATTTGAAAACACTACTAAAGATTAGTTTTGTGAGAGATTTGAAAAAGTGCAACTCACCAAGGTGGAGATTTGTTGGTTGATCAAATATTTTGGCTCATTCCATAATCCCACATCGAAAATGTGTGGGAATAGTGGAGGTTTCTAAAACCATAAAAGAGCCTCCCCTCCTTAGTTAAATCATCCCAAAAATTGTCTTTCATAAGATAAATCTCTTCTCTCCTTTTGTAGTATTTCACTTGTATTATTTTCAGAAAATAGTGAAATACAAATTTAGGAGTGTCCGAGGAAGTAGACATAATTGACTGAACCTCGTTAAATTATGGTGTTCTTTATTTGTTTATTTAATGACTATTGTTAGGAATAGTTGTAGTGAATTATTGTGCTATTAAATTACATGTCTAAGACAATTCTTTCTAGGAGAATGGTATTTAAATGGGACCGTCTGTAATCCTTTAATCTTTCCTGGGAATTTACCTGGTGTGATTTTTCAGTATAATCGTTCACACTTTATTCACCTAGGTAATAGTAGTCAAGGTGAATTTGTCACCATCGGTGGAAATTAACCCAGAGTTTCACAACATTAACGTCTCCTTTCTGTCGTTGGCCTTGATTAAAGTACAGATTATAACAACTCAGTAAAATTTTTCTAGTATGTGAAATTCATCATATAGTTTATAACTTTATCTTAAATGGTGGATAAAGTGCTCTTGATAGACCCATGTGATGAAAAATATATATGCATATACACATTAAAATATTAAAATAATAATAATTAAAATAAAATAAATATAAAATATAAAATAAGTAACAAAATAAATAGTCCAATAAATATAGAACAAAGAAACAAAATAAAAAATAAAATAGGTAAATAAATATACAAATAGGAAAGAAGACAAATTAATAAATACATTTAATAAGTCATTACAAGAAAATATTTAGGTTAATTAGAGAAGTATTTAGGCTAACTATTTGAGAGGAAATTAGTACATATTACATATTTATGCTAAATACAAGACATAACACTAGAAGAAAAAGTTTTAAAAATTTGTGATAACTTGAATGAACTCTCTATGTTATATTATTTATCCATATCCTACTACACCACAATTTTCTATTGAGATTCATATCCTTGGTAAGTTTCAATAGAACCATATCATTCTTAATCATCTCTAGGGATGGCAACGGGGCGGGTATGGGGCGGGTAGGCCATCCCCCATACCCGCCCCCTGGATCCACC
>JANVCL010000212.1:13007355-13021666 GCA_026546855.1 Erythroxylum incrassatum | reverse complement strand
CATTTCATATTTCTTAACATAAGAAATTAAAAATCCTCAATTTATTCCAACCAAATAAACAAATTATCAAACTAAAATCTCAAAATAATTTAAACATGCTAAAAAAGGAATCGGGGCCCAACAAGGAAACTCTCTCATCTTCATAACTTTCTAATATGGGATATCAAAATATGTCATAAGTCAACAGTTCTCGTCCTTTTTCTTCCATATGTTCAAATTTTGTAACTTTTTAATGGCTAACCTGTTTCTAGAAACTGGAGACAATTTGAATGTTTACAGCTACTTTTAGACAATTTCTGTCCGAGTTCATTTCTTCTCCTCTCGCGTTCTATTTTATGTAGTCAATTTCCAAGATTTAATGTTATCCTATGCTAATTTTTTTACTTATTAAGGGCTTGCAAATGTGATTTTTGTTACGTTAGTGTTAGATATCTTCTTATTTATTTCAATCTAAATTTATGGGCTGTCTACAAATGGTATTCGTGATTCTAATCAAATGTTAATTAAGCTACTTTTTTTAATTGGTTATCTGTGATCATCTTAACCCTTTTTTCTCTCAATTTTATGTTTTCAATTTGGAAGATAAGTAGAGATGAAGTTGGATGTTGATGTCTTAAGATATCTGTCTAAAGATGATTTTAGGGTTCTCACTACTGTTAAGATGGGCATGAGGAATGTGTGTAATTGCTCTTGCCTTATCACTCTCTGTTTTACTTAGTCTGTATTCCTTATAAATAATCTTGTTTATTTTGTAAATGGATTCCGTGTCTTACTCAAATGCCATTGTTTACTCACAGCATGAGGTTATACCTTCGAAACTTATTGACCGCGTGGCTTCTCTTAAGTATGCTATTTTTTGTTGCAATTCATTTCTTAAATTTAATTTTGTGAATGGAAAATTTTATGATTGTCTTTGGACTTATCTTATTTAGTATGTACATAGGTACAGTGGCACATACAAAGTCTTGAAAAACTTGCTTAAACATAAGTTGTTGCATCATGACTCATCCAAATGTAAGTAGTGCAAAAAACATGTTCTTGTTGTTGCATATTTTGAATTTTAAGTACATTTTGATTGACATTTGTCTGGATATGTAGATGGATTTCAGCTCACTTATCTTGGCTATAACATCCTTGCCATTAAAACTATAATCAATTGTCAAGTTGTTGCAACTATTGGTCGTCAAATTGGGGTTGGAAAAGAGTCACGTGTGTGCATTTGGCTGTGTTTGTCAAGTTTCATTTATGGGGATCTTTTGTCTTTGCATTTCTTTTCCATTTGACATTTGATACAAAATTTACACCTTTTGTTATTATTATTTTTTTGTAAAAGATATATTTGAGTTTTCCATAGGGGATGAAATTATTGGGAAATATCTAGCTAGATATCTACTAGATATTAATGACTCCTAAAAGTTAGCAAATCAGATCTATAAGGATATTATGTACAACTGTTAGTTTCCTAGAATAGCCCTCTTTATTCTACATGGTATCAGAGCTATGCCTAAACAGTCCTAAACCTTAACCACTACCTACTGTCTTTAATCCTACCCATCTATGTCAACCATGTCCAATATTGTTGAATCCCCTAACCTATTAATAGTTGTGCATTAATGTGTGTTTTTCTAAGTATTTGGCATGTGTTTCTTGCATAATAGGTTATTATTGTTGTGTTTTAGGACTTGCTTTGTATGTTTTTGTTTAGTTTGATCTTCATGGTTGTTCTTTTATTTTGATGTTAATTTTGGGTAAAATTGATCATTTAGATGTAGGAATGGAGCGTGGCCACCTTTGTGATTGAGCTAGGGACCAAGAAAGGAGAGAGAAGTGGAGGAATTGTAAGATAAGAACCCACGATCATGGGATTCATGCTAATTCCTACGATCGTGGGATCCCTAACCCAAAGAGATATGCGGGTTTCACTTATCCTTAGGTTCTTGTGACTACATAAGGGCAAAGATACCTAGGGCCGAGAGTGGGTCATAAGAACTTGCCTTCTTGAGCTAAAATATATATTTGGATCCTAGAGAGCAGTAGAGAATCAAGATTTCCATTCCAAATTGGGTAAAGAGCACACCAACTTCAGATTTTCCAGATTTGGGCAAAGAAGAGGAGGAGTTTACTTCATCTAGTTCTTATTTTGTTTTTTTCTCTTCTAGCATCTTTATTATGGATTTTCTAGTTATTGGGGATGTTAATGACATTATCAGTGGCTAAGTTATTTGTATAGATTACTTTTGAACTATTTATTGAACTCTTACTTTGTTGATTTGAATGAATGATGCTTTTGATAAATGTTGAGCTTATAACTTGCAATATATTCAGAAATTGAGTTGGGTAAATTGTTTAGGGCTATACAATGGGAATTGGCACTCTATAGACCTACATTCATCAAGTTAATTGATTAGTTAGAGAGAGATCTTGGCTAATTAGTTGATTACCCATAGGATAACTTTATAACTAGTTGAATTGGTTCACTGATTTTGTAGATTGAGAGATTGCTTAATCATTTCCATTTAATTTGGCTAGTGACAATTAATTACACTTTGAGAGAGGGTAGTTAATACATTAGGACATCTTAAGTGAGGTATAATTCAATTAACAAGGTAGGAGGGAGATAAGATAAGGGAAAAGGTGATCTCTAATTATTAAATCTTGAATTCTAAGTTTCTGGATTTTTGCTTTATCATTTGTTCATTGTTAGTTATTTGATTTAGTTTAATTTTCCGTTTATATTAATTAAAATTTGTTCTCAAACGAAGCAGTCTAAATTAAGTAGCGTCTATACACAATCTCTAAGTGATCGATATCTATTCTTTACTACAAGTTACACCTCGTATACTTGTGATTTTGAGCATAAAACTAGTGAATTAGTTTTGCATTCAACAAGTTTTTGGCGATGTTGCTAGGGATTGTTTGTTTAGTATATTGTTTAGTTTAGGTAACTTTGATTTGAGAGTGTTTCAAACTTTTCCTTGTGTATTTGCAGGTGCATAAACACAAGGAGCATAAGAAGGTCCAACGAAGCTTTTAAAGAAGAAGTTGATGATATTACAGGATAAGAGAGGAGGTTAAGGAGAGCAAAGCGCCAAGAAAATCTTCAAACATATATGGTGGAAGAAAAAGAACAAGGAGGGTCCAAGAGAAGATTGGTGGATTTTATGAGGCTCGAATTTAGTCCATAAGGAGTTGCAAGGCCTACATCAAGCCGACACTCCTGAATATACTCTAGAATAGTGTTCAATTCAATAGGTTATCAACTGAAGATCCCAATGCCCACCTAGCAACACTTTTTGGAGATATGTGACACTATTAGGTGTCAAAGGATGTCTGATGATGCTGTGAGGCTCAGATTATTTTTATTCACTTTGAGAGATCGAGCCAAGGTATGGTACAACTCACTTAGTGCATCTTAGATTACTACATGGGATCAAGTAGCCTAAGCCTTCCTTGCCAAGTACTTCCCATTGACAAAAACTATATGGATCATCAAGAAAATTACAAAACTTTCAACAAAATAATGGGGAGCCATTATATAAAGCTTGGGAGAGATTCAAAGAGTTGCAAAGAATCTGCCTACACCATAACCTTCCAAGGGAGTTCTTACTACAGACATTCCATAATGTTGTGAATCAAACTACAAGAGGGACAATAGATGCAGCTGCTGGAGGGTTGTTGATGAGGAAAACCATTGAGGCGACTCATGATCTTTTAGAGGTGTTGACAAGTAATAATTGCATGTGATCAAACGAAGGAGTAGGCAAGGCACAAAGGAACAAAAAGGCATGATTCCAATTGATTCTCATAGCCTTGCAAGCTTAGATTACTGCCTTTACTAAGCAGTTGAATAATTTACAAAGAGCTTCTTTAGCCACAGCCAAAGCCATACAGGTCCACTGTGAGTTATAAGGGTAAGAAAACCATTGCACAGCAAAATGCTTCTTGAGAACAGGTTAATTACTTGGGCCAACCATATCGAGGTAACAATCCATACTCTAACACTTATAATCTGATGTGGAAAAACCACCTAAAATTTTCTTAGAATAGTAATAATGTAGGTGGCCAAGAAAAACCACAAGGATTGCTCGAATTTCCGCAACACCTTCTTGGGTCTTTGGAGAGCAAAATGGACAAGTTAATAGACATATTAGGTTCCAAATTCTCAAGCCAAGAGGAAAGTCAAAGAAGGGAGGAAGAGAATCAGAAACAAATGTTTATGAGCCAGGACCAAATTTGACCAAATCTTGAAGAATCATGCTTCCTCCATCCACAACTTAGAGGTTTAGGTAGGTCAATTAGCTACTACTTTGTCTTCTAGAAATGCAAGTAGCCTATCAAGAAATAATGAAGCCGACCTAAAGGAACAACTCAAGGCCATCACACTTCGGAGTGCCAAGCAACTGGAGGAGCCAAGTGTGCAAAAGGAGAGTCAAACGAAGGAGAAAGGCAAGGAGATGGAAGAAGACAAAGTAGAAGAGAGGCCATATGTACCACCACCACCACCCTACAAGCCTAAACTTTCGTATCCACAAAGGGTGAGGTAACATCAAGTAGACACTTAGTTTTCCAAGTTTCTAGAGAAACTGAAGAAGCTTCAGATTAACTTATCATTGGTGGAAGTCTTGGAGTGCATGCCTAAGTATGCGAATTTTCTTAAAGACATACTCACACATAAACGCACTTGGAAGGACAATTATGGAGAATCGTAGTTCGATCATCTCAAGCACAATGCTTTCAAAACTACAAAATCTAGGGAGTTTTACTATTCTATGTGTCATTGGTGATTTTGAATTTTCGAAATGTTTATATGATTTAGCTGCAAGTATTAACTTGATGCCTTTATCTATTTTCAGGAAATTAGGATTAGGAAAGATCAAGCCAACATCTATGCTCATTCAGCTTGCGAATTAATCCATCAAGAGACCATTTCGGGGTTACAGAAGAGTGTTGGTAAAAGTGGATAAATTTATCATTCCTGTTGATTTTGTTGTGTTGGATTTTGAAGTTGATAGAAATTTTCCATTGATTTTAGGTAGGCCCTTTATGAGTACTGGTAGGGCATTAGTTGATGTGCATGAAGGAAAACTTGTTTTAAGAATTGGTGACAAGCAAGTTGAATTTAACAAGTTTAAATCTTTGAAGAAACTGATGGATGGTACTATATGTATGAAAATTAATGTTATAGATGAGTGTGTGAAGGAAGTTGAAGAGGAAATTGATGAAATTAGTAAAGTGCATAGGGATGAGAGTGTGAGAGAAGAGGAGTTATGTGAGGAAGTTGAGCTAGAGAAGTTGGAGAGAACAGATACACCCACATCACCTTTCATTATTAAGCCACCAAATTTAAAGCTTAAACACTTACCTTCCCATTTAAGATACACCTTTTTAAGGTAAGAACCATACCCTACCCATCAATATCTCCAACCAATTAGATTGTGAGCATGAAGAGAAAATGGTGGAGACCATTAAGAAGAGGGTGAGAGCCATGAGGTGGAAATTTTTTTATATTAAGGGGATTAGCCCCAATGTGATGATGTATAGGATTAACCTAAAAGAAGGATGTAAAATAGTGAGAGAGAGACAGAGAAGGTTAAATCTAAACATGTAAGAGGTTGTGAAGAAGGAGGTAGTGAAGCTTTTGGATGTGGGGATCATTGACCCCATTTCAGATAGTGAGTGGGTGAGTCCAGTATAGTGTGTGCCTAAGAAGGGAAGTATAATAGTGATGGAGAATGAAAACGGTGAAAAGATTTCAACTAGGACCATCACAGGTTGGACAGTGTATATTGATTACCAGAAGCTCAATTTGGCTACCAAGAAAGATCATTTTCCTTTACCTTTTGTGGACCAAATGATTGAGAGGGTGACTGGCCAAGCATTTTACTATTTATGGATACTCAGGGTACAATCAAGTATTTATATACCCACAGGATCAGGACAAGACCACTTTCACTTGTCCTTATGGGACTTTTGCTTATCAGAGGATGCCTTTTGGTTTATGCAATGCACCTGTCATATTCCAAAGGTGCATTATGGCCATATTTGTAGATATGAATGAGAACTTCATAAAGGTATTTATGGATGACTTCTGTGTCTTTGGAGATTCTTTTGATCATTGCTTGTTTAATTTAGACAGAGTACTTCAAAGATGTGAGGAGTCTCAGCTAGTCTTAAATTGGGAGAAGTGTCATTTCATAGTCTAGGAGGGAATTGTATTAGGCCATAAGATCACATGCAAGTGGAATGAAGCGGATCGAGCTAAGAACGAGGTGATTAAAAAGCTACCACCTCCTACCAATATCAAGTGCATCTAAGCCTTCCTTGCTCATGCAAGTTTTTACAGATGGTTCATCAAGGATTTCTCTCTTATCGTTAGACCCTTGACTCATTTATTAGTAAAAATGTGTCTTTTTGTTTGATGATGCTTGTTTGGATGCTTTTAACAGGTTGAAGAAGGCACTTACAACAACACCCATTTTGACGTCATCGGATTGGTCTCTTCCCTTCGAGATTATGTATGATGCAAGCAATCATGTCATTAGCTATATCCTTAGCCAGCGAAAGGAAAAGAGGTTGCATGCCATCTACTACGCAAGTAAGACTTTAACAAGGGCACAACTGAATTACACAACTACAGAAAAGGAGTTGCTTATTATGGTATTTGCATGTGAGAACTTTTGTTCTTATCTTTTAGGCTCACATGTTATTTTTTTATAGATCATGCGACATTGAAATATCTCTTTGCCAAGAAGGATGCCAAGGCTAGGCTCAATCTAATGGATACTTCTACTCCAAGAATTCAACATTAAGATTAAAGACAATGAGGGAGAAGAAAATGTTGTAGCAGACCACCTATCACGACTTGAAAGGGGCACCATAAAGAAGAAGAGGAAATCAAGGAGAGCTTTCCTGATGAGGCTTTAATGATGGTAGAAAATCATTTTCATTCCTTGGTTTGTAGATATTACAAACTACCTCTCAGGTGGTATTCTTCCTTCTGATGTCTCATATCAACAAAGGACACGTTTCTTATTCCAGTGTTCTTGATATATTTAGGATGAACTTGCGTTATATAAAATTTGTGCTGACAATGTGATTCACAGATGTGTCCCTAAAGATGAAAGGCCTGATGTTTTGACTCAACGTCATAGTTCAGTGTATGTAGGACACTATGGAGCAAACAAGACGACAACTAGTATCTTGGAATGTGAGTTCTATTGGCTATTTTTGTTCAAGGATGCTCGAAACTTTTTGTTACAATGTGATAGATGCCAGACAGTGGGTAACATATCAACTCGGGATGAGATGCCACTTTCGAACATCATGGAAGTGGAAATGTTTGATGTGTGGGGCTTGGATTTTATAGGACCATTCCTATCCTCCTTAGGTAACATATGCATACAAGTTGGAGTTGATTAAGTTTCGAAGTGGGTTGAAGTCGTAGCTACTCCAACCAATGATGGCAAGGTGGTGCAAAGATTTATCAAGAAGATTTTCACTAGATTTGGAGTGCCTAGATTTCAGTCATTTTTGCAACAAACACTTTAAAGTTTTATTGAAAAGATATAATGTTGACCCCTTATCACCCCCAAACTAGTGGCCAAGTGGAGGTGGTGAACAAAGAGTTGAAGAAGATTTTGGAGAAGGTAGTGACCCTTTCAAGGAAAGATTGGGCTTTGAAGTTAGACGATACACTTTGGGCATATAGTACAGCCTTCAAGACACCCATAGGTACTACTCCATATAGATGTGTATGACAAGGCTTGCCATTTACCTTTGGAGTTGGAGCATAGAGCCTATTAGGCAATTCAAATATTGAATATAGACAGGAAGCTTGTGGGAGAGAAGAGATTATTACAACTTAATGAATTGGAAGAGTTGAGATTTGAAACTTATAAAATGCTAAGTTGTACAAAGAAAGAGCAAAAAAGTGGTATGATGCTTACATTAAAAAGAAGGATTTTAATAGTGGGGACTTGGTGCTTTTATTCAATTAACAACTTCGGTTATTTCCCAAAAAGCTCAAGTCAAGATGGAGTGGACCCTTCAAGATCCTTCAAGTGTTTTAACATGGAGTTTTGGAGTTGGAAAATGACAAAGTGAAACATTCAAGGTCAATGGGCATAGATGCAAGCTATAATATAGAGGGACAGACTCACAAGCAAAGGAAGTCATCTCTTTCCTTTCTTCCACCTTTTCATGAATGAACGTGGAATGATCAAGCTAATGACCTTAACTTAACATGTTTACCTTTCTTTTGCTTGTCTTTGTTTACTTCTTTGTTTGATTTGTTTGGTTTGAGTTTGATATGATTTCTTGGTGTTTACTTGCGTTTTGTTTAAGTTTTAACTTGTTTTCTCTTCAAATTTCTTATTTGCAGGTTGCTTGAATGTTGGGAATGCATGCTAAGCTTGGAAGAGGGCTAAAAAGTTTGAAAATCAAGATTGGGTGTCTGTACAGTTCCCACGATCGTTGGAATGGGTTTGTTTCCTATGAAGGTGGGAAGGCTCTTCAAAAACTTTCTGCAGCCTTAACCCACAATTGTGGGAAGCACAAGATTTCCCACAATCGTGGGTCCCCAATCGAAGGATTTTAAAAATCCCTCCTTTCTTCTTTCTTCATCTTCTCACATTCTCTCACTCTAAAACCCAAACCTCACAAATCCTTTATCTTTCCCCCAAATCTTGGTGTTTTCTCCATTTTTCTATCATTTTTCACTCCCTTAACACTTATTTCACATTACCTACTCAAGAATCCAAGGATTTGGTAAGTTTTTCTCTCTTTCACTCCAAAAAATGTGATAATCTCTCTTGACTCTTTTTGCAGGTTTTTCTCCTTAAATGGATCCAAAGAAGCTTGTATCCTATAAACCAACTGACCAACTGCGCCTCAAAGTCTCCAGAGAAGGTAAACGTGATATGGTGGCCACTTTTTGTCCCCATTCCCTATTTTTTCGGAAGAAGGTATGAGATTCTGGGACTTTAAGGATAGAGAGTTATTGCCTCCTATGTACTTTGATTTTGACCTATTAGAAACTCTAGGACTAAGGTATAAAATTAAAAGATTGGTTGCAAATATTATTTGGGGTCGTTTAATTCATTATGATGTATTGACATACCCATGATGACTATAGAATTTTTCACCATTATGCGCTACAATACTAAAATAGACACATTCTGGTTTAGGATAGGTGGCCCTGCATATAGGCTGGATTGATGCTCTTTGAATTGTCTAACACCAAAGTTTTGGATGACTATGATTATTTTTATGTGGATGATTATTGGAAGATCCTTACAGGTGAAAACACTTTTGACTCTAGGAATGCACCCAACACTTTGATTCGTAGCACCGAGCACTTACTTCTTCACAAGTTTATATGCCTAATTGTTCTTAACAAAACTAAAAGCAACAATTATTCGACTAATCTTTCTTTGGTGTATGGATCATTAAATTAAAGTGAATACCCCTTATCGCATTTTTTGATCTATTATAGGTTGCATTACTAAGAAAAGCTTGGCATGGCTTACATTGTTACTGCTTTGGCTTTGCATTACAATCTTGATGTGGATAGTATGCGCACTGCTAGACCAAATATGTATGATGTACCTTATTTGAGATGCTCTGAAATTTTGGAGCCCCATTCTATGGAGCTCTGAAATCCTCAGATGCGCACTACTGTTAAGAATAAAAAAGGGTAAGGATGCAACTACTTCTCAACCATCCTCCTCTCAAGCACCCCTAGAGCTCTAAGAAGAAGCAGTTGAAGATGAACCAATTGTAGCAACAAATGTAGATAAGTTCCAGCAAATCCTCAACCAAATGGCCGAAAGTCATCAACAAATGACACTGCAAATTAATGAGGGCAACACCCAAATGAGACAAGTGCATAAGGAGTAGTGGTACATCAAAAGAAATTCCTCAAGTTCATCCGGATGAAAAACATTGAAGTCCCTTCCCTTACGCCTACACCACCACAATCTTCACGAAGCTTTCTTATGCTTTACTTTACGTTGTTTTATTTACCTTGTTAGTTGTTTTACTTGCTTGTTTGTTCAATGCTTTGTTTTGTGTTTTAGTTTCGTTTTGTGATTACCTTGTCACATTGAGGATAATGTGTTGTCCAAGTGTGGGGAGGTGACATTTGCTTTGTCAATTGCATTGTTTTAGTCTATCTTAGTCACTGTTTGCATTTTTGTTAAATAGGATGTATGTTTTAGTCATATTAGGTTATTGTTTTATGTTGTTTTGTATTAGCAATAGAACCACACTTGAATCATTTTGATTTTTTTTTTTGCCATGAGATTTCTGTGATGCTAGTTGGAATGAGATTGAATGCATGCTTGAACTCAAATTAGGCTACTTGAGTAAAGAGTGAACCATGTTGAGTGATGAAAAGTATTTGGTTAAATAAGCTTACTTAAAATTTGACACTTGAGTAATGAGGTGATATAGAGATGTATAATGAATTTTCATTTGAGCCAATGTGAGGATTGAGCCTATATGACTCCATCTATAGTCATTTTATTTCTTTGTTTGTGTGATGCTTCTTCAGGTTATTACCTTCAGAACTTGCTTTGAATTGGTTTGAGTCTACTGGATGCATGCTTAACAGAGATGATTAAGGCCCTTTTTGTGTTAACCTTTGGCTTAAATGACTTACCTTTTATTATCCCTTGCTACCCTCGTTGAGCCCTAGCCCTTTTATTTCTTAAAAACACCCCACATCCTAAAACTTGAAACCTCGTTAGCCTACCTATTCGCAAGCTTAGTAGAGGATTAACTAATGCATCAGTTTGGGATTTTTGTTAAATTTTTTCTAAGATGAGTATAGTGATATTCTACTCTTGGATCACAACGCATTTAGTTGTTATTTTGTTCATTATTTCTTCAATTATATGAAAAAAGGAAGAACATTTTATTAGCATCAGTAAGTGTGGAGTATTAGTATATTTACATTTGTGTATCTCATAAATAAGTTTTGTTATCCCTGTGTTCACTTATTACTTTATGAATGCTTTTGTTAAATCCTTTATCTCGTTTGACCCACCTTAAACCTCACCACATTACAACCCGAAGCAAGTCCTTTTGATCTATTTATGCATGTAATCATTGTAGAGGAGAATTGGTATATTAGCAAGTCTATAGTAGTGTAATTTCCTATAGGGAGCTTGAGTGAAACATTAGCTATCAAACAATTGAGAGCAATGAGTGAAACTATGAGGAAGATTCATTTTGCATTTATACTTATCTTTGAGTGATGGTGCCACAAGTTGAGTTTACTTATGTACACTAATGAAAAGTAGTCATGATATATGTAGTAGTTTGACATTTGAGTTGGTCAAACTTTGAGGGATTGCATGTTTTAATCTTTGTGAAAATGAAGTGATGGAATTGATTGGTTGTGTTTGATTTTTTTGAGGACAAACAAAGATTTAAGTGTGGAGAAGTTGATATTTGTGCATTAGTGTGTGTTTTTCTAAATATTTGGCATGTGTTTCTTGCATAATAGGTTATTATTGTTGTGTTTTAGGACTTATTTTGTATGTTTTTGTTTAGTTTGATCTTTATAGTTGTTCTTTTTATGCTTGATGTTAATTTAGGGTAAGAATTGATCATTTTTATGTATGAATGGAGGGTGGCCACCTTTGTGATTGAGCTAGGGACCAAGAGAGAAGAAGAGAAGTGAAGGAATTGTAAGACAAGAACCCACGATCATGCGATTCATAGTATTACCGACGATCGTGGGATCCCTAACCTGAAGAGACACACAGGTTTCACTTATTCTTAGGTTCTTGTGACTATATAAGGGAAAAAATCCCTAAGGTCGAAAGAGGGTCGTGAGTAAAAAACAGATTTAGAGCCTAAAGAGAGGTAGAGAATCAAGATTTCCATTCCAAATTGGGCAAAGAGCACACCAACTCCAGACTTTCCAAATTTGGGCAAAGAAGAGGAGGAACTTGCTTCATCTAGATCTTATTTCATTTTTTTCTCTTCTAACAACTTTATTATAGATTTTCTAGTTGTTGGGGATGTTAATGACATTATAAGTTGCTGAGTTATTTGTAGAGATTACTTTGAACTACTTATTAAACTCTTACTTTGTTGATTTGAATGAATGATGCTTTTGATGAATGTTGAGCATATACCTTGCAATATATTGAGAAATTGAATTAGGTTAATTGTGTAGGGCAGTACAATGAGAATTGAAACTTTATAAACCTACATTCGTCAAGTTAATTGATTGGTTAAAGAGAGATCTTGGCTAATTAGTTGATTACCTATAGGTAACTTCATAACTAGTTGAATTGGTGAACTGATTCTGTAAATTGAGAGATTGCTTATTCATTTCGATTTAATTTGGTTAGGGAAAATTAATTACACCTTGAGAGAGGGTAGTCAATACATTAGGACATCTTAGGTGAGGAAAAATTTAATTAACAAGGTAAGAGGGAGATAAGATAGGAAAAAAGTGATCTCTAATTGTTAAATCTTGAATTCTAAGTTTATGCACTTTTGCTTTATCATTTGTTCATTATTAACTGTTTGATTTAGTTTAATTGTTCAATTTATATTCGTTACAATTGGTTCTCAAATGAAGCTGCTTGAATTAAGTAACGTCTAAACACAATCTCTGAAGGATCAATATCTGTTCTTTACTACAAGTTACACCTGTATACTTGCAGTTTTGAGTGTAAAACTAATGAACTGGTTTTGTAATCAACAAGATGCTGTAGATTGGAACCAAACATTGGAGTAATACTTTATTAGGTTTTTTTCTTAACAAGAGACCATCATTCCTAATTATATATAATTAGGCTCAAATCAAACGGGGAATGAAGGTTCTTAAGAAAATCTTACTAATTGAAGATGATTCCTTCCTGTTCAAGTTTGGCTTCTAACATTAGAATTTGACAAAGCTAGCGTTGAAACCTTCCCTTTATGGATTAACTTTCATAACATCCCTTTAGAATATTGGACTTTGGATGGTTTTAAGTTTCCTAGTTAGCTCTATTGGGAGGCCCCTAGCTTTTGACTCAGCTACTGCTAAGCTTGAGAAGATTTATTATACTAGAATTTGTGTAAAAGTTAATCCCAAGATGGTTTTACCTAACTCCCTACCTGTTATGAAGCCATAAGTGTCAAATAAGTTAGTTAACATTGATATACAACTCTCATACAATTGGAAACCTTACATGGGGAAGCAGATTTGGAGACCAGTTGGAAAAACGTTCTCTACTAAAGATCACAATAAGCTCATGGGGATTGCTAATGACTTAACAAAACTTTCTGAAGATATCAACACTTATGCAATTAATGATAATCAGAATGCCATAACAATTAAGGATGAATGACCAAATTCCAATGAAAATAAGTAAGGAGAAAAGGAACTTAATGAGGAGACTAGTTTTCATAATTCAAAGCTTCTAATAATGAAATAGAAGAAGATACACTTCAACATGAAGAAGATGAGGATTTAGAGTAGATTGGACAATTCACTCTAGCCCCCAACGGATCAAGGAGAAAAAGAAAGAAACCTAAGAAGTTTTGGTAGTTTGCGTTCATTTTTTTCGTATTGTATACCCTTTTAGAATATTTGTGGTCTTAATGAACCTCACAGAGGTCAGGCAGTAAAGGATCTTTTATTAGAAAATAACCTTATTATTCTTAGATTATTGGAAACTAGAATTAAATCACATAATCTTCAAAAAGTCATAAAATTCTTGGGAAAAGATTGGGAGTTTGGTTCTAGCCATTCTCATCATTATAATGATATAATCATGTTTGTTTTAAAAAATATGGAAAGTGCAGGTATTTATTCTTAGTTCCTCAGTTATTAGTCTATCCACTTGGATTGCCATATTAAAGAATCAAGGACCAGTTTTATCACTACTACCATTTATGCTACTAACTTTGAATTCCAAAGAACTAAACTATAGAAACAATCATTATAGGTACATAGTCATAAATTAATGGTGATGAAGATAAAGATTGTTTCTATAGTCACTACTATCATTTATGCACCTATAATGATTATTCTATAGTGAAGATAAAGATTGTTTTATAAGTGATTGAGCCCAAGTTTATATTATTAATTGGCCTCACTTTCACAACTGTTTATGCACTTGTTGACTCCTAACTGATGCTTTTTGTGCTTAAATTGGTTCCTTACATCGAGCTTTCACAATTTGCAATTTGCCAGTACTTTGTCATGTTTTGATGTTAATTTCTCTATGATTTTCATGAGGACAATTGATACTGCAAGTGTGTTATTTTGTAGGAACAAAGGAGTCAACCATTCAGAAGTCAACAA
>JANVCL010000212.1:12929896-12944064 GCA_026546855.1 Erythroxylum incrassatum | reverse complement strand
ATTAATATTGATTTAGAAAATCTTTGGCTAAGGTAAAATGACTCTTTGTAAATAGTTTACAAATAACATTAATTGAATTAATAAGAGTAGACTTAATTCCATACTCTGTCTAATCAGAATATTGTATAATAAAATAATTGAATTATATGAAAAAATTATACACTGAAAGGTTAGCCAAAACACTTTGACATTCCTAAAATATTTTGATGATCATGATAGACATCAATTTTGATCTTTGATTATAAATTATTTAATTGAAGAATTAATTATAAATTAAAAGGAGTTTTAATTTATCTAATTCTAATTGTGAATCAAAATTATAACTTATAATTATTGTCAACTTATTTGAGAGCCTAATAGGTTGCACATAAAGAATAAATTGTGAAAAGCAAAGTATTTTAATCAAGTTGGACTTAATTGTAAAATTTGATAAACTTTATAATTAAATATAAAATATTTAATAAATAAGGATCGATATAAAATATTGGACCTTATTTGGTCATAATTGGTATTAAATTAGAACTGTTTGTAATTGTAATTAAAATTATAATTTAATTTTTATTAAAATACTAAAATGTCAAAAAACTTACCATAAATAGGCTTACGGTCTAATATAACTATCACTTCTTGCTTAATACTCTTTGTAAGAATTACATAATTCTCTTAACTTATTTTATGAATCTTGCTAGAGACCGAACAAGGATACGAGAAGAAAAAGATTAAACTTCAGAATGAAGTATGAATTAAGATTTATACTTCATTATAATTTATGTATTAATTATTTTATAAAATTAAAATAATTTTAGTTTTCAAAAGGTCAAAATACGAAAATATTTTGTAATTATTCTAATTTGTGTGGGATTAAATTTTGTCACAATTTTCTAACAAAAACATCCCCGACATTAATTTTAGGCAAACAGGCTAATCATCATGTACCGAATGATCTAAAAGAGAGTCTAATGACATTTAATTTTCGCGGGAATATTCATCTTATAAAACCGAACGAGACGCTTCGCAGTTCCTCATCCAGATTGGTACTTGGAATGGCTTTAACCTTTTCGTCTTTTCAAGGGGACATTATTAGCTTTAAGTAAGCCCACTTTTTGGTTGTCGGCGTGGCCATCAACTTTCTGTTTCTTTTCTTTCTGTGGTATTTGAATATTTGATACACGTCTGAAAACAACGTGCATTGTTGTATTGCTTTCCCGGATAATATTAAAGAAATGAGAAAACAAGGGAACTACTTATTGGGCAGCTTGTTTTGATTGAGTCTCTCTCTATGTCCACTTTGACGGAAGACTGGTTAATGGGTTTTGTTTAATGTCTTCTGATTTCAAGATGAGACAGTTTCATTTCATGCTCTCGCTTTGAATCCTTCCCAGTTTCTTGGGTTCCTTTATCACTTGATCAAGTCAGTTTCTCTTTTTATTTCCTTTTCTGTCTTAATAATGTTCTTACCTGGTGAAGATTGTTTGTTTATATCTTAATCTTGGATCGGTCGTGAATGTTTCGTTATTTACTGTTTCTATTTTAGGCTTTGCTTCAAATGTTGATTACAAGTGTTTTTTTTTCTTTCCAATTTTCGCTCTTCCCTTCTTCGGCAGTTTTATTCTTGAGCTGGTTTGCTTTTTATTTATTGCCATGGTTTGGAGTCAACTTAGTTTCCTGAGAAGCTTTCGTACTTTGCTATGACTTTTATCCTTTTCAACGTTCTGTTCGTGCCATGTGTCCCTTAAACTATTTGTTTCCGAGAGTTCCCTTTGCTTTGCATAGAGTGTTTATTGCTGTCCGGGCATAACTTTGACTAACCGAGGGTGCATCCTTATTGTCTGAATGCGTGTTTGCATTCTTGCAGGAAGATAATTTATTTGGAAATTGATTTTCCATTTCTGTTTCAGTTACTTATGATTCAAGAAAATTGGTTTTTCATGTGCCCTGAGTTCAGAATCAAATTTCAGGTTTCACCTGAGTTTCTCAGGCAATTTCAAACATTCTGTTTTCGTAATCTACATGCGTTTCTTCTCATCCATGTTTTGTTGACTGAAATATGGTTATATTAAACTGGCACAACTTTGTCTAGATGGATTCAATTTATTGATTTTGAAATTCTGTCAAATTTTCATGTCAGGACTTTTGGTTGATCTGTATGTTTGTTTTCATCTGGCTCTCTGTTCCTTCTACAGCAAGAGACTATACATAGTCCTTTATGTTTCCTGAATGTTCTGTTTAATTGTTTTTTAATTTCTTCTTTTCTTTTTGGTGGTTACAGTGCTGTGTCTAGATCTGGATTATCAAAATTTTGGAAGAATTGGAGTTTCCTTCCATCAATCAATCAGTATTTGATAAACCAGTCGATCCTGTTGGAGCATGGCCGCTGAAACGATTCCACCTGTTAAATCTTATAAAAGGACCGACAGTATTATCACATCTTTGGGATCTGTTGCTCTTGAGTGGTTACTAATTTTCATGCTGCTTATTAATGCTATATTTTCTTACTTGATCACAAAATTTGCCTGCCAATATGAATTGCAAACTCCATGTCTACTATGTTCGAGGCTTGATCACATATTTGGGAATAAGAAACTCAAAAATTATTGGGATTTATTATGCAGAAGTCATAAATTAGAAATATCATCCTTAGTTTTGTGTCATGCTCACAATAAACTTGTCAATGTCCAAGGAATGTGTGAAAAGTGCCTCTTCTCATTTGCCACAATCAATAATTCAAATGCTGAAACGTACAGATTATTGGTGGGAAAGCTGGGGGAGGATAGTGCCTATGACTCAGATTGGGACCCCTTAGTTGGAATTTCTACTCTAGGTACCATATATTGTACTTGTTGCGACAAATCATTGGTTCCAAGACATAGTGGCCAAAAGTTGTTGCAGGCCATATCATTTAGTTCCAGGGCCGTTGATCTTGATGTCCCTTATTCTGATGCATTTGGTCATGATCATGACAATCTGGAGAAAAGTAGTCAATCTCTTTCACACAGAACTACTCATTTAAGTTGTGGTCGTGATCCTTTACATCATGTGGCCTACACAGAGCTAAAGATGCGTTCTGATATGGAATCTGAAGCTCAGTTTTCTGATCATGATGGTTCAATTGTTGAAAACAATCTTAAAGAAGATGTTGAAGTTGAATATCTGCAGAGAGAACATCACATTTTCACCCTGCCGGACAATTTGTCCTCAGAAAAACTGATAGATTCAGTTTTTGCACCTGATTTGTCAACTTCAATTTCTGAGCTACACACACATTTCCTGGAATCCAAAGGTGTAACATTTGAATGGCATAAAGTAAATGATGAGCACGTTTTGCAAGAAATTAATTGGCAATCAGCTGATTGCAAACCTGAGTGCCATACCATTCACGAGGATAAAAAAATTGATGACATTTCCGCTTCAATGGTAACAAAAGAAAGTTGTATTGAAGCATCAAATCACAACATTCTTATTTGCCTTGGTGATATTCCCCCATCTTCAAATTCTGGTGAAACCCTTGCAGAAGATTCTGTAGAGGGTAAGTTTAATTTCATAGATGATGTCGCCCCACCAACAAACGTTAAAGAAACTCCCATCAAAGAGTCACCTTTCAAATTACTAATACATTCGAGAACTAACAAATGCACAAGAATTAGTGCTTGAAAGATATATGCCTAAAGACTAATGCAGATACGACTTATTTGTAGCACTGGCTAGGCTTCTAACGCTTCTAAGTTAGCGTAGCTTGTTTATGTCCAAGAACTGTGGTTTCTTGACTGTTATCATTAACCTTTGACAAATCTTTTTGTCCTTTTGCGTTTTATTTTACAGGTTTTTCGAGAAATGAAGAGACTTCGCAGTCGTGTTTAAATGACAGTGATGGAATCTGCAACATGCGAAATGTGCCTGCTACATCAACCAAAGCGGATTCAGAAGTAAACCCTGTTTCAGGTGATAGTGTTGAAGTTCCTAATTTGTTGGATCTCAGTGATGCTTATAAACTTGCTGTTGGCAATAAGGGAAGACAGCTGTCTGGTTTACTTGCAGAACAATGGAATGATAAGGAGTCTTTAAGAATTGGTGAAGGTTTGAAGCTCTTGATTTCACAGTTATCTGCTGCAAGAGAGCATTCAATAAATGATGCAAGTCCTAGACCATCAATGAGCCCAAATATCTCTTTGAATAGCAATGAATTAAGGACTTGTGATGCTACTATTTCCATGGGAATGAATTTACATCAACAGAGAATTTCACTGGACCGAAATGAGTCTGGATTATCTCTGGATGGAAGTATTGTCAGTGAAATTGAAGGTGAAAGCATGACTGATCGATTAAGACGGCAGGTTGATCATGATAAGATATTGTTAGGTGTTTTATACAAAGAACTAGAGGAAGAGAGAAATGCATCTGCAATTGCTGCAAATCAAGCATTGGCCATGATTACAAGACTGCAAGAGGAGAGGGCAACACTCCACATGGAAGCCTTGCAGTACATAAGAATGATGGAAGAGCAAGCTGAGTATGATGAGGAAGCATTGGCAAAAACAAATGACCTTCTTGCCGAGAGAGAGAAAGAGCTTCAAGATCTGAAAGCAGAAATTGAATTCTATAGGAATAAATTCCAAGATGAATCAGTGTTGGAGAGTACAATGATGCCAGCTTCTAATGTGATCACTTCTGATATTGGACCTTCTGAAATTAGCCGAATTAGGTACATAGAACAAGTTCCTGAAAAATCTGATGTACTCCATAAAGTTGAAGGACCAAATGCACTGTTTGGGGATCAAATTTTGGGTACTAGAGACAATTTTTCATTAGTTTTTGAAGATGAAAAGTTGTATATTTTACGAAATTTGAAGAAATTGGAGATGAAGCTTTATCTTTTTTCTAGTGGGCTGCAAAAAGACTTGACCAGTGGACAATATTCCGGAAATGAAAGATTAAAAGAGCTTAGTAGCAAACTGTCAATGGATCCCAGCAAAGCAAACAAGTCTGGTCGAGGCCATTCCCCTGATGAATTAGAATCCAGCTGTAAAGAGAATATTGAAATTTCTTGTGGTACACAAAGTTTTTCAGCGCCCCGTGCAGGAGCTTGGCTAGATTCTCTTTCAAATGAGGTTGCTGACCTGAATGGGAGGTTAGGAACACTTGAGGCGGACAGGAGTTTTCTCCAGCA
Source organism: Erythroxylum incrassatum (assembly GCA_026546855.1). NCBI lineage: Eukaryota > Viridiplantae > Streptophyta > Magnoliopsida > Malpighiales > Erythroxylaceae > Erythroxylum > Erythroxylum incrassatum. The sequence goes on along the minus strand of JANVCL010000212.1, from coordinate 12,938,900 downwards.
AACAATTAACTCGATGAGAAGTGGAGAAGAGGGACTTCGATTCATTCAGGAGGTAGCTTCTAGTCTGAAAGAACTAAGAAGGATGGGAATAAGAAGAAGGAAGCAAAAGGTTGCTTGAGGCCCTTAAAAGCCAACATAAAAGTGAGTAATTTCTGTCATCTAGTTAGGCAAGCAGAGATTCCGTTACTTTCAGTGAATCTTATGCGCTGCATTAAACATAAGACTTCCATTTCTGTTTTTGTGCAAGAGATGGTCAAATTATTATCTATGCAATTGAGCTTTTACTGTTTTTTTTTTCGAAACTGTGTCTTGACATCCATACATCTACTGGAATTCTTCGTAGTGATGGTGTTCCCCATAAAGTCTTGATCTTGATGTTTCTACATTCTACTCCTTGCACTTACAGTGCTTTAATTCAGCAGATGCATACAAGAGAAGCCATTGACTCTCCTGGAAACAGAGATTATGGGCATGCAGTGAGGACATTGCAATGAAGATCAGCAGCCAAATGACTAGCTTGTTTTCTCCATAGGGTAAGATGATATCTGAAATTGTACTGTCTTTTGTCCTTTGCATAATTTTTGTTTTTAGTTGTGATTATTCAATAGAATAGTTACATTCTTTTCTTTTGAGTTTTTCCCCTGTAAAATTCAACCTTGTTTTACTAACTATGAGATCGAATTCTCAGTTTGTCAACACAATTGTGAAACAAATTTTGTTTTCATTTATTGAATTCTTTTGCTATTTCATGCTTTTTTTCTGCCTTTAAATAATGTTAGGGATGCTTAAACATTCACAAACTTTAGCTTACTAATTCATCTGTCCCAATGAACTTAGGCACATAAAAAGGAAGGTATTCTATTATAAACTAACAAATGTGCTCACACATCCGGAAAATATCACAGTTCTTTGAAAAGCTTTAAGTAATTATAACATTAATCTTTTTAACGTAATTGGGATCAGAATATTACTTGTCGTGTATTAGGAAAGATAAAAACATGGATCATATCTGATCAAATATACTGTGTAACACACATTAAACATTGAAATTGTCACATTAGAAGTTTAAAACTATACCATCACCATGTAATCACAACTATGTTGTAGTTTTATAAAATCACTCTTAAATTAAGCTTTCTATTCTAATTTCTATTATATTTTTATTAATTTTGTAATGAAAATTTAACTCAATTCGGTGGTTACTCACTCCCTCCTTTACTCTCCTAGCTCCTAGCTCTTACTCCTTTTATTTTGAGCAAACCTGGTCCATTCTTTTTGAGGGTTCTTCCCCTGTTGCTCTTTTTTTAAAATTAAAAAATGGTACTAATCAAGGCAAGAATCTAACAATACTATTTTCATACTAAGAAGCAACACTACAAAAACAAAATGAAATAGTAAGCTGATCTTTCAAAGCTTAGTAGAGTTTTATGTTACAGAAGCCAATTAGTTAAGATTGTGGTAAAGAGTTTTAGTGTAGCTTCTCTAATCAGAATTGTTTCCCTGACAAAGTGAAACACTTCAAGCTGAAAAACTTGTTAATTTATAGAGAATTTTTTTATATCCTAGAATTCTACTCACGCCGAGTCCAATAAACTAGGTTAGACCAAGCTACTAGAAGTACAAGTCTATTATTCTTCCTCATGCATAAGGGTTTCATAATCCATCAAACAATAGGTCTCCATTTAGTTGGAGGGACAGGAGCTTCACATCTTGCCAAGATGTCATTCCAAATTGAACTATTGAAAGGGCATTCAAAGAATAGGCGACTTATGGATTTAACACCAACATTGCAAAATTTGCAAGAGGGGCTCATGGAGTTAAGATCAGTGGTGCAATTCCATCTAAGGTAGACAACCTTTCTAGAATAGTTAGCCACAATACAAAAGATACCTTGGGGAAATAGTTTTTTCCATACCAATTTACAAAAAGGAACCTTAGTTGTTGATGGCCCGTCTGTAGGACTTATTGGAATAGGTCCCAAAGGAGTTAAGTGTCTAAACTGCCTTATCCTTATTATTATGGATAGGATGGTAAGCAATAGAGACTAAAAATCTTCCTGTTCTAATCCACTCACCTAAATTGATAAAGGAATTGAATTTTACATCTTCAAGGAAAAACAATTTCAATGCATTGTAGTTAAGAAGTTGATGTAGGCGACCCAAGGGACTCCAACTGTCAAACCAGAGAGATGACGTAGTTCTATTACCAATCTCGATCTTGATGTCTGGTTGAGTAGAGGATTTGAGTTTTACAATTTGTAGCAAGGACCAAGAAGCATCAACCCTTATTTTGCCACTCTAAATGTTTCTACCCCACAAATAGAGCCCATTAACCCATTTGACCCACATTGGGTTTTTTTAATGACAATTTTCCATAAGTACTTTTGTAGCACCCTACTCTTACAAGACATATACCTGACATTCTAAAGGATGTCCGAGTATGTACCTCACAAGGGTGGCATGCTAGAGTAGTCACATTACTAACTTATCATGGCATCATCATTTAAAACATAATTATCACAATATTTAAAAAATCAATTCCTCATTTTATAAACCAAATATAAATTGTAGCATTACATACTTTATCCTTTTACACAATATCAAAGAGCTATCAGAGTCTACAGCTCTATTACAAAAAGATATTACGTGCTACATGAATGAGGAACTATACAAAATTCAATCTAAATCCCTCAGTCTCAACTGACCTACCTTTGAGTCATTCTTTAATAAAAAATAGTAATAGATCTCTTCTAAGTTGTCTTAGACGCTAAGTCTGCTCTCTCACATCTGAAAATTCAACGTTACAATTTTGGTGAGTTTTGCGAACATAGTGAGTTAACCATCCTCAATAGTTCACTCAAATCATTAAACCATCCTCAATAGTTCACTCAAATCATATAACATATCAACTCACATAATCACATAATTCACATCATTTCATTTATCATCATGTAGCATCACAAAACTCTTTTGTTTCATAATTTTCACATTTCTTATTCAACACAATTCAACAATACATTTCAATCATTCAAAACATACATATTAATTATATATGCAATACTCATGAGACTCACTTTCAGTTGTTATTATTGTGACCAAGTGCTTGTAACTGTCCCGTATCTATTGTGGATACCGGGCTCATTAATAACTGTCTTTTATCCTTAGAGGATACATGGCTCATTATACATAGTGAGCCTTTGGCTCTTAATCACTTTTTGAGCTTCAAGCTCTTTTTCACTTTCTGAGTTTTAAGCTCTTTTTCGATGGCTACTACGATCACAATAGCCTTTATCTGTTCATGCATTCATGTAATGAAATGCATCACATGTATTCAGTCAATTAAATGTGCTTAATGTTACAAATTCATATTCACGATTACAATCTTATTCACATTTATCATCGGACCTTGGTTTGACATTCAACATATATATTGAGAATCACTTATTTGGTCAAATTCACATTTAATGAGCACTTCCAATATGTTATTCATGCAAAAAGCCTTGGATAGTCAATTTCTGGAATCAACACAATCACATTCACATAATAATTCAATACAGAATTTAAAACAAACAACTAATCAAGTGAGACCATCTAGATTACTCACAGTTTGCTACAGATAGCTATTGCCTCGAAGTTCTGGCAACGTCTGAATGTTGTCGCTATAATTACTTTTCTATATCATGTAACATACATTTACATACATCACAACTTTTCACAATTATATAAGTACTCATTTATGCACATATGCATATATGGATTATATACAATGCATGCTCAATGACAATCCTAGGTATATTTCCTTTATTCTCATCTCATGATTATTCATACTTCAAAACTCATATATGTCTAATTTTGAACTTAGGTTTACATCTCAATAATAGAAATTTATTCCAAGTTCATCACTCAATCATGCACTGCGGTTTATGGCTCAATACACTTGATTCTTATAACATTATCAATCAATCATTCACCAATCATTTCCTAATGAATTCAAGTGACCATGAAATTTGGTGGAGAGGAAGGACAATGTGTGAAGAGTTTGTAGTTCAAATTAGAAGTCAATCGAAGGCCCTAAGAAGAAGTTATGGTCACAAGAGTGAAGGGTGTTTAAAACTGTCAAAAAGCATTGCACCTTCACTGCGCGCACTTCCTGTTGATTCCTCTCTGTCACGATCGTGCTTATGCACAATCATGCATTACCTGACGTTTCCTTTCTATCACGAACGTGCACTAACTGATATCTACTCTCTGTCATGATCGTGTTTGTGCACGATTGTGCAACTGCCCTGAGGTTTCTTCTCTGTCACGATTGTACTTGTACACGATCGTGCACTACCTGATAGCTTTTCTTAAAACAAAATTTCGGGTCAATTTTACATAGCCATTTTGACAAGGAAAAAGAAGTATTTAGGCAGTAAATTCTTCTAAAAAAATGTTCTAATGACTCCAATTTCATGCAGTTTGGTTCAGTATTCTATAAGTTAAACCTAAAATACTATAGACTATTCCCAAACCACAACATCACATTGTACTCAACTTCAAGCCAAAATTTGAAACCCTTAAAGAAGGAATTCCAATTCGATTCCTTCATGAAAAATATAGTCGTATGTCTCTAGTTCAATCTAAACTTAAAATCATCCCATTTGGATATGTATAGATCAAGATATAGCTAAAATACATATGCATGTTTAGTGAAAGCACTCCATCTAACATATTCCAACACACTTCATCATCATTTTCATCCTAATTCATCTCTCTTGCTTAGTCTATCATTTCTAGCTTATGTCCTCATTATTTCCACTTCATTCCCACTTTTGTTTCAGCTCAATTTCAATCATAAACAAATCATATTCTAATCATAGTACCAAAAAAGAACATCTACATTCATATATATATTCGTTACTAAATTTTTGCACATGCTCAAACTCTTATCTCACATTCATTTTACTTCTAACTATAACCTTAATTTATCTCATTTCAAAACACCTTAGTACTCCTTTTATTAACTCTAAACTTATGTTAGTTCATCTCCAAAACACTTAAAGAGATCCATGTTAGTAAACACTGAAAAAAGAACATGAAACATTCATTTTCCTATCAATTTTTTCTGCACCTTTTTCCTACACCAATTTCAATGATCTTTCTATTTCAAACTCATCTATAAAATAACTTACGAAATATTAATCATTATAAACACAAAAACAAGACACCAACATGTTCATTTCTTTACCCACATTCCAACACATATAAAACACTATTTTATGAACATTTAATCTCTAACTATCATTGTACATGCTTCATTCAACAAATCATGAAGAACCATATGATACTTACTTGGTAAAACTTCAAACTCTTCAAAATCACGTGAACCTTAGCTTTCCATGGCTCACACGATCATCAACATGGAGGTGGGTAGATTAGGTTTTTTTTTACAAATGAAGAATACAATAAAAAATGAAAGTAGCAAGTGAAAAAAAGAGAGGACAAGGTTTAACGTTGATGGAGGTGGGTAAGTGTCGTGGAAGTGAAGAAGCTTGAAGGAGATCATGAAGAGAAGAAGAAAGCAAGAACAAAAAAATTAAAATGGACTTTCAATGTCCTAGTGTGTTTGTGTCAAGAATGTGTGGAATGATAGAATGTGCTGCCATCCTCCTCTTTTCTTTCTATTTATAATCTCATTTTAGGTCTAGGTTATTGAGCCTTCAACCTACAGATGCCATGTAATAATTAGACGAATAAAAGGAAAAACACGTCACGATGTAACTTTGTTTGTCACCCCCATGCTTAGTCACCACTTTTCCGCTCTTTTTTTTCTTTTCATGCCAAATTTTTGTGAACTTTAATTTTTCATGCAAAATTCGCAAAACATTCTTCAACCTTTATGCAACATTCACGACCATTTTCACTCAATTCATTCAAATTTGGATTTAAAATACCAGAATTTGTAACCAAAATCAAGATATGAAGGCAAGCAAAATCAATAGAAATTACACACTTCCCCCACACTTAAACTATGCTTGTCCTCAAGCAAAATAAAGCACACTAAACTATAAAAGAACAAACAATGAAAACAATTTTCGCAAATAATAGTCAAAGATATCAACGTCATTTCAATAAAAGCAACCTGAGAACAATAAACTCATAATATTCCATGAACAGACTATTCTCCACATGCTGAGCCAAAATCAACATATACTTCAATTGAAAGAACCATCAACAAGTGTGATAGATACTAACTTCACTCTCCCTCCTCTCAAGCATTCAAAGATAGGATATATTCACTAATAATTCATTTCATGTAAGGTATCTACCATAGGCTTGATTACTAATCCAATCTCTACCACTCATATCAAACACAAACATCAATCTGAAGATCTTTATTTTGGTTGTAATAGGGTTGAGCTAAAGGTAGAAAAAAGGAAAATCACAATTTAAAACCACATAAAAAATTGATCATTTAAAGTAATACAAACAATGAAGCGTAAAACACTAAATTTTTTCCTTCAAATTAACAAGATTAGCACTCCCCTTTTTATATCTCTCCTCTTTCTTTTCATTTTTTATTATCATCTCTTCCTTCCTTTTCTTTTCTATTTCCTTTTTTTGTCTTCTCTTTTTTGTCTTTTTTTTATATTGAGAACAAGATCAAGTTTAAAAGAGGTAAAATGTAGAGGAGAGATACAAATTATTACAAGCATACCCACTCCTAACTCAAAAACCAACTATATCCTATGATTCCCCCTCACTTATTTAAGCAATTATTCCCTAAACCCAATCATACTCATTCAAATGCTCAATTCGTCCTTATGGTAGGTATTATGGAAAAGTTAAATAATCAAGGTTGAGGCTTACATTTTGGGTTTAAATAAGAAATGGTTCATGTTGAGCTCAAAGGGTGGTCAAAAATGTGTGATCTTGACTAGTATTTGCAAGCAAGTTCTAGAGTTCCTTAAACATGAAAGAACACTCTCAGCAAAGAATACATATGGCTCTGATTGTTAGACCATTCGTGAGCCCCTAACTAAGGGGGTAGGCCAAGCTTACCCCCTGCCTCCAAGCAGAGTTATTATCCCCTCCCTATATATATATATATGTATATATAAGCAGGGTTATTATCCCCTCGCTCCAAAAAGGATCACGGTAGAATAAGATTTTTGGGACAAGATGACTCTGATTGTTAGACCATTCGTGAGCCTCCTCTCCCCGAGCGAGTCCCTCCAACAAAGGGGGCGAGGGGCGCCAAATTAAATTCGATTTACGAATCAATTTTGGCAGCCATGACCTTGGGACAAGAATGCTTTGATTAAGCCTAAAATAATTTCGTATATGATCAATGGGAGCCACAACTGCTGTTTGGACTAGCCTGCTTAGAAATGTTGTGCTCTGCTTCACTACTTACCTGAGACCAAAGGTAAGCTACTATGCAAGAAAGCCTAGTTTCAAACTGAACCCTAGTTTAGTAATTAGAAATTGCTCTTTCATCCAATTTGAATCAAAGCGGTGCAAAATAAACCACACAAATAAGAGAAACCAATATTGAAGCGCAAAACCCGGAAAAACCAACTCCGTAAAAGAAAAGATGAGCGGTGCACAAACTCTCTCACAAGACCAACCTAAAATTTTAGGAAAAAAACTGACTCTACATCCATATGTACACGATTAGTCAAAATGTTAAAGAAGCTTTTGTTTGGTTGTTCCATCAGTGTTCTCGAGGAGAGGTGGGAATTTGGTGTTAAATATTTCAAAAGGGCTCAAATTCTTACCAAATGAAAAGTGTCATTCATCTATCACAACAAGCTAAGGTCCCTTTAATCAAAATCCAAGTCAATCATCCTAAGTATGCAAGTATACTCATTCATTCATATCATGCATTTCTAATCCAGATGGAGTTCATTTAATAACCATGCATTTTTAACTATTAAATAGGAAAAAACAAACACACAATCACAAAACATAATAATAATTTTTTTAACTAATACCTTCCCCTACACTTAAATATCATATTGTTCCTAATGTGATACAAAAACGTAAAAGAGGGATCTAAGATAAAAAATAACGCGAACAAGGACAAGCATTAAAACTAAAAGACATTCAACTGCCAAGAAGTAAAATAATAAAAAGAACAAAGATAGAAATACGATACAAAAGTGTAAGTGGTGGTTGTGTTGATGTGGTATGGAACATGGCTTCCTACATCGAGGAGTGGAGAACAGTTGCGAGGAAGACAAATAGAAGAGATTCAAAAGTAGCCATGTGCATGCAAAGCAAACAGTTTAATTCGAGTGTCACTAAAAAAAAAGAATAACAAACAAATAATTGAAAAACAAAACAGAAATTATATGGGTTGCCTCTCATTTAATGTTTCTTTAATGTCTTTTTGTTGGACACCTCAACCGTTATGCTCAAGATGGATTTCCCAAACTGATTGATTCCACTGTTTTCTTCTCTTCATTTGGATCTTTCCTCAAGAATTTGCCAAACTCTCCCGCAGTTGCCCCCTCTAGCAATTAACAACACTTATCAATTTCTTTCATTAAGCCTAGCTTCTTTTCTTCTTCTTCCTACAATGCAAAATCAAAATATGCAAAATTAAATTGTTCAACAAGAGAGCATTCTTCACAGACAGTAGTAGTCAGAATGTGTTTAACAAAAATTGAAAGTTCTACTGTTTCTCCCAAAACAGTCATTCTTAGTTTCCTATTATTCACGCCAATCAAGGTATTGGTAGTGGCCATAAAATTCCTCCCTAGGAGTATGGTGTGATCCTTTCCTTAGTCTTTAACCCCCTCATGTCTAAGACAAAAAAAAGTTTACAGGGACGATAAATACACCAACCTTTGCTAACACATCTTCCATTATTCCTTTTGGATAATTGATTGACCTATTATCTAATTATAAGCATATATTGGTAGGTCTTAATTGTCCTAGATCCAGATTCTCATAAATAGAGTGAGGCGTAAGGTTTATACTCGCTCCAAGGTGAAGCATACCCTTAACCTCATCAC
>JANVCL010000212.1:12917271-12929259 GCA_026546855.1 Erythroxylum incrassatum | reverse complement strand
CCTCCCTACGACTCTCTCTCTCTTCTTTTCTTGCAATTTTCGTTCCCTCTCTTCTAACATACAAGACCCCTCTTATTTCTTCCCTTTTATACCCTCATTAATTGCACAAAGTCTATTCTACCCTTACTTATAAGCCTAGGTTCCTTTCTCCTTAAGTGACATGCCCATTCTACCCCTTAGGCAACTTAACCTTTCATCTTAATTTTTATTAACTCATGCCACCTAATCTCCTTAATACTAACATGCTAATTAATCCCAATACACATAAATCTTACAAGACTCCAAAAATTTATTCTAATCATGCTTAGTCAAATAAAAAAAATTCAGGGGCCAACATACACTCATCATGGACATACTTTCTCCACTTACATGAAAGAAGCAGGTGGAAAACGTTAAAAACAAGTGAGCTGGTGGAGAGAAGAAAAACGAAGGCAGCATGAAAGGTGGACAAGATCTCTCCTAAAATCACGAAGAAAGCAGTTGGCAACACGTTGAAGTAGCTCTACTCCATCATTTTTGAGCACTACATTTTGACACAAGTGAGCTGAACATACAACCCCACCGAACACACTCACGTTACAACCAAAAACGTTGAATAACGTTGAGCTTCGAAAGATGAAAACGCAAGTGGGGTGGAATGGAGGAAAAATGCTAGCTGGTTAGGCAATGTGAACAAAGCTGCGGCTGGTGCTGGTGGCATAGGAAATGAAGCATCTACGTTGGTGGAGGCATCCACGTTAAAAGCATCTACATTAGAGAGAGCTGGTGGAGTAGCTACGTTGATTAGAGAATGCGTGAGCTGGAAGACAAATGAAGACATGGAGGCAGCTGCGTTGAACCTTCTATTTGTGAACAAGTAGAGAGAACCGGTGGAAAGAAGACACATAGATAGCTGGAGCATGAAGAAGGGTTTATGCGTGAGTTGAGGAGGAGAAACACACGTTGCAGCTGGTGCCGTAGGCAAGGAACGTGGCAGTTGGGAGGAGATAAAAACGAAGGATGCTGTTGGCTTTTTAAAAAAATGACAAAGATGTGCTAAAATATTAAATGTTAGCTAGTGGAGAAAGGAGCTGGAAAAAAAGATACGTTAGCTAGAACGATAGCTGGGAGGTAGGAGACATGGAAGAAAAAGCAAGCTGCTAATGGAGTGCGTGAACCAATGTTGAAGCAGCTGGTGGCTAATACAATATTCCTGAAGCTAGAGGCGCAAGAAAATTCAGCTGCGAAAAAGGGGGTGTTTTTAATTTGTTTTTCGTATTTATTTTAATTGTGTGGATTTAATAAATGCAACCATATATTATGACCATAATTTATGTTTCATTGATGAATATGTGTGGGTAAATTTCTCTTTGGGGTTAAGGTTAAGATTGAAATTGGATTAGGATAATTTTGTGGTATTGATTTTTGCTTGATTGAATGCATATTTAGTCTTAATTTAGCTTGATCACCTATATTAAGACCTTAGATGATTGAATGCCACAACCAATGGAATTTAATTTGTCGGAAAATTAATCAAGCGACATACTTGAGACTAAAGAGTAGACCAACCTTATGATCTTGTGTGAGGATACCTAGGATTAATGAACTTAATTTTAGGCTTCTTGTCTTAAATGTCTTTTATTCCGAACTATCTATGAACCAAGTGGGTAACTCGGATTTAGAAGAGAAGGGAACATTCATGAACATTGGGTTCAACTTACTTAAGTGAAGTAATTCCTATATCAATCCACCGTTACAATTTTTAGTGTCCAATCCAATTAAAATCTAATACCTTAACCGATTTCTATCATTTGATTAAATCTAGTCGTTTTAATTCATACCTTGCAATTTTCATAATTCCTTGATTTACTTATTTTATTTTATTTTATTTTCAAATCAACCAATTCTTGATTGTCTGAGTAGTTTTCATTATTTAATTTAATTGTCTTGCGTGCTGGATTTCCCTTGTGTATGATGTCCGATTCTTACCGATTTATATTACTTGTCAACGGGGTGCACTTGTCTCTAATGGGTCTAAATAGAATTTAATTTATATTGTTTTGTTTAGATCGCAGTAGGAAACAAATCAACAGTGCTTTTCATCTGGAAGAATAGCCAGGGAAATTTTCCTTGGAGAGTTTTAACTTAAATTACTCCATAGTAGTTTATGATAATTGTGATAAATATAATTGTCTTGGATATTAAATCTTCTAATTTTATATATTACAAATTAGAATTTTGTACATTTTTTTTATTTATATATATATAATTTTTATTTGCTCTTGTGACCATATCTTGGCACTAAAAATTCGTATCATCTATGACAACTTTTATTTTATAGCCACCAATGTAAAATCTTTTATTGATTAAGCAATTAAATTATTAAGTTTAATAACATTATTTGTGAGAAACACGAAAACATTAATGATAAATTTATTGTAAGATATAATCTTGATTTAGTGACAACATTATTGTAACATATAACTTTCATACTTGTGATAAAATTTGTTAGATAATATGGTCATTGATGTAAATTTCTTTTACCACTAATGCAATTATATTGTTGAATTGATAGTTTTATTTGTGAAAATAATAAACACATTAATTACAATATTTTTTCTAAGAAAAAATTTTCATTTTTTGTGACAAAATTATGTTAACATTTTTTATTTGTCACTATTTTCAATTATTTTGGTGACGATGATGTTATCATAATAAAATGAAATACTGTTACGATTTTATTCGTCACTATTTTATAGTATTTGTGTCAACAAATTTGTCATACATATAAAAAGTTACTGTGACCATATAATTTTGTTGTACATTCCATAGTTTTTAGTATCAATATTTTTGTCATAAAATTGTTGCATAATTGTGACCATTTTTCTAAATTAGTCATTATTTCATTGGTGATAGAAGTATTTGTGATGGGAGGTGATGACTTTAAAAATTGAGCACTATTAATAGTAATAGCTAATATTACTAGTTTTAGTGACAATTTTTCTCTCACTAAAAATAGATTTTCTTGTAATAAACTAGTTTCTTAGGTTTGAAAATGGTTTTTCAAATTTGAAATTTTAAAATAAGTCATTATTTAGGTGAGACTTTAAAAAAGAAAGCTAAGAGATAAAAATAAAACTTGTGATTGAATACCTAAGAGTTCGTGATTTTACCTAAGGCTTAAAGAAAATGATTGAATACTTACGAGCTTATGGTATTACCTAGGGTTTTAGAAATAAAAGTGAAATCCCTTTAAAAGATGTTAGGATTTGAAATAGAGAAAATACTTAAACCAAAGTCAAATAGAATTAAAAACAAAATAAAACTCTTAAAATGGATCAAAAAGTCTAAAAATTAAAATCCCTTAAAGTTAGATCCTAGAGCTTGAAATTAAGAAAATTTCATATAGTTGTATCTTAGGAGTGGTAATTAAAGAAAGAAAATTTTGAAGTTGAGTCTTAGGACCTAGAATGAAATAGATATGTCTACAAAAAGTATCTAAGGTTTGTGATCAATACTTAGGGCTTTAAATAAATTTTGGATTTGATTTCGATGGAGAGAAATGATAGAAATTAAGGACTTGGTATATAGGACTTGACTTAGGTTTTGAGGGTTTATAGGCACGTGGTTTGGACTTGAATATTCTATTAATCTTATCCATCTTCTTGCTCCAAAAGTTTGAATCCCCAACCTCAAGGACCCCCAGTTGCAAGCCCGACCACCGCTGGAGGATTGAATCACGGTATGATCTTGGTTAGCCCCCTAACAGAGCAGTCCACTGCCTCCTGTTACTGGGAGTCAAACCTAAGACCTTGCTCCAAATGACCCTGCTAAATGGCCAACCAAGCTACCCGTGCGGGCATCTTATCCATCTTCTTAATGGTTTGTTTTGTTGAGTGAATTCATCGCTTTCACACCATCCAATCACTTAACAATTGGTTAAAATAATAAGTAAAATGAGAAGAAAAAAATATGTTTAAAGTTTATTATAGGCTTGGGCCTATGTTGAGCACTCTGACAATAAGACGATGAATTATTCATAATAAGATATTGGCTTGAATTGAAATGTTGTTATAATCTAAACTTATTTTGTTTATCCTTCAATAAAAAAGATTCATTCTCTTTATAAAAAAATAGGAGGTATAATCAATAAAAATTTCTTTTTTAATTAATCCGTGAAGTTGAATACATCATTTAATATATGTTTTTTATTATATCTAAATATGAAAAAGTTTTTATAGAACTTGTTGCTTTGGAAAATATGTTAGTTGTTAAATCAATTCTTTTTCTTAAGACTAAAAAAGAACATGTATCAATTAAGATTTTTTAGAATATTTCATTGATAGTGGATCGGCCCCAATTATAACAAAACAAACAAGCTATAAACTTTTGTTCTTAATTTTAAATTTAATGATTTTCTAATTCAACTGAATTTAGTAGTAGATGCTTGTTGACATTCCATCTTTCCATATCAATTCATCTTTCCATTTTTTATGAAAGTGTGACAAATAATTAAATTTTTTTCACCCAAAAATCACTTCATAGAAGTCTTTTAAAAGAAAGATAACTTGTGGGGCTTAAAGCTTGATGACTACTTTAAATTATTTTTGCTTCACCGATCTTTTTACTTACTTAAATAATGATTGAAACCCATTTTTCTTCGTCTTTTTAAGTTTTGATTATATTTAATTTGGCTAAACTTCCACTAAATGGCTTCATAGAAGACAGCCTTTGGAGGAAGTGTTTCTCATATTGTATATGAGATAGCTAGTACATGCATGATCTTAATTTCGAGGAGTGGAATTAGGTGTATGATGCATTTATGTTAAGGTGGAATTGTCCAGGATGCTATCCAAGTCCTACGATGCAAATGAGTTCAACTAGAATTACCTTCTTTTCCCTTCCAATTTGCCTCTCAAACCTTCTCCATGGTTGAAATTTGAAGGAACGTTGCCTTCTCATATTTTAAGCCCACACGGTCAGCCTTTAACTTTCTAACCATAAGAATGTTAATAGTTAAGCATAAGAATGCCGATATGTTCCCGTCCATTATTCTGTGTTTGCTTCGATTTATGAGCATCCATCTATTCAATCAATAGAATAGGCACAGAATAACGAAACAGGAGATTTGAACGGGAGTTCACCTTTTACTTAGCCGCAATAGCTAATTACTATTAATGAAAGTATACAAATTTGGCATACTGATATAAGTTTGAGAGGAGCAAACAAACAGTAGATATGTCGAAAGGACCCGGCCCTACCGATTTTGACCTGGATTGCAAAGGTCGAGGTTGGGCCAACCATGGTCAGCCAGGCCAAGCCACAGGCCTAGGTCGGATGGACCTAACCATTACTTCCAAAATAACATTGTTTTATTAAAAAATGACATCATTTTTTAAATTTTCCTTTAAAAACAAGATATGGAGAGCCAGCCAAGTTGACCCGACCCACTCTTGACTGTCAGGCCATAGTCAAACCGAATTATGGGCTACTATGACCTGGAGCTACCCTTAACTCAGCCTGGCCCAATGACATTCTAAACAGCAGAGAGCCCTTATAAAGGAGGCTGGACAACATATTTTGTCTGTTGCATTTTGAACACAAGTCGCTATAGAGCCAACCAGAGAAAAATAAAAACTTCCGGACCGAAACGATTTCACAAGCCATTTTGACTACTTCGGTCCAGTACTTTGACCATATATAACTGAACGCTTCGGTCGCGGAGAAACAGAACTAAGTACATGACTATTTGGCCAGGTAAAAAAAAAAAAAAGAGTCGTTTCATTATTCAAGCAGGTAACTCGGCTCCAGTTTCTCCTATCCTATGCTGTGTATTCCAGTTTTGTTTAGTCGATTTTAAGTATTTAGCCATTAAGAAAGTTGCAATTTCCAGTTTTGTTTAGTCAATTTGAAGCATTTAGCCATTAAGCAGGCAGTTCAAATGCTCTCAAGCTAGACAGAAGCTACGCTATACATTAGATAACTCCCTCCAAATGTGAAATAAACAAAAATGAGCAATCATAAAAGCACAAGAAGATACGACATTATGATTTACACGACTAGCATAAAGATGCATTGACTCGAAACTTGAAAAACCAAGACAAGAGTCTGGGGTTAAGCCCTCGTACCACGTTTTGCCTACATACAACTAGTTTCGTAAGCAGCAAGTCCTTTTCAGGTCTTCAGTAAACTCGCCTAGTTTAGATTTTTAACAAAACTACTAGGTTGGTCTCTCTTACCTTCAATTACCATCATCAGAAGCTTTCAAGTAAACTGTTTCACCGCCATCACCACTTTGGCCTCCGGAGCTTCCACCTCGACCTTCACTAGACCCACCACTCCCAATATCTTGGTTGCTCCCGCCAGCCATTCCCCTACCACTAGCATCTCGACTAAAATCAGGAAACCCTCCAGCACCTAGGGCTCCACCTGCTGTAGTGTTAGCCTCGCCCTGTAACATGTGAAGTCCTGTGCTTCCACCTGAACTTATGCCAAGTTGGCTGTGCAAGGCTTGATGCTGTTGCAGCGCTGAGTATGGTTGTTGTGTATACAGCATGGAGGAACGAGCAGCCAAATAAGATTGCTGTGTCATCTGTTGAGCTTGTTGCTGCTGCATGTAGTGTGCTCCTGGTTGCATAATGCCACTGGAAGGGTACTGTAGGAATTTAAGAGTAGACCAACAAGTATGAATTCAAATCTTATGAACACACACACCAGTATGTACAATGCATTAAAGGTTGTGGTTTCAACAGTTGGAAACGCTGAATTTTTAGTTTCAACCATCTTGTTGGAGGTATGCTTTACTTTCAGAAACAGTACTATACCTGGCTATGCACAGAAGCTGGTTGGGGTTGAGAATCAGCAATTGCAGCCAAATACATGAGATTGCGCTGTAGCCTTGCTTGGTTCCTATTAACAAGAAGGTTTGTTTTGGAACTTCAAAGGGATTCCTATTCAAAAAGCTTGACAACCAACACTTAAGTCCACCTAGACTAAAGGGGATTTTAGTTTCTATTACTTTTCATGCATTCAGTCCCTTAATTCTTACGTCAAATGACACTTTTTCACAGGCCAAATTAATGTTCAATAACCATGACTGGATCTTAACAAATATATCAGGCAGTACGTTCCTGGGAGTATAACAGAAAACATACAACCATGATATACATTGGAGAAGGAAAAGATTGTCCAAATGTTTACTTTGGCGTAGACTAATTTAGCTAATGCATGCCAATTCCTAGGTTATAAGCCTCATTCTTTTTACACAGCCTAACAGTTAAAATCAACAATCAGACAATAAAATCCTCACTGAATAGTGCACTAACTAATTTACTTGCCAAACCCAATCACTATTCCTTTATATCCTCCACAACTTTCAGTTACTCTCATTTACATTTCATGTTTTTAACAGTAGGGGGCTCTTTCCAAAAAAACATAGCTTAGAAAAGCCAGAGCTTACTCTGCACACTCGCTAAGTTTCCCAGAATTCTGGCTCTCGACAATCTTCAAAATCAAAGACTTATTTTCATCAAGATACTGCATGAAACAAAAAACTCCAGTTAAGTGAAAAAAGATCAAAAATATATATAAATGGCAGAATTGAAAGCCGACCGGTCAAAGAAAACTCAATAATTTCAAGGAGAAAAAGGCTATCTTAGAAAGGTATGTGCGCCAATGAAAGCTTAATACTGGAGAAAAGTATTATGTTTGGCCTCATTTGGCAGGTATGACATGCAGAAAAAGGTTAATTTTCAGTCATTCTCATTCTATAAGTAAAAAGAGACAAAAAAGAAGTCTTAAAGAGAACCTGTCCTTAGAAAATATTTTGAAAACCAGTTTCCTATGTACTCATAATGGAAATATAGTGCTCTGGTAAAGTTTAATTAAATTATTAATCAAGCTTAAAAAACAATAAAATTTGACACGCTCCTTTTTTCTCTTTATTGAGTTCAAGACATGCCATGCATGCAATGAAAGATCTAATAAAAGGACCTTATAGCTGAGATGAAACAAGGCATAATTTGATCGACCTTTGAATCCTAGAGTAGTGGAAAGACAAAGCTTAATCTCAGAAATTTCTGACATTTAAGGAAGAATACCATGCAATAGACCACACCAGGCAGTCTCTGCCTTGAGTTTCTGGCTCTCACTTATAGAAATGTCCCAATAAGATAAAATTTAGACAAAAACGAGCCCTATATAAGGGATCTTAAGAATATATACTAAGGTTATGAAATTGCAAGTATTATTAACTCAAACAATTTGGGGCATCATTAATACAGATACAGAACACTCCAGTATAGATAGTACTGGTAAGTTAAACTAAAAAATCAAGCTATCAACTAAAAAATCAAGCTATAAACTAGATGCTTTGACAATACTTGGCAAAACTCTAAGTAGTCACACAAGGCAAACAAGCTCTAAGCCCCTAAACATCAAGTTCTGCGCATGTATAGCTAAACTTAGGTCTTAACCTAATATGTTTAATATCAACATCAACCACACAATTTAGAAGAACAAACCTAGAATCACAATGAAAACACTTAGCAATTGTTAATTTTGGTGTAATACAGGTAAGATTACTTGGGACAATACAAGAAGACAAGGCAAGTAAATCTAAGAATTTATGGCCTAGAAACCAACTACATATCAGCATAAAACACCTGGTTTCTTTATTGAGATTTCCATACAGATGACTATAAAGATAAGAATGAAAGATAGTCTACAATTGAAAATATATGAAAAAGATCAAAAGCAAATCAGTAATACATCAAATTCTAAGAAGATCAAAAGCAAATCAGTAATACATCAAATTCTAAGAGAGAACCACTGGAGAAGGACTATCTACAAAGGACCACATCTGCATTAAAAGAGAACATGTCCAAGCAAATGACTGCCTATAAAATGAAACATATTAGTAGAGGACCACCAGTCAAAATTGCATCAGGAACATAGCAATGAACCCTAGCACCCCATGTAATGACCGGAACCAATTATTGATTTCATGCACATGATGGAAAGATAGTGCAATAGAAACTTGCAAATCCTAATCATTTGATTTTAGAAACGTATTATATGAGCGTGTCAAAAGCTGATACAGAAGTATATTATGTGAACTAGAAAACAGAAAACTAGTTGGACGAGGTAGAGGTGCCAATCATGTAGTACTAGAAATTCACAAAGTATCTACGGTCAGCCATAATTTTTCATCACAGGTTATTTCCTGTCCAAAGATTGGTGCGCGCGCCACATGCGCAATGTGCTTACTTATGAGTGTTTCTATTATTTAAAAAAAAAATCGTCCATAACCATCTCCTTTACTTCCTACTTAAGGCCTTACTAGAACACCTTTTAATTGCATATCAGCACTTAGCAACACCGACAAGTTAACAACCCACATGACAGTTCTGAGAACCTTTTGTATCAAGAAATACATAGGAAAATAAATGTAACAACTGCACCACCCTAACCACTTTAACTAAGGAAAGAAAAAGTTTGGCAACAAGATACCTATTCTTATGTTAAAGAAAGATAATGCAATTTGTCCAAACTCATGGCAATAAGCCCAACAACTCCGATGTCAAAATGATCCCCAGAACTTTAAAACTATGGCCACGAGATTAACTTTCAAATTAACACCATCTAGCTAACAAATTAGTCATCAGGCATTTTTCATGTTTCAGCACTGTCATGTTTTGGTCAAAGAACATGAGACATACAGCTTCCATTGCAAAATATTAGCACGTCGGATACTCATTCTTCGCCTTGACTTAATCGTTAACATAAAATATGAAGAAACTGAGTTGAGTTCTCAAAAAAAAATATTAACATTTATATTGCTGTCAATATTGAACAAGAAAAACAAGCTAACCAAAGCACACTTAAAAAACAAAAGTTGAAAGACCAGTCGATGAACGATATGTCATGGACATAAGGGAGAAAACTTCTCCTAGATTCCTCTTTAATGGATAAGCCGCAGAACTCTGGCTCCATTAAGAGATTGCCACAAGATGAAGGATTAGGAAGTCTCAATGCTAGAAAACCTCATGGACAAACAATGAAAGAAGCTGCAAATCTACCCATAGCAACCACCAACAAGAGAAAAACTCCACCATTTGCCACGAATAGGAAACAACCAGAGAAAGGAAAAGAACCCAGTTATTAGAGTACGCCCATACTGAACAAATTAACAGATTATGCACTGGGAAGCTCAAAGAGAATAACAAGGTTAACAATGGCGAGAACAATATCACAGTGAACCTTTCAAAAGGTACGAATAATAAGGGAAACTAACAAACAAAAGCTAACAAAAAATGTGAAAAACACAGCTTCTAATACCCAAAGTGTGTAACAATCCGAAAGGAAAATGAAAAAGTGAAGAGATACTTGGCAAATTCTACTCACAGTAATATAAACCAATTAATATGGCATAGAACCAAAAGGGAATATCAAACCCTTCGGAGATATGAAGAAGAAAAAGCGACACACAAGGCCAAAATCGACAAAGGTAAAAGAGAAAAAGCATATAAAGATAGAAAAAGGTTGGTGCGGAGAAGAAGAGGAAACGAGACGAGAAGAGAGGACCTGTTGAATATGATCAGTGGTGACGTTGCTGGGGTAATAAGCTGCCATCATGGGCTGCATCTGCATCAGGTGCTGTTGCATATTTCTTAACTTATACTATACACTAACGCATACACACACACACGCTCTGTCTCTCTCTCACTCAATCTCTATAACCCACTGAGCCAAAGGCCTCGGGTAGTCACGGCAAATAAGCAAAAGGAGACGCCTTTTCCTTTCCGAGTTTTCACTTTTTTCCCCAACTATCTCTTTATCTCTCTCTCCTAACGGACACACTCAGAAGACAGTGAGAGGGCGAGCTCGCCTACTCGTAAGACAATAAATGAAAGAGAAGGACTTCAGTTGGGAGGGATTTACCTTTTTCCTTCTTTGTTTGTTTGCTGGCAAAAGCAGCACCTTTCTTGATTTCCTTATCTCTCTAGGATTAGGAGTAGCGTCACGTGATGGAAGAGATAGAGCGAGGCAAGTTTCAGAACAGTGAAAGAGACATTGGTACAAAAGAGTGAAGTAAACAAGGTAAGTAAAGTAATGTGTACTAATAGGAGTTAGCATCGCCGTTAACAGGGCAGTTTTTGGTCCAACCCCACCCCATTCCAGGTTTTACATGTGTGGCCGTCTGTCTGTCTGACATGTACGGCATTTGAGATTCCGTGCTTACGCGCCATCAATTGATTTTAGAACGGTAGGTATCAGCCCCTGCAACACCAACACGACCTTTGGTTGGACCATTCGAGTAATGGTTTGCCATTTATTGTTAGGAAGCGACTCTAAATCATAATTAAATCGAGGACCACATGGTCCAGATCATTGACACTACAAAGTTTTTTTTTTTTGGCACAAAATCGAAATCAAATCCCCAAATATCTGGTGACGTTCCCTAGAGGAGACGACCACTATATGCTCTAATGGATCATTTGATAATGCTCTACAATAATTAAGATGTATCAACAACTTTTGAAGGAAATTATGTTGGTGAAAGAATAGATCTGGCGTAATCCGCAACTCTATTACTTTTAAAATCTTGAATAAATTCTTGTATCTTTTACTTATTGCAGGTCTTTGATGATAATAAATAAGCATGTTAAGTACAAGAAAGGGTATATATATGGGTGTGTTTATGCGCGCGCTCTCATCAACTTGACTGCTACTTAATGTGTGGTATTGAGTGGCAACTGCTCATGCACGTTAGTTACGTCACACTCCCTCTTATTCATAATAAGCATCGTTTTAGATATATTTTAATTATTCAAAATAAGTGTCATTCTTGATTTTGTATGTATGTTTATAATTTTACTTCCAAAATTAACCTTTACTTTCTCTCACATCTTAATTACACAGATTACACATTTTATATTTTCAAGGCACTTTAACATGTAATTAATAAGGGTATATCAGACATTTCATTAACTTTCTTAATAAGTGTGC
>JANVCL010000212.1:12899905-12911523 GCA_026546855.1 Erythroxylum incrassatum | reverse complement strand
TTTATACTTTAAAGTTTTTTTCCAATGACAAAATGTACAGATAAACGAAAGTAGTTGAAAAAATACCTTTACCAAAGGACACGATGGCAATGGACGGAGAAGACAACACCAACGAGCAGAAAAGGAGTCCATAACAGAGAAACCGGAGAGAAGAAAACCGAAGAGGAGGCGCAGTAAGAAGGAAGAAGAAAATGTAGGGGGGAAGAGGGAGATGTCGGGTGAGCTGATATTTAAAAAGAATTTACCGACGGAATTTCCATAGGTAAACTAAAAAATTTGAGTTCCCGCCAATCATTCCCGCCTTTTTACCGACGGAAATAGCGACGGAACATTACCGTCAAAAATTTTAACTTTTATTATCCCGCCTTTAAATTTTATTTTACCGCCTTTCCTCCATTTGTAGCGACGGAACATTAAAACCGTCGCTAAACAAAATTTTTTCACATTGATTTTAGCGACGGAAATAGGTGTTCCGTCGCTAATTTCATAGCAATTACCGACGGAAACTTTTACCGTCCCTAAAGTTCGTCACTAATATTGGCGGGATGATTTCCCTCCATTTTTAGCGACAGAAAATTAAAACCGTCGCTAAACAAAATTTTTTCACGTCAATTTTAGCTATGGAAATAAGGTTTCTGTCGCTAATTTGCTACGTTTTATTTTCCGTCGCTAAATGAATTTTTCACGTCGACATTAACGACAGAAATATAATTTTCGTCGCTAATTGGCTACGTTTTAGTTTCCGTCGATAATTTTCCGTCGCTAATTCTTACTTTTCTTATAGTGATATAGCCTAAGTACAACGCTTGTTGAACTATGATACATATCCTCAAACCTAAAAGAAAGTGTAAGACTGGAATTCTTGTACAAAATTGGTAATCGATAAACAACATCCTTCTTGAAGTCAATAAGGACCAATTGACATAGTTATGGAGCTTTCTTCATTGAAGGCTTTAGCTGCTCTCAATGTAACTATAAAGATGTTAAAGAAAACAAGGCAAGCATTATTAATAATCTTCAAAAGACTCTATTGGTTACTCATCTGGTGAGAATTAGGTTGGATCTAATAAAAATGATGCAATTCAACAAAGTCGAACCTCCTTAGATTTATTCTCCGATATGTCTTGTAGAGCCTTATTAAAGAATCGAGTTGCTAAGGTAAAGTGGAATGATCTGGTTTGGTTTAAACAAGCTCATCCTCGTACTTCTTTCATCCTATGGTTGGCTATTAAAGGGAAGATCAACACTACCTTGGACAGAGTATCTAGTTTCTTATACATTCAAAACATATGTGTTTTATGTAAACAAGAGCCAGAGACTTTAAACCACTTACTCTTGATTGTGAATTCACCTCCTACATATATAAAGGTCTTCTCAAAATTTGCAACTTAATCTTTGCTGGATAATGGAGAGGGATGCACTTTTTTTTTTAATCTTATAGGAAGAATTATGCTTCAACTTATCATTTTTTGAGTCAACCAACTAATATATTATGCTTAATCTTGTACTTATAAATTTATTTATTCTTGTGAAAAATATTAAAAACATTTTTGAGAAAAATATAAGGGAATAACTCACTAATAAGCCTTATAAGTTTATTTATTTTTGTGAAAAATAAATTTTTTTGAGAAAATATAAATGGTGCACTAAATAATGTAAGTTTTTTGGTTTAAAATATGAGCTCCATGATATTACGTCAGACCGAAATTAAATGTTTCCTCTACACCCAAAGCATATACCTCTAAATCGAAAGAAGTCCGTCAAATACAGTAATTCCTAAAACACCCAAACATGAAAGGCACCCTTAAAAATTTAGAAAGACGAAAATAGCCCCATCGCTCTCCAATCACCAAGCCCTGGATTTCCCTTCTCAGCCCTCACCGCCCACACACTCCCTCTTCTGCCCTTCTCTCTAATTTCCCAATCTTCTCCCTCTCCAATTTCCGACTTTTTTGCCCTTGTTTCCGATCTTCTCCTTTCCAACTACCCGCCATTTTTTCAAATTCTCGTTATTAATCTTCACTCTTTAGACCCTAACCAAGATTATTCATGACCATTACCCCTTGATTTCTTTGCTGTTGGTCCGTCACCCGTTGTGTTCCGTGTCTTAACTCCATTTCAGGCTCTTTTGATCAATACCCGCTTCGTTTCCTGGGTTGTTTTCGCTTGCTCGAAAAAGGTAGATTTTCTGGATATTTGTTCCTGTTTTGGAGGTAGTTTTTTTTTTCCTGTTGCTCTTGAATGAGTATTTACTCTATTCGATTTTCTTTTTTCTTTTGGAACTGACTCTTCGAAGTTGAATTTCTTTTGGTTGGAGAACTGAGTATTCTCCATCACGGTTCTATCATTTGTTGTTTTGATCCATTTCAAGTTCTTAGTTTTGCTTTGTTTAGATGTTCTGTTTTTGGGTTTCGGAATGTACTGTGTTTTCAAGTTTAGGGCTTTTTTTTCTGCTTATCCTTTTTGAGATGCAATTGTTGTAGCTCCGCATTTTTTTTTTGGACCTTACCTTTGTGAACTTTGCACCTTGGAGGATTTTAGTGGGATTTACTCTTTCATGTCTTTCTTTTTTAGTTTGCTATCTAATATTTGGATGTTTTGGTTGATGGTTAAATGGTAGTTCTGTTTGATGTCCTGCTGTGCATGGCTGCGCTCAATTTTTCTGGAATTAAACTTGCAAAGGGAAATTTCTAAATTTTGGATGATTTCGGAGGGCTTTGTTGCTAAAGTAGTGGTTATTTTCCGCGCAATTTTGGTTGTTCTTTGGTTTGAGTACGTCCTCCTTTTTTTAATTCAGATTATTTTACTTCACGCATTTGATTGTTATTACTAGATTAGATGAATATTTCTGCGACAAATTTGGGCTTTTTTGGTACAGAATGGGAATTGAACAAGTGAAAGAGTGAGGCATCAGCTTAGGGTGGATTTTTTATTCATGTATGTGTATTTAGACCTTTTTTTTCTAGTTTTTGTGTATGATTAAGGGCTGAGCATTCCATCTCTCATTGTGAAAATGATTCCTTTTTCCTTGAATGCGTTGCATATGATTGTTCTTCTTTTAAGCTGATTGCACTTGTTGATTTTGGGAGGGAAAAAAATTACCAATCACAAATATGGTGGATTTTCAAGTGAATAAAATGAGATTGTTTCTGCATTTCTTTCTGTGGTAATTCTTTTGAGTCATGTTTTAATACTGGCTTTAAGTTTACTCTCAAACATACGAGATATGCTCCAGAGTTTACAATTGTATTTTCCTTTTCCTTTTTTGACAGGCACGAGGTGCTACTGATAACCTATTAGAGGTTTTCGTAGTTCTTCATGTGAAAATTTGCTGCAGTTTATGTATAGTGGTTTTATTCAATGGCTAACCATGACTTGGTACTTGGGCAAAGTCACACTCTGGGGCTTGGACAGAATCAGCAGTTGGTCTTAGGCCACAATCACAATTTGGGTTTGCAGAACCATGATTTGGAGTTGCGTCAAGCACAAGAGCATCATTTAGGTTTGGATCAAACCCATGATCTAGGTTTAGGCCATCATCATGAACATGAATTAGGTTTAGGTCAGACCCATGACCATGAGGGAGATCACAGTTTTGGTCATGAAAATGATTTGGGTATGGATCAAAAACCTGAACAGATTCATCAAGAATTGTCTCATCCTACACAGAACCATGACTTAGCTTTATCAGAAAGCCATGAACTGGTTGTTTCAGGAAACCAAGAACTGGATGAGAATCTTGAGCTGACTGTGGTCCAGAGTCAGGACATGTCATTGGACCCTACTCATGATTTAGATGTTGATGACTCTCAGCTTGCAGTCCATACTCCTGTCCTTCAGGCACGTACTCTTGCTATAAGTCCTAACTATGAGCTTTCAGTAGGGCAAGAGTTCCCCGATGTCATCAGCTGCCGCAGGGCTTTGAGGGATACAGCCATTGCCCTTCATTTTGAAATGCAGACAATAAAATCAGATAAGACTCGGTTCACTGCTAAATGTGCAAGTGAGGGATGTCCTTGGCGCATACATGCAGCGAAGCTACCTGGTGTTCCAACTTTCACAATCAGAACCATCCATGAGACACATACCTGCGGAGGGATTGCTCATCTTGGTCATCAGCAAGCCTCGGTTCAATGGGTTGCTAACTCTGTGGAACAACGTCTTAGAGAGAATCCTAATTACAAGCCAAAGGAGATTTTGGAAGAGATTCATCGTGTACATGGTATTACTTTGTCTTACAAGCAGGCCTGGAGGGGCAAAGAACGAATCATGGCTGCAATGCGTGGATCCTTTGAAGAAGGATATCTTCTACTTCCGCAGTACTGCAAACAAGTTAAGCGAACAAATCCTGGGAGTATTGCAACTGTTTATGGAAACCCATCAGATAATTGCTTCCAGCGTCTTTTCATATCTTTTCAGGCTTCAATTTATGGTTTTCTGAATGCTTGTCGGACTCTGCTTGGGCTTGATAGGACATATTTGAAGAGCAAGTATCTTGGCACACTACTTCTTGCTACTGGCTTTGATGGAGATGGTGCTTTGTTTCCACTGGCATTTGGTGTTGTTGATGAGGAGAACGATGAGAATTGGATGTGGTTTTTGTCTGAACTTCATAATCTCCTTGAGATAAATACAGAAAACATGCCGAGGCTTACTATTTTGTCAGACCGGCAGAAGGGCATTGTAGATGGTGTGGAAGCAAATTTTCCCACTGCTTTTCATGGATTTTGCATGCGTCATTTGAGTGAAAGCTTCCGAAAAGAATTTAACAATACAATGCTTGTCAACTTTCTGTGGGAGGCTGCTCATGCTTTGACCGTCATTGAATTTGAAGCAAAAATTCTGGAGATTGAGGAGATATCACAAGATGCTGCATATTGGATTCGGAGGATTCCCCCTAGATTATGGGCTACAGCTTATTTTGAAGGAACTCGTTTTGGTCATTTGACAGCTAATATAGTTGAAGCATTAAACTCTTGGATTTTGGAAGCTTCTGGGCTTCCTATAATCCAGATGATGGAATGCATTAGGAGGCAGCTTATGACCTGGTTCAATGAACGCCGAGAGACTAGTATGCAATGGACATCAATACTTGTGCCTTCTGCTGAGAGACGTGTTGCAGAGGCACTTGAACGTGCACGTACATATCAGGTTCTTCGTGCCAATGAAGCTGAATTTGAAGTTATATCTCATGAAGGAACAAATATTGTGGACATCAGAAACCGCTGTTGTCTTTGTCGTGGCTGGCAACTTTATGGGTTACCCTGTGCACATGCTGTCGCAGCTCTTCTCTCTTGCAGGCAGAATGTGCACCGGTTTACTGAAAGCTGTTTCACTGTAGCAACTTATCGGAAAACCTATTCACAAACCATTCATCCAATTCCAGATAAGAGCCTGTGGAAGGAGTTGTCTGAGGGAGATGCAAATGCTAGCAAGGTTGTTGAGGTCATTATTAATCCACCAAAATCACTTAGGCCACCTGGTCGACCAAGGAAAAAGCGAGTCCGGGCTGAAGACCGTGGCCGTGTTAAGCGAGTTGTGCATTGTAGCCGTTGCAATCAGACAGGCCACTTTAGAACTACATGCGCGGCACCCATCTAAATTGGCACTGGAGATGGTTAACTGTTGTTATCTTTGGGGTATGTGGGTATGAATCTGTGCAAAAACATTTTCCTAGGATTGTAATTTTCAATTTATCATTTTGTTTTTTTGTCTCTTTCGGTTTGTAATTGTTATCAGATAAGCAAGTAGAGCATGCATTGTTTATTCTTGTTGACAAGTTAGTAAATTGACCTTAGTGTCTATTCTCCTACATGTTATTCAACTCAATAATGTAAGGTGACGGAGGATTGTGATTTTCGTTCTAGTAATGGCAAGATAGTAGTATCATAGTGATTGATATGTTCTCATTTATATGGATTATCATCAGCTACTCGAGTCTCATGGAACGGGAGTTAGATTCTTTTCTCAACCTTGGTGTATTTCCTACAGTAACTCTGTACTTAGAATGTTAACATAGCCCTTACATGGTAATACATTGAGTACGAGATTAATTGAAGTTCACCTCACCCTTCCCTCGACCTTCAACATACTCTACCACCAAGGAGGCTCGTAGCTCGTTGGCTTCCAACCTTAGGTGCATACCGCTTGCTCCGTTTGTTGACTTATTGATTCTAGAAATTTTTAATTTAATTTACATTATCTTCAATCAATTTATTATACACAATTCCTTGAAAATATTATATGCATGTTCCGAATCTATCTCAACTTCTTTTTTCTCTCTCTGGAAGCAAACTTTTTTTTTTGTAGTATACTTATGCCGTATACAAAAACTTTTTACATTGCAAAAAAACATTCATGGAACTTTTATGCTGCATTTGAATTTTATTGCATAGGGGATCTATAAGTTAGCATATCAAAATCTTCTGTACGAAATGTTTGTGTATTTCTGAAGCTTAGTAGAGTAGCATCAGAAATTCTTCTTTGTTTTATAATTCAAAAGATGGTGGGGTGAGGTTCTTAAGCTTTTGGCATTGGAGTTGCTCAACTATTTTCTGTGCTTCAGGACTAGATCTTATCTTGCCTCTTTCAATCATACTTATCTAAAGTGTCAGATCATTCTTCTTCATGAAAATCTAGATCAGCAGATAATATCTTTAATGCCAAGGTATCTTTTGAATTTGTTTTAGGATTATTTAAAGGACAATCCTTAACCCCTTCATAGAATTTAGCTAGGAAGTTAGCATATTTTAGGAAACTCTGGGTTAGTTAAGTATATAGCATTTATTGTTCCAAAATCATACCAATGTCAAATAGTTTAAGGATGAGCGCCTTGCAAAAAAAGTTCAACTTAGGGTATATCCCTAAAAAATTAATATAACAAGTATCGTTATTTTATAAAGAGCATAAATCTCTCATAACCTTATAATGCACTTGAACAGCAGGATGTCCTTTTGGAAGGCCATCAAACATGACAGTTTTAAGTATCCTTCATTTGTGATATTATCAGGATTAACCTCTTTTGGCTAAATTTGCTGACTAACGGACTCTTTTATCAGTGAAGGAGAGAGTATTGAAGATTGTCTTCCACTATCTTAGCCTTGTTGACTAGGCTATGAAGTTTTCGTTCTGAATAATTGTAGTAGTTTATCTTGGCTTGCCATATATGACAAAATGAAATAAGTAACTTGGCAAATTCTTTTGGTATCGAGTTGAAATTTGCAATATCTAATAAATCTTTGATTTGCACTTGGCATGTATCAATATCTTTAGTCATTGATCCAATAACTTAAATATCGCTTCTTTGAGGCTGAATATCTCGTTAAAAAGTCTGCAAGAACATTATTATTGGATTTAATACTTTCAATATCAAAAGTATATTCTACTTAAAGTTTGTCATTTTATATATCTTTTATATTCAAGTTTAGAAGGTAAATTATTCTTAATAAAAGCCTTAATTTGAGTGTTATTAGTTCGTAATAAAAACATTTTAGGTAATAGAAAATAATAAAAATTTTGACAACTTTTTGTTATTGCTAATAATTCATTTTCGTTTATATGATATCTTTGATGAGTGTCTATAAAGGTTCGCAAAGTATACCTGCAAAGAGACTCATTCATCTTAATATTAAAATCATCATAATCTATTTTATTTAATACTCTACTCCAGACGTGATCAGAAGCATCAATTTCAAGGATTAAATCATCATTATCCGATGGTAAAGAGAGTTTTGGCAAGTGGTATGCAAAATCTTAATTTTCTTTACCTAGTCAATCAAATAAGGTAAAAATTCAAATCTTTGATTCTTTTTTAAAGGCATTTGAAAAGGTTTTCTTGTTTCATCTAGGTTTTGAATAAGTTCATAAGCATAGTTTAATACTCCTAAAAAGCTTTGAACTTGTTTTTTTATCTTGTAACCTGTCAAGAAATTGGAATTTCTTGAGGTTATGAGGTTGAAGTGTAACTCCTCTACTGTTTATTTCAATACTAAAAAATTCTATTTTAGTTTGACATATCTTAGCTTTTTCCTCCGAAAGAGCTAAACCATATTGTTCATATAAATCTATCACTTTATGAAGATGTATAATATATTGAGCAATATTATTACTAGCTATTAAAATATCATCCACATATCAAAGTATGAGATTATGATACTTGAAGATATTATCCATTTTTCTTTGAAATATTTATGGGGCATTTTTTAAAACCAAAAGACATATCTAACCATTCATAATGACCTTGTAGAGTAGATAAGTAGTATATAAAATGCTATCTTTGTTCATTTTTATCTGCCAAAATCCACCCTTATAATGAAATTTAGATAAGATTTGTTTTCCTCTTCTCAAGTTTATTAATGTTTCTTTATGGGGTAAGAAGTATCCATCAAATGTTGTATTAGCATTTAATTTCTTATAATTTACTACCATTCTTGCCTTATTTATAATTAGCTTTGCATGGTTTTTTTTTGCTATAAGGGAAGAAAACAAAAAACAAACAAAAGCACCATATCTAATGCAGGGTTCTTTGGTACAAAGTGCCTTGCTTGTCTCGATATAGGAGGTCCCAAACTGTCACCGGGGGTTCCTGAAGTATATGCAACCCTGGGCTTAATATCACTGCGAGAGCGGCCATCCAATTTGCACATTGGTTTCCTCCGCAATACACATGATGGAGTTGTCCAGCCTCGGTGGATTACTCCCCATGTACTTGCCACCAACAAACGATCGTCAATTAAAACTATACTGGACAAGGAGAGGATGTTAATTACCACAAGAGAGTCCACTTCAATGATCACTCTTCGATAACCAATCGCCTAAGCTAGTGTGAGGCTCGAGTGGACGCCCCAGAGAAGAATAAGGGGATTTACTAGTCCTAATAATTTTTAGATTTTCTAGTTCACAAGTTGTCTTTTAATTTTTTTTTCTGATCTTCTAAATTATATCTTATAGCAGTAACTCTAATAATAAAATTTAGAGAATATTTGTTTTCCTCTTGTCAATTTTATTAATGTTTCTTTATGGGGTAAAAAGCTTTCATCAAATACTGTATTATCATTTAATTTCTTATAATTTACTACCATTCTAGCCTTATTTCTAATTAGCTATGTATGGTTTCTAATCATAAAAGCTGGAGAAGAATGAAGGTATTTACTAGGCCTAATATTTTTTAGATTTTCTAGTTCAAGAATTTATTTTTTAAATTCTTCTTTATCTATCATTTCTAAGTTTGCTTCTTTTATATTTTATCCCAAAATTATAATGGGTTATTAGAGTAGTTTTTCTTTCTTTTTTTACTAATTCTAATCCATCTTTGATGGCTTTTATCTGTTGATATTTATTTTGTATATATTTTCTATTTTTAATAAAGATTTTCTTTTCAAAAAGATCGGTTTTTCTTTATATCCTACACCACGTTGGGTTGTGCGAAGTTTAAAGTGGATTAGGATATATCTAACATATGCATTTTTTATTTGATTAACTATGATCAAATGACCACAAGGAGTCTTAAGATGTATTAGTTGTTTAATTGTATCAAATAATATCTTTGAATAATTGGAGAAAGTTATTTCCTAAAAGAATATCAGTTCTAATCATAAAAGAGTATCATAAAAATAAAAAGCTGGATATTTTATTTAAAATGTTCCTAATAAGGTTTAGGTTGATGAATACATTCGGATAAATGTGTCTTATTATTAGAAATATCAAATCTTATTATATTTTTTAAGGTTAATAATATTGTTAAGGAAAATTATAGTGAATTTAGAGGATTTATCAAGGGTCCATTTCATAATGTCCTATGAGGAGGAGTCAAGAGTGATAGAGACCAAAATGTTTAGAAAGTCACCTCTACCTCTAGAAAAGTAAAAGGGCTAATAGTAAGTATTATTTTTTATGAATGGTTAAATCTTAAAGTTGGTTGGAATTATCAATTTCAAAGACTACAACTCTATTAGGCTATAGAGAGGACCTCTATAGTGCCAAGAATCAAGCTAAAAGAAAGTGTGATAGTACCTTACGTGATTAATAAAGATGATTTCTTTCGATGACTTAGTAGACTAACGGGTGATAGTTCCTTACATGCCACCATAGATACTTCCACCTCCTTTATAGGATTGATTTCTCTATTTTGTACTTGTGTTTTCTATTTTTTTATAATACTCTAGATCATATGCACATATATTTTCACATTCTTTTTCCTTCTAACTTACTTTTTGTTAGGAATTTTGTCTATGACCTAAATCGTATGTCAAACATCAGGGAAGTTCAAGTCCTCTACTATATCTCTTTTTTCCCTTTTCATTATTTTTTATTATTTCTATGTGTTTGAAACATTGAAGATAACATTCATTTTAAGTATGGGGGAGGGATTGCATGATTATACAATTATAAACTTTGCTTAAGCTTATCAAACTCTTTTATATCAATAGGAAGTAATTTTTTGTAATTTGTTTTTCTTTGAAAGTATGCAATTTAGCGAGAATTAATTATGAGTTTGATTAATTTTGTGATTTAGAATATCTTTCTAACTAGTTATGAGTATTGGTGAATAAGTGAGTCTAATTTGCTATATTAATTTGGAGAATGAAAACTTTTTAATAAGCATTATAATGTTCTTTGTACTAAATGCACATATATGAAGTAATTGTGACTTCTTTGAGAATTGTCGTTAACTTATATCAACATGTATGATAAGTGCATATTTATCTAATATTTATGTTTTAATTATTCTTTTTTATTCCTCTTATTGGGGCTTAATTTGATTTAATATTTCCTTGTAGGGAATTATAATTTTTGCATGACATGAGAAATTAAGAGGAAAACAACTAGAAATAAATCACGCTAGCACAGGGGACGCAACACAAAATCAACGTAAGCTGTGAATAGGGCAGGGACAAATTAAGTGAAAACACGCAAAGAGAGGACAAGCACAAGAGCCAGCAACACGTGGAGGCATATCACACATGCACATGCTGTGCGTTTTAAGAGAAGCAAAACACTGGAGAAGTTGACGTTTAACAAAGCAGCAAATTAAAGGAGTTGGGCCAGCATGTGGTAGAGTAACGTGGCAGTCCAAGAGAGGAAGATTTTAAAGCTTTTGGAAAATCAAGCATTAATTGAAGAGAGGCCCAACGTATGTGTCGCAGGCAGCCAAGGGAACAAGAACGTATGTGACGCAAAAATAAATTAGGAAAGCAGTCACACAAAACGCAAGCCAGAAGGAGAGTATGAACGACGCACAACATAGGACACAACGCGTGGAGGCTTGGAGATATAAATAGAAAAGCAAACAGCAGCGGCAATCAGAAATAAAACGAGGAGCAGTCACGCAACCCAGGAATCAGCGGCAATTAAAAGCAATCAACAGTGACGATACAATAGGACAGCGTTAGCAACGACACTTGGAGGTTAATAAGCAGCGGCAATTAGAGAAGAAAACAATCAGCAGCGGGAGTCTTCTAGTTTTTCTTCTTTTCCTTATTATTTAGACTATGTTAATTAAGAACTTTGTTTTGTTTAATTCCGTTATGAGTAGCTAAACTATTTTAGTCGGGGAATTCCAATTGTTATGCTTTGACTCGTGAGACCTTATTGTTCTAATTATTTGGTTTATAATATTC
>JANVCL010000212.1:12841028-12851106 GCA_026546855.1 Erythroxylum incrassatum | reverse complement strand
CATTTGTTTGGTTATGCATGGTGTTGTATTTTAAGTTAGATTGTTGCAAGAAAAGACCTTAGACATATGTTTGAGAACTGTTGGGGTTTTGTATCTTTTGTATTCAGATTTTGATATTAATGTCATAATATGGCTTGGAAGGCCATTAAAGTTTGTAAAAATTTATCTTATGATGTAATTGAGATATAGATTTGTGTATGGAATTGAAATGTGAATTGTATATGAATGGCATGAGATGAGTTGAGTTGGAATCAAATGTATTGGAAGAAGTTTTTCGTTTGAATTGATGAAATTCGAATATAGATTGTTGTGATTTATTAATAAGCGAATTTTGGATAAAAAGAGATATGATTTGGGGTGAATGATAAAATGTTTTCGAATATAAAGAATCATATCGATTAAGGTTTGAGTAAGGGATGAATTTCAAATTGGAAATTGAAATTGCTTTGAATGTTAAATGATGTGAAAAAATGAAGCGATGTTAGTTAAGGTACGATTAGCTATGGTTCTCCGAAAAAAAGTTGGGTTCCGAAAACAGGGCCCAACATAGGTGGTATCAGAGCAAGAGGAGATTACAAGGAAATGGAGTGATGATAGTTATGGTTTTGTCAAGTGTTGGGTTCTGGAAACGGGACCCAACACATGTTATCCCTAATGATTACAAATCATTAGTCGTTACACATAAATTTCAACATAACAATTATGGATTATATTGAAATTCTAGCAATGAGTTTGCAATTAAATGATTCAATGAACACATTAAAATCATCTTTTCATAATACCCAATGGGTTCATACAAATATAACCAACAATAACGAAAATTTAATTATCCATACACAATACCTAAATCAGTTAACATAGGACAACACAACCAATTTCTAATGAGAGAAAGAAACAACAAAACAATAAAAAATACTTAACCTGGGTCGTTGGCGTCGATGTCGCCTCCGAACTGGCGTTAGGACGTCTAGCCCTCCAAGGATCTCTCCTAGAAAAATACTTCAGCACCAGCTTAATATCCCTAGCCAAAACCCCTTTTGGCTCTCTTCACTGTGTCTCCCTCTCTTCTGTTTCAACTCTCACGCAAGATTTATTCTCCCGCCCTATTCACACCACTGTTCTATTCTACCCTCTCCCCCCATTGTTGTTAACGTGACGATTAAGTTTTTGGTCCATGTCCCTATTTACTTTAAACCCTCTCCTTTTACTGTGTTTTGAATAAAATGCACAACATGCATTTGGAATGCAAACCTGTTGTGCATTTAACACACAAAGTCTGCATTGTGTGCAGGCGTTGCTTGCGTTTAATGCACAACGCAACACATAAAGCCTGTATTGCGTTGCTGCTCCTGTTCTCTATTTAGTGAATTAGTTTTTGGTCCAAGTTACTATTCACCACCCCTATGTTATTGTGCCCTTCCTCTTTTTACTGCAGATGCTATGCATGGGGCTGTTTAAGTGAAGCAACGTTCTGCTGCATTTTATTCTTTTGTTTCCTTCTTTTGTTGTCGTTTTGTGTTTCCACATGCTGCATGCTTTAAAATTTTTCTTCTTCTTTGTGTTCCATTTTTCTTTTCTTTTATTATTTCTTTTTCTTCTTTCTCCATGAAGGCAAGTAAATATTAATCTTCAAAAAATGGCCCATATGTCGTGCTTTCGACTCACTTTAACTTCTTTCCTTTCAAATTGTACCTAAAATCATATATGAATTAAAGTGAGTATCTTACGCATTTTCATGTCAATAATCATTAAATGTTATGGGATAATTTCATAATTAATTAAGCACCTATCACTATTTCATTAGTGAAGGAGGTATTTGTGATGATAAGTGACAACTTGAAAAAATAGTCACAAAAATTAATAGTGACCAAAATTCATACTTTTGATGACAACTTTAGCTTCCATTAAATTTCTATTTTCTTGCAGTGATTATTCAAGCTTGTACTGGTTTTAAATGACTTTTTATAATGTTTTTGCATATTTATGTTATGAATGTGTTAAATTTCAATTTTGGTTGACATAATTCACTTATACCTTTTAATAAAATGGAAAGGCTTTTTGCTTAGCAAAACGAAGAGAAAAAAATCTTATTTTTATAGATGGTCTAAACATACTATTTTATGGATATCTTATAGATGGATGCTTTTAATTTTTCTAAAGAATTTGAGGTTGGATAAGATATGATCATATATCTCTAGTCAATCTTTGCAAAGCATAAATCATTCAAGAGGATAGGATAAGGTTGAATTAACCAAAAATATTTTGCAATTGATCGATATTAGTTTATGATTGATAAATTTGATTGAAAAATTAGATCTGAACTTAATATTTTTCATTTGACCAATATCATTTTTTGCTTGATGTATTTGGTTTTTTTAATTTCTTAAACTAAATTTTTATGTAACTAGGCTTTTTTAAACACTTTTTTTATTTGGTTTGGTTGTTAACCAGTTGAAACCAAATGAAAAAGAAATTTAATTAGTTGGATGATCATATAACATTATATTACTTGTCTTTTTTAAAAGTAATTAATAAATTCATTCAAAAAGGTGGGAATTACAGATGATTTATGTTACAACTCTAAAGGGTGGAACTAATGCAAAATTCTACTAACTACAATGTCAGGTAAACCCATTAACAACGCTTTCTATAAATTTATTTGCATCTTAATATGATTGGAAATGAGTTGTTGATTAACAATAACCGTGATTGTCATTCTTAGTTTGATGTAGAATTGCATCCAACCATATTCCTTAAACTCTTTTTCCTTTCCAATTATTTTAATGTTTCTCATCCTCCATATAATGCACCAATATAGCAAAGGCAATTATGAAGACCTTATGATCCTCCATACTAGTCTATCTCAAATCATTGGCCCAAATTAAGCAATTAATCTAACTATAATTTAGGTTTTGTAGTCTAAAGAGGTTGAGAAATGCACACCATACCTATTTGGTATGAAAGCACTTGAAGAATATGTGATCTAATGTTCAATTCTCCCTAGAACATAAAGGGCAACTTGGAGCTAGAATTTGAAACTAGATTATATCTCTAGTTCCCAATCTTTCCAGTGCAGCTAACCATAAGATAAAAAAGAGAGCTAGTGATATACATGGTCCTTATATTAGCATATGAAAACGGAACTAGACTTTAGTACAAATTAATAATTGCTTGCAGGATTGAGTAGTAAATTCATGAGACTTGTGAAGTTCGCATTTGATTTCAAGTTCTTTAACTTGATTTGGAAGGTATGATGGCCAGTGTTTTACTATCAATCCAATTATTCTACTCATGTGGAAAGGGAAATGCCATTTATTGTTTTGAATTAGTACCTACACTTTAGTATCTTCATGGATAGAAACTCTTCAAGTAGAAAAGAGTTAAGTGTTACAAAGAGGACCCAGGTCGTTCCAATGATCAAAACAAAATGCAATGCTTAATTAGAAAAGAGTTAAGTGTTACAAAGAGGACCCAGGTCATGTCAATGATCAAATCAAAATGCAATGCTTACTCTATTATATATGTAATGTTTGATATAAGGGTGCATAAAGGACCTTGTGTACAAAATCTATTAAAAGGTGTAGGATTAAGAAGATTTATGAGTAATTGGCCAAATGCTCTTCTGCCTAATGTGGTACATGTGAACCCCCTTACCCACAAGCTTTCTTTATCCCAACAAACGGTCCACAATCTTTTAGCTAATAGAATCTTGTTCATTCTACTAACTAAGTTGATTCCCAACCCCCCACCCTCACTCTGCTTAGGAAGACATATGGCATTCCATTTCATTTTAGCACTTATTCCCCATTATAATTATGTCCATACCAGTTGAAGTCTTGATAGTTTTATCAGTTCTTTAAAACTCCTTTAGGAATAGCTAAGATTGATAACCAATATATATGTAAATTGTTAAGAATGGAGATAGCTAATTTCACTCTACCTTCAAACGATAAGAATTTGTTACTTTATTTACAGATTTTCCTATGCACCTTGTCAATAAGGGGCCTGCATTCAACTTCCTTAAGCTTGTTGATGAAGATTGGGACCTCCAAGTATGTAAGTAGTAATTGAAGATTAGTGAGTCCCACATCTTCTATCATTCTCACTGAATCATCACAACTTTGTCTAGATAGATAAGCAACACTCTTGCTTAGATTGATTGAATATGAGACCTGACATGTCTTGAAATTTTTGCATTGCTATTAAGGGCGTTTTAATAATAGATACAGGATCATTTGGATAAAACATAAGCAAGTCATAAGCAAAAGAAAGTTAAGTGATGTAAAGACCACTACATTATTAATGAAATCTAAAGTTCATGTTGTCCTCTATACGAAGCTGTGTGATTCTTTGGAGTAATTCCATAGCAATAGAAAACAAACAGGGAGAAAGGGAATCACCTTGACGAATTCATCTTGTAGCTTTGTATAATTAGATAAGTTCTTCATTTATCATCACTGAGAAAGACACAGATGTGATATAGGCCTGAGTCCATCTAATAAACTTATAATGGTATCCAAAAACATGCAAAGAGTTAATTATGAAGCTTCATTCAGTAGTGTCATATGCCTTTTTGAAGTCTATCTTGAGGTCAAAACTCTTAATATGCTTTGAGGAATTGCAATCTTTGAACAATTCTTGAGCTAATAAGATGTTGTCACTCATACTTCTTTTAGGAATGTAGGCACTTTGATTTAGGTTGATTAGGACAAGTAAATTAGTCTTCAACCTATTAGCTTGGATTTTTACAATGATCTTGTACACCATATTGCAACAAGTAATAGGTCTAAAGTCATTTATGAAGTAAATCACGCGTTAGTATAGACTTTACGTTCGATATACAAAATGCACAAGAAGGGGGTTGAATTATGTATCCTTTTTCTTGAATACAATCCCCTTTTAAATTTCTTTGAAAACTTGCGTTTTCAAAACTATTGATTAAGAGTATCATGAAGTATTGCAATTAACTTCTAAGTACTTGTATATAAAACAATAGAAATTAAAGGTCGAAAGTTAGAGAGTAGAAGTTGACATAGCAATTTTATCCTGGTTCACCCCAAAATGTGGGCTACGTCTAGTCCTCAGAATCCTTTATTATGTTTCACTATTCTTCTCAAAAGTACAAGTATTCTTTTCACGGAGCCTCTTCAGGACTCATACAACAAGTATTGTTTTTCTCACTTAGCCTCTTCAGGCTCTCAGCTTTTCTTCTTTCTTATAAAAGGATATTGCGA
Source organism: Erythroxylum incrassatum (assembly GCA_026546855.1). Taxonomy (NCBI): domain Eukaryota; kingdom Viridiplantae; phylum Streptophyta; class Magnoliopsida; order Malpighiales; family Erythroxylaceae; genus Erythroxylum; species Erythroxylum incrassatum. Next base: position 12,845,872 of record JANVCL010000212.1, on the reverse strand, counting down.
GCTTTGTTACAGAAAATAATAGCTTTAGTGTTTTGCACAATGAATGTTTTTTATCACTATCTTTTTAGAATCTCTAATTTTTTCAGTCTTCGACTCCGACTCATATTTATAGTCTTTGTATTCAAATGCTTCTTGATAACCACTTCTTTCTTCTTGTTTCTTGATCTTTGAAGAAATAGTTATTCAGTTGAGTTATGTAACTAACTCAAACTGATTAGTCATCTGACGTAGTATCGGGTCTTCGTCTTAGTTTTGCTTTTGTTTCATCTTACTTTCTTTCGTCTCACTTCTGCTTCCGCTTCGTCTTACTTTCTTTTGTTTCACTTCCACTTCCGCTTCGTTTTACTTTCTTTCGTCTCACTTTCGCTTCTGCTTCGTCTTACTTTTGCTTCCGCTTGGTCTTAGTTTTGCTTCTGCTTCGTCTTATTTTTGCTTCCGCTTTGTTTTAGTTTCTACTTCTGCTTCGTTTTAGTTTCTGCTTCCGCTTTGTTTTAGTTTTTGCTTGCGTCTCAATTTCTTTCATCTTACTTTCTAATATTATCATTATTTGATTTTCATCAAAATTACTAATCGTGAAATCATTTTGACTTAACAATCTCCCCCTTTTTGATGATAACAAATAATCATAGTTTTAGAAAGATAGTCGAGTATTATTTATAAGAAGATATACAATTGCAAAGAATTGTAAACTATACTATCTTCTATACACTTCTCTTCTCTTCTCTTCTTCTCTTCTCTTCTACTCTTCTCTTCTCTTTTCTACTTCTTCATTTCACATTTCTTCCTTTTTTTTCTCCCCCCATCTTTCTCATTTTCACCTTTCTCCCCCTATTTGTTATTGATCAAAAATCATGACCAAAGATGTTTCATAATTTCAGAGAACATTTCCTTCATTTCAGTACGGAGTAACTTGAGGTCTTGTCGTATATGTGTTACTTCCTTATGCAAGTCACCAACTGAAACACGCAGATCATCAACCTTGTCATTAATTTCTCCAATTTCTTTGACTAAGGCTTGAGCTTTCTTTTGCTGTACTACTTCAAAACCAATAGTAGTACTATATGCATATAAAGATATAACATCTGGTCCAATGATTGTAAAAATAGAAGGTTTGAAATATAAGTTTGGTTCAAGGAGATCAAGGTCATCAGGTCTGAGTAGTCTTGGAACTTGTTTTCCAAATAGGTGTAGCACATCTCCAATTAAAGACATAGAACTCGAGGGTCTAATGTTCATAATTAGGTGCACAAGATTCTCTATATTGTAACTGATATCTCCATCTCTGATGGTTCTGTACTGCCCTTCTGTTATTATGCCAACTACCTGAGAGGTTTCATCAGTGGTTTGACAACCACTATGACTTCCTGATGTCTTTGAGATGTGGTGGGAAACATAAATTCCTCTGTGATGAACTGCATAAGGTGCCTTATCTATGTTTTTCACTTTAGCTTTAATCTGATCTTCTGTCAGATCACTCGTCATCCCTTTAGGATATATTTTCTTCTTCCCTTTTTTCTCATTGCGAACAATGTAAGGTCTTGGCTTAATGTCAGGTACAATCTTTATCACTGTTCTTTTTGTATATGGGAAAATAGTGTACTTTTGCTTGGTCATCTGTGTTGGGTATGGTTTCGATCTCTCATCCCGCAGAACACTATACAACCTTATCTCTCCATCATTCAATAGATGCATTGTACCACTATTTACCAAGATTGGTTCAAATTGTACCTTGACTAACCTTTTCAGCGGTTCTCTTATGATTATAGAGCTGCTACTCCTGACAGGTTGAACTTCTTCAATAATCTTCATTTTCAAATCCTCTTTTCTCATTAGTTGAGAAGGATTAACTTGTGCTAGACTATGTTCAACTAACCTTTTATTATATTGAATAGCAGTTGGAGTGCTCTTTTTCTGACTGATTTTCTGCTTCTTATTTTCTTCAATCAACCTAGGAGGTTGTTGTTGAAGTTGAGGTTGAGGATTCTTCTTCTTAAATTCCAACTTCCTTTTTATTTCAGTCTCTTTAGCCAATTTTGCTTAATCTTCTTTCAAAATTGAGACTAAAGATCTGATTGCCTGTGGTGTTTTCTTTCCAGAGTCTCCACTCTGAGTCAACTCTTTTCCTTTCTTCTCCTCTTGTTGATGCAACGTTTGTAGTCTAGGTGACCTTTTCGCTTACTTGGGTTTCTCCGAAAGGAGTGCTTCTCCCTTTCTCTTTAAGGTCACTTGTGTCTCTGTCTTTCTCACCTGGCTTTCTTCTTTTTGAGAAATTACATTAACTTTCATTGCATCGTCTGACGATTTCTTCAGTCCTCTGTAAATAATCTTCTAGTGGATTGAGATTTTAATTTTCTCGTGGGAGTTACTTTCTCTCTCAAGTTTTGCTTAACAGCACGCTCCCTCTCAATCCTTGCTATCGTCTTCAAATCTGTATCCTCTTTTTTTATTCTTCAAGCCCATTCTACTAATAGTTGTAGAATTAATGACACTTTTGATATTCATCTTCATCCTATTTCCTCTCTCCAGAAGAATTCCAGAATTTCTAAAAATTCTTATCAGAATCATACTATACGGTAGGGCAGTCGAGTCTTTCTTCGACTTTACCATGTAATGGAGGATTAGATATGGAAGATCTATGGACTGGTGATTGAGTAGATGAAATAGATATTGTTCATCTAAGGTCACTACCAGATTCCTCGATCCTGTTCTTGGTAGAACATAATGGAAGAGTAGTGAATGTCAAACCCTAGCCTTTGGCACAAGATTTGAGGCCTTCTTCTCTATTGGGTCATTATATCTATATAGTTGTCAATTAATTTGCACCTTATCTACACTGTCTTGAGTCATCCATCTAGCTTTATGCGTGAGCTTTACTCCAACACATGGACACTTAGTGTCCTTCTCGATTGACTTCTGTGTTATTATAACCGACAATCTATCCACCATTGATACTAGAGTATCTTCTACTACCTCCACATTATTCCAGAAATCATATACTTCATTCATGTAAGCTGTCTCATGAACCTGAAAGAAGTTCTTCCATTCGATTGCTACAATCTCCGATTCGATATCCATCTGGTCCTTCTTCAAAGACTCAAAATCAACAAGTCTTCCACTAGTCATTGATTGCTCCATTTGTATCTATAGTCAACAAAGAGCTAAATGCACAAATGTATTTCTTAAAGAGGTGAAGTTGGTTTTTGAAGTTGAGAGTGTAAGCAAAGGGATTTTGATATCCAAACAGAGTAATGAAATGTTTTGTTGAGCGTTCTTCACAAGTCGATGTCAGGGTATGCCAAGAGTGTTCTAGAGTAGGTGATATTCTTAAAGCTAAGAGAAGCTTTCCCTTCAAAACTTCCTTATGACAGAAGTTACCGTTTGTAACTTGCTGTTACAGTTACCTTAAACTTTTACAACTTTTTATCTTCTTAACTAAGAAGACCATTTGGGTTATGACATGTCAGACGGTTGATCACTTAACATTAACATGTTCAGGTTTCGTCTGATTTCTTTGAATCTTTCTTCACTTAATGGCTTTGTGAAGATGTCTGCCCATTGATAGTTCGTCTCAGCAAATTGTATACTTATGACCTTCCTTTGAACGTAGTCTCGTAGGAAATGATGTCTAACTTCGATATGCTTTACCGTCGAGTGTTGTATTGGGTTCTTTGACAGATTGATAGCACATTACCCTCAATATGCTTTAACCTCTAGTGTTGTATTTGGGGGTTGGATAGGGAAGTTATACCCAAAAGAATCGAACAGGTTTATACCATCGATCAATTTGTACCTATCTTGGCACAAATGTCATAACTTTGGTTACGGATTTGAGAAAGACTTCATTTGTGGCTTGTTTGAATGAGGACTTCAAGGTTTACAACTTTTATGAAGACCTCAAAGACCAAATCCATCGTTTGAAGGGTGGAAAAATGGATCAGACGATGCATGACGTCATTTAGAGACGATGGTGATGTCGTCAGATGATAGAAGATTGGGAAAATTTCCCTAACTTTCCCTACAGACATCAGATTAAGTTCTTCTTTATATGGATGGAAAGAGGATTTCAAGATCTACAACTTTCATGAAGACCTAAAAGACCAATTCCAACGTTTAAAGGGTAGAAAATGGAATAAAAGATGATGATGAATAGTAACTGAGACGGAAGCAATGAACAGTAACTGAGACAGAACAAAATGAGATGGTTAAACTGAGACGCAAAAAGTCAAAGTAAGACGATAGAGTAAATAGTAACTGAGATGGAAGCAATGAACAGTAACTAAGACGGATCAAAATGAGACAGTCAAACTGAGACGTAAAAAGTCAAACTAAGACGATACAGTGAACAGTAACTGAGACGGATCAAATGAGACGGTCAAACTGAGACGCAAAAAGTCAAACTAAGACGATGAAACCTCTTAACTTGTAATGCTCGTATCTTTCAACTCCGATATCCAAAATTTTCATGCCATATACCGTTGAAAAGATAAAAGAAAGATCTACAACTTTCTAGAAGATAACTTTGCCTAAATCAGCCCAGATCAACCCAAAAATTGCCCTAAAGTTAGTACATGAATTCCCCCCTTATGAAACCTCATGAATCATGATAGAAAAAAATCATAAACCAATATCTTCAAAAGATCATAGTTTTTACAAAGCTTTAGTAGGCATTTCAAGCCCCAAAACAACAATGTTTCAAAAATCTCAAATACAAAAGATACTTGAACACTAAACTACTCAAAATACAACTAAAGCCTTGGTTTCAAGAGTAGCTTAAAATACAACAACATTCCAAAAATGGAGTGATGCCCCTGGCCCTTGACTACTCAATTTCTTGATCTTCACCT
>JANVCL010000212.1:12827659-12840583 GCA_026546855.1 Erythroxylum incrassatum | reverse complement strand
TGCATCAATAAACACAATAATTGCACCATAACTCCAAATGAATGCATCTAACAACTATGATTCATTAAATGCATAATTAAAGCTTAATTTAAAAACTCACCTACTTAAAGCTTCCACTCTTCACTTCCTTCAATTCTTTCCTACTACTTTAACTCAACAACTTCTCCACTCTCTTCTAACACCATGCAAGTGTAAGGTCATCATAGAAAGGAAGGAGCTTGGTTGCATGAAGAAGGGCTCTTGAGTTTGGAGGAAGTATGACTTAGGAAGGAGAAAAATCGATGGAGGTGTTAAACATAAAGTGAGTTTTCGGTTGATGGAGCAAATAAAGCAATAAAATTCATCTATCACTCTTTTATGAAGGCATAACCGAGAGGAAACAATAAGCATAAGACAAAAGCATTTAATCCTTAGGACAAGTGGCATTTTTGTTAAGAAAGAGACAAAATAAACAAAAGACAATTTAAGAATAAAACAAAACTTGTAATAGGATTTAGAAACCCTAATGAAATTTGACCCATTCAAGTCCAATGGTCCTAATTTCAATTCCAAAATAAGATACACAATATTACAGTGCCATTGGATAGCAATTTTCGCTACCGAAAAAGAATCGGTTCGCCACTTGGCGTATTTTTTCCCGTTCGGGAATTTTCTCCGAAAAATTCCAAAAATTTTACTAAAAAGCCCTTAAAATATAAAACACTCAATGTCTCACTCAGAATCATTTTTCAAACACAAGAACCACGTTAATCACATTAAAATTGCATTAGGCACAAAAACTGAGAATGTCATGTATGCATGTACAGTTATATCATGTGCACAAATTTCACTGTGTCCCAATTCTAGTATGCATGAACAGTTCTAATTAATCCCAATCACTCTCATCCTATGCCAAATTACTATTCTACCCTTCCAGTTGAGGGTGGGATGTTACAATATATGTTTCTTAGGTACCCAGGTTTTCTTGGGTCCTTTAGGGTTAGTCTTAAAATGATTCATAGAATGATGATGATGCAACTGATGAAATTTCTTCCTATAAGGAACAAAATTCTTCTTATACTGATTATTGTTTTTAGCAAACCCTAATATGGTTTTATCATTACGGTGTCTGTATCTTCCTAGCATATTATTCATCTTTCTCGTACTCTCCGTGAATGTTGATAGATCAGCTGAAAGAGTGTTGATCCTTTGTTTCAACTGATTGATCTCCTCAGATTTATCTACAACTACCTTTTTCTTCATCTCGTCTACTTGTTTCTTTAGGAAGACATTTTCCCTCTCTAACACTTGTGTGTTTTTCAAGTTTTCTACGTACTTGTTCTTTAACAACTTATACTGCTTAAGTATTGCAAGAGAATCTTCTAATAATTCTAAATATGCATCTTGTAATTCACTAAAACTTGAGGTTACCTCCTCATCACTTTCTCTTTCAGCTACTAGGAAAATGTTAGCTTGTACTGATGCCTCTGAGTCAGTATCTGATTCGGAAGAAACCAAATCTTCCCAGGTTGCCATTATGCTCTTCTTACTTTCTCTATTTTTCTTTGGTTTTCTTTCAGCAATGGACATTTGGACTTGTGTTGTCCAGGTTTATTGCATTCATAGTAGATGACAGATGTCTTCTCATTCTTACCTTCATCTTTGCTTTTCTTCTTGAAAGAAAACTCTTTGTTTCCTTTTTCTTTCTTCTTCCACATGTGTCTTATCTTCCTCGAGATAAAGGATAATTCATCTTCTTCTTCGCTCGAATCTTGTTCTGATTCACTGAAGTCGTCATTCTTGACTTTCTCGATCTTTAACCCTTTCGATGATGAACTTCTCTTCCTCTGAATCTTGTGATTCTTTTTTCTAGCCTTTAATGCTATAGATTTATCCTGTCTGGGTTTATCTTCTGCATCGAGCTCCACTTTATGTACCTTCAAGGATCCAAGCAATTCATCAAACTTTAATATGCTCAAGCCCTTGGCTTCTTGTACCGCGGTGACTTTTGGTCTCTGTATTTTTGGTTAACTTCTGAGAATCTTTCAAATGTGATCTTGATTATCATAAATTCTGTCGAGATTTTTAAGTACATAGGCGATAGTTTGAAATCGTCCAAACATCTTATCGATAGACTCTTCTTCCTTCATCTTGAACAGCTCATACTGGTGTACAAGAATGCTTATCTTGAATTCCTTTACTTGGTTGGTGCCTTCATGTGCGATGGATAAAGTATCCTACATCTCCTTCACAGTGTTGCATCCATGAAATTTATCGTACTCACTTCTGCTTAGAGCACAACTTAAAAAGAACTTGGCCTTTGAATTCAGCTGGAATCTCGCTTTTTGATCTGCTGACCATCTGGTTCGTGGAATAGCATTTCCTTCATCATCTACCAGTATATACAGTCCATTCTCTATAATCTCCCAAAGATCAATATGAGTATATTCAATGAAGAACCGAATCTTGTCTTTCCAGTAATGGTAATCTTCACCATTGAATGCAGGAGGTCTAGTGACGGAGGCATCTTCAGCTATATAAATGTGTGATTCTACCATAGATCTTTATCCATACTTTGTAACAGATGTTCTTGGACACCGAGCTCTGATACCAATTGAAGTAAATCACGCATTAGTATAGACTTTATGTTCGATATATACAAAATGCACAAGAAGGGGGGTTGAATTGTGTTATCATTTAATACAATCCTCTTTTAAATTTCTTTGAAAACTTGCTTTTTCAAAACTATTGAGTAAGAGTATCACGAAGTATTGCAATTAACTTCTAAGTACTTGTATATAAAGCAATAGAAATTAAAGGTCAAAAGTTAGAGAGTAGAAGTTGGCGCAATAGTTTTATCCTGGTTCACCATAAACTGTGGGCTACGTCCAATCCTCAGAATCCTTTCTGAGATTTCCCTATTCTTCTCAAAAGTACAAGTATTCTTTCCACAGAGCCTCTTCATGTCTCTTATAGCAAGTATTGTTTTTCTCACTTAGCCTTTTCAAGCTCTCAGCTTTTCTTCTTTCTTACAGAAGGATATTGCGAGCTTTATTACAGAAAATAATAGCTCTAATGTTTCGAACAATGAATGTTTTTTATCACTATCTTTTTAGAATCTCTAATTTTTCAGTCTTCATCTCCAACTTGTATTTATAGCCTTCGTCTTCAATTGCTTCTTGATAACCTCTTCTTTCTTATCGTTTCTTAATCTTTGAAGAAATAGTTGTTCAGTTGAGTTTTGTAACTAACTCAAATTGATTAATCATCTGACGTAGTATCGGGTCTTTGTCTTCGTATCACTTTCATCTTAGTTTCTTTTGTCTTAGTTTTGCTTCTGCTTTGTCTTACTGTCTTTTGTCTCACTTCCGCTTCTGCTTCGTCTTACTTTCTTTCATCTCACTTCCGCTTCGTCTTACTTTCTTTCGTCTTAGTTTCGCTTCCACTTCGTCTTAGTTTTGCTTCATCTTAGTTTTGCTTCCACTTCGTCTTCATTTTGCTTCATCTTATTTTTGCTTCCGCTTCGTCTTAGTTTTGCTTCCGCTTCATCTTCTTTTCGCTTCCGCTTCATCTTAGTTTCTGCTTCCGCTTCGTTTTAGTTTCTATTTGCGTCTCACTTTCTTTCGTCTTACTTTCTAATATTATTATTATTTGATTTTCATCAAAATTATTAATCGTGAAGTCATTTTAACTTAACAATTTAAGGCTCTAGGATTAGGAATTTTGGGAGCCAAAACTAGGTAAGTATTGTTCATCTTTATGAGCAACTTACCACTCATGAAGAATTCGTGCTCTACATTGATCACAGGTGTTTATAATACATTCCATTTTTCCTAAAATAATCTTGCATTGAAGCCATCAAGTCCTAGTGACTTATCAGGATGAAAGGAGAATAAAACCCTTCTTATCTCTTCATTAGTGACCTATTTAACTGTTGAGACTAATTAATGGAACTAGATATTCTATTAAACAAGTTTTAAAAGAAGCAAGCAGTATGGGTAGTTTCACCATTGATAGTTTTAAAGTAGCTTCTGGCTGTCTCTTTCATCTCTTTTTAGTCATAAACCACTATGCCACTACTGTCTTCTAGAGACAATTTTATTTCCATTTCTTCTTCTTAGAATCACAATGAAGAAATACTTGGAATTTTTGTCTCCTTGCTAGATCCACTGAATTCTTCACTTCTGCTTCAACTGTGAAATGTAAATATCAAGTACTTGTAGATAATTCTTAAGATCTTCTTTCTTTTTCATGATGAGTGTAGCATATGTGGGTTATTTTCCAACTATTTTTGAGTCAGTGATAGCTCCTTCATGGCTTATGTTTTATTTACCTTCATAGGATCAGTTGTTTCTGTAACGTCGGACTCTTTGAACCCTTTTGTATTGATCTGTACTTAGAGGTACTATTGTATATTGATATATACATGGTTGTATATGAGTTACAATATGTATTTAGATCCTTTTGATATTTATTCTAGTGGTATACAATGTTATATGCCCTTACACGAACTCAGAGTTCATCGGTATGCGAAATCTTGGAGATTTCTGACATATAAGCTTCTAAATGTGTAAAACCGAGTCCAATAGATGAACATGGCCATGGTGGCTGAGTTAAATGTGTTCTAATGCCTTAAAGGTGATTATGATTTATAGACTTATTAGACACTTAGAAAGGTTAATTGAAAAAGTTGATGTACATAAGGGCTTATTTGCAAATTGTTACAAGTTAAAGAACTTAAAATGAAAATTTTCAATTCTTATAGGGCCAATATGTAATTTTGTAAGGTTAAGGGACTTGATTATAATTTTCAAAAGTTTGGGGAACAAAATGAAAATAAAAGTTTTGGTCATTCTCAAATTTTGGACTTAATTGCAAATTTTGGAAAAGTTTGGAGGGTATAATGGTAATTTCACATAAGATAAGGGCAAAATGGTAATTTCACCATGTTTGGTCAAAGAAGAGCCAACATTCTTGATCCCTCTTCTTTGTATGGCCATGCACCTCACCATTAAAGATTAGAAACACTTTGTTTTAATTGAAAGAAAGGAGAGGAACACTATTCAACCATCACCAAATTTCTACCTTTTTTATTCTCTAGTCCAAACCAAGGTGTTCTAAGTTAATTTGGGATCAAGGAACTCAAATATATCATTAGATTAGAGAAATCCTCAAAGTATTTTAAGATATCACTAAAGGAAAGTTTAGGTAAATTTTGTCTCATCTCTCTTTACATTATGATTTTGAGTTTGGTGTTAAGATATGTTGTTCTCCATGCTTGAATATGCATGAAATATGGTTTAGATGAATGAAATGAGTTATGGAGAAGTCTCCTTAAGCCAAAATTGAGACGCTTTCTCTTTGGTAAAAGTTTTTAAAATTTTGAATATCTTTTGAAATTGATGGTTTAAATGAATTTTGTGGTGTTAATTTTGTATGTATAATGTGAATTGATGATAAAAATGAAGATATATGGTGGATGATGCTTGGACGAAATGATGGGGGAAGAAATAGACTAATGTAATGAGTTGTATAATTATGATGAATATGACTTAAGTGAAGGGAATTAGATTGAATGGAGTGGTGAAATTTGTTGTTGTGTGGAAGTGCTTGTTATATAACAAGATAGGAGCATGAATTACTATGATAAAGTCTTGAAAATATGACTTGAAATTCATGCACATTAGGTGTTTGATAAAGTTCCTAAGTGAACATGGCTTAGGATTTAAGGATTTGTAATGGTATGCATTGGAAAGAGGCTTTCATGTTTACTTAGAGTAAACTTGAATTTTTGTTTAGATTAATGAGTAATGGCCTAATGTGCTTGGATAAAAATGTTCTTAATTATACTTTGAAATGTGTACGTATTGGATCAATGGCATTAAATTCCTTGGAAAATGCAAAAGAAAACTTGTTTGCATAATAAGGGAAGTAACCATATGAGAAGCTTAATGGTTGAATCCTATAACTTAAAGATAGTGATATTATGTTTTATACACTTATGTGGTGGTGTATGAATATGAGATACATGCTTGAGTAGTAAATACATTGAATATTTGTAGGTATAAAGGCTCGGGAACTGTAGATAAAGGAGCTCGTACCGAGAATTGTTAAAGTCAAGGGAGTGTACACCTTCTTTTGAGGTGAGTTGGAGAAACCATATCTATTAAATGGGACTAGGACATCTCAAGACATTCATGATGACTTGTATGTAAATTTTGAATCCATGTAATGCATAGTAGAATTGAATCTCAAATTGTTGATGGTATACTTGTGTATTTAATAAACAAAATTGTTTTGAATAAATATTTGCACTTGGAGTGCAAAAGATTACTTTTATTGCATGAAATAATGTTTTGGAACTTACATATACATAACCTAGTCATGTATGTGTTCTCTTTTGGCAATAAGCCATGGCAAGGTTCCATTTTATTAGTTGGACCGATAAATAAAGGCATAGTGCCTTACTTCATTTTAATACTTGATATTTGTATATGATTTTTTTGATTGGTGAGGTAACTATTAGCCAGTTGTGTGCTAGGCACAACATATTAAGCAACCCCCATACCCTTAACGCTGGTACATAAAAGTTGAGTCCTCATATTTACATCTTTCTACAGGACTTGCAGGTGATTGTACACCTAAAAGTCTAGTCACCAATAAGGTCATCACCTAGGGTCATAACGCTCTAATCGACTATAGTTTGGACTCACCACAAGTGAAATTCGGGCCAACACTGAGAATCAGTGGGTGTGCACATTACTTTGGCCGACTAGTGGCGACACACATGAATGTTTTGGCCTATTATGAGATTTGGCTTCCCGACGAGATTTAATCTATACATGTGATGCTTTTCTGCTCTTGTTTACTGGAACTGGAACCTATGTTCACTAGATGAGTGATTAATAGGCTAGGTCTATGTGGTTTCTAATCATTATATGTTGAGTCATAGGCTAGGCTTATGTGTTTCTATGTCATGTATGTTCACCTCATATGTGGTTATGTATATGCTAGATCTGTGAAAAACCTGTCCTTAAATTATCTAGACCACCTTAGTATGTATCCGGTTTTGTTTGCAATATATGTTTTTCCTGCTCACTAAGTACATAATATACTCACCCCCTTCGCTTTCCAACCATGCAAGTTAATTTGGTGAGCTTGAAGCTCTGAATAGATCGTGCAGTCTTTTGACATTTTCAGAGCATTACCACATGCGGGTAGTCTTTGTTTTGTACTTTTGTTGTATAGTGGCTCATGAACTATTTTTATTAAGTTAATTATGTAGATATGCTTTATGATTTTGTAAATTACGTCTTAACTGTCTTGTGATTTGTAAATAACCTTATGTATGAACCTTTTACACTGTTATTGAGATTGCTCTTGAGTGGACTTAAAAGTCCAAAAGTTGTGGTAGAGTTTTAATTTTGAATATATAAGTGAGTTTAAAACTGATTTATAGGTATTTTAATTGAGTTTTGGGATTTTTAAACTACAGCCGGTATGTTGTCCAAGAGTTTTCAAAGTTTATTCAGTTAGCCTTGCATAGTCGGGTTAAAGGTACCGTAAGTATCCTTAGCTTAGGTATGCGGTCATTGTTATATACCTAATATGGTTTCAGGTTGTGACAGCTTCGCTAAGTAGTTTGATACATTCAACTTTGATGAACTTTAAATTTTTGCAAACATTGATTTTAATAAGAGCATCTGCAATAATTAAATCTAGTTATGGATGTTTTAATACAAAATTGAAAAACCTAAATGGAGATCTCCTTATCATTAATCTTCTAGTGATGTGAACGTTGATTGAAGTGTGGTTTGAAAATAGTGGTTCCTCAAACACTACATAACTCTCTGTCATTTTAGTAAGCAACCAATCATTCACTAAATATCTGTCTAGTTTTCTAAGCACTAAAGCTGCTCCCTATTGATGATTGGTTCGGGTGTAGATAGGACCTTGAAAATTGAGATCCACCAATCCCAATATAGAAGTTATGTAACACCTTAATGCCCTCTAAGAAATTGAGATCCACCAATCCCAATATAGAAGTTATGTAACACCTTAATGCCCTCTAGGATGATATTCGGATGCCATACAAAATAAACCTAAAACAAACCAAGACATTCCAATAATTCCTAGAAAATAAGGCAAGCATACATCACATCCATGCCTTAAATTCAAGCCCATCCTATGTTATGGTTATTACAGGCCATTTACAAAAACACAAAATGTCTCATAATATTGGACATAACTCAAAGCTTAAGCATAAAAGTCCCAAAACATAATATGTCCTTTTTTGGCCGCTACAATTTTCATAGCCTTAAACCTTTTTATCAAGACTTACACAGAATAAAAACCACTGTGCTAAGCATATAGCTTAGTGGATATAAGATGGTGACTGCTTCCTACAGTTGTTTAACATTTACATGCAAATGAATCATGACATATCACAAACTAATCTTTGATTATTCAAATTAGAGAGTAATTCGACTATTAATTACATCATAACAGAAAAAATTTCAAAAAACATACAACATTACTTTCTAATCTTTTCAAAGGTGGGTAACAAGAACATAACAAAAGATACCTATGATTGGTATCTACAGAAACAAAAGAAACTTAAGTCACTAAAATTAAACAAAACACTGTAGTGTCTAAGAACATAAATAGCTGCAGACCTTTCTAGGCATGCCTATTTACCCACAACTAGGACTTGGCAAGTTAAAGCAAATCATACTACATTTTAGAGCCACATGTAAGAGAAATAATGCATAACATATGAGGTATTCCCTTATGCTAAAATTAAAGTGATTATTCATGCCCGATCATACTTAATATGTTTTATGAACATAAGTCTTTGCAATAATGCATCAATGAAAGCATTTAAGTCATTACACATTATAAGCATAAGTCTCATTTACCCTAATAACTTGGTTTGCTAAAATGCAGTGATATCCAAAAGAGTTTTGTAGGAGATTTAGTAGCATTTGGGTAAGGAAAAATTCATGTTTGGGCTAAAATGGGAGTGATGGACGACTGTACCCAATTTCTAGCTTTTCTAAAGACAAGTTTTTAGGTCAGTTTTGTATAGACATTGTGACATAGAAAATGAGATTTTCAGGGAATATATTCTTATAAAAAATGTTTCTCTATGTATAAAATTTCTAAGGACATAAATTTAATGTAATTTGGTTTATTATTACAAGAGTTATATCCAAAATACTAATGACTATTATCAAATATGGACAGCAACCAAAACTCAACTTCAAGCCAAATTTCAAAATCCTTATAGATAGAACTCAAATTTGATTCCTTAATGACAATTTTATAAATATGTATGTAGTTTAATCTCTAATTAAAACCATCCAATTTGGATATCTATAGGTCAAGATATGGAAAAATACGAATTCCTGTTTAGTGGAACCACTCCATCTAATGAGGTACATTCTCCAATTAACTCACTTCAGTCATATTATGCAAAAGTAATGCCAAAGACACATGAAAATGAACCAACAACACCCAATTTTCATCTAGGATACTTCTCTTAAGAAAGCCCCTCATGTCAAATAAAACCCAGCAAGATATCAAAGTTTCCATACCTTTGAAAGGAGTGTTTCAAAACCTTTATTCTTTACTCCAAGTGCTTGCCTTCTTTGTTCTTCTTCTCTTCTACACACAACATACCCATTCACTACTCATTTCCAGCAATAAAAAATGTATAAAGGAACCATAGCTAAAGAGGAGATGAGAAAAGAGATAAAATTCACACTAAAACATGCAATTAACATACCTTAACTTCAAAAGCACAAAAGGATTTATCAAGATAGTGGATGGAGAGAGAGAAGCTCAATCTTTTGCAGGTTTTTGTGTTTGTTAACCCTCGCCTTCTTCATATACATGTTTAGAAAAAGGTATAGATGGATGACCTGCCATTTGCCTCATGGCTAAGTGTTATGGTGTGGGAAATATGACAAATGGCTCTATCCTATTGGTTTCTACTTTTCACCTTTCATTAATTACAAAAATGACCACACCTTTGTATTATTCCATGAAATTGCATTCCATCTGAGTACATGTAGCAATTTAGTCCATGATTAATGTATCTTTATGCATGTATAACACAATTAATACAAATTACTGAAAAACCCTTACAATTTCGTTAATACCGATTATGTCTCAAACTAAAAGCTCATTTTCCTAATCGTTAACACCCATTACATATACTTTGATGGACAAGAAACATTCCTACTAAGGTATAGTTTAGGGCCTCACAAGCTAGCTCAGTTAACTCCTTTGTGTGTAGCTTTACTTCCTTCAATACTTCACAAATTTTACAAACTTAGAGACATCACTAACACCTGCAATTTTCCAGATTTCATGTCCTTTAAAGTTACTTAATTTCAAGTTAATTTAACTTCCTTATTGGTTATAATTAAGCTCACAAAATTCTTCTTAATTGAGCTTCCTTATTGGTTATACTTAAGCTCACAAAATTCTTCTCATTTTTTTTACCATTCACTTTTTACAGTCACACCTACAACCCTAAATTTTCCAAATTTGAATGAATTCCTCATCAATTATACTTTAAATCCCAACTTAAATCATCCATGCAACAACTCATAAGCTACTATTTTCGTACATCTCAAAAATAGGAAAAAAAGTAACCAATTCATTCTTCATTAATTTTTTCCAACACATCATTAACACCAACAATCCATTCAATCTATCCCTAATTAACCATAATAAAATTCTAATAACATATACCACAATAGGTTAGTGTTTCACTTACTTGATTAGCTTGAATGCCACCTCAAATATCAAGCTTGCTTAGCCTCACTTGCATGCAAGAACATTTTAAGAACATTGAGGGGTTATGATGGGTTCGACCATGACTAAAAGAAAAAGACAGTAATATATGTAACAATTTTCTACCTCTATGATATCTTTTTGATGGATTTTGCATGGGTTCTAGGGCAATGACGTACAAAACTAAGACAAAAATTCAAAGATGTGAGTTAGGTGTAGGTTTCGACAAAGAGGGATGAGATGGAGAGTATACAACCAAAAAAATGACAAAAGAAAATACCCATGGAATGTATAAGTCATATGGTGTAGGATGAGTGTTCTTTTTTTTTAAATGTGTTAAAGTAAGATACATTTCCCCTCTTTAGATGGTACATATGTCCTTTATGATTTCCATATGTCACTTAATTCTCTAAGCCATATGTCACTCATTTCATAGGCTTAGTCTGTTGGATCAAAAATGAAAACATGCAATATTTAGTTAAACGGTGGATTTCAAAAACTTTTTTACAAATCATAATGCAACGAAAGGATGATAACCAAATCAACATGTCAATCCATACATGATACGGTATATGGATAATATTTATCATAAAGATAAGATGGTAAAAATATTACCGACTCCTTCGCTACAGTTTTAACTCCTCACTGTGCTATCCTCTCCTTCTTCTTGTATCTAATCCTAACTTTAGCCTTGCTTTTGAATCCTTTCATTTGTCAATCTATCTTCTCCTTGTTGTTGTATCCTCAACCAATTTGGTTTACCTCCTATTCTTCTAGGACAACTTGGTTAACAAAATCCTTTGGCGAGAAAGGAGAAGAATTTTCTTAGAAGAAAGAAGACAAAGAATGAGACACTCTCATGCAATTTTCGAAATTTTCAGGCAAGATAGGAGAGAGAGTGATAAAAATGTAAGAACACCTTCTTACACCCTCAACATTTTTTGGTTAACATCAAAGGAAAGAAGAGTTCTTCATCCAATGCATAACTTTTACATTTAATCAATCATAAAGAAGCTATTAAATAAGACTCTTCTCATTTGTATTTAAGATGACTATATGAAAATTATATTAACCTAAATGTGACCTATCAATTTTGTTTTTGATGATGAAAGAAGGAAGATGGTCCATCCAATATACATCTTTCTTCTTTAATCCAATGAATGCTAATAGGTTACATGATATCAATAAAAGATAACCATTAAACCATTTAATGGTAAGATCATTACTGCATTTAATGATGATAATGCATGATAAATACTATCTTTATTTAGCAATTCAATGCCAAATGTGTAGCTGCACATTCAGCCCTAATGAAAAACAAAATTGCACTTTACTTTCTTAAAAATTTTAATTTAATTTAATTAATCAAATTAAACCAAAGTCTAGTCCAATTCTAAATGTACATTTGAGCTTCTAATTAACCATTAATTAGTGCAAGCCTAACATTCAATCATGGGCTTTAAAACCTCCATTTATATTTCTTACTTTGCTTGATAACCTTTCTTAAAGCCAAGTGGGAAATCTTATTAGATTTAGATAATTCAAGCTCCAATAAGCCTAGAATTAATTTAATCTCATTAAAATTAATTCTAGCTTATTAACTAAATATCATTCCACTAAAGACAATTAGTTGAACTCTTGAATTAATAAATATTATGAGAACACATATTTTCATGTCCAATTGCAAACCCTATTATGAACCTTATTATAGCCATCCACACAACAAAGGATAAAATTACTATTTTGCCCCTATGTTGGTTTTTCCTTCTAGATCTCCCATTTTACTCTATATAGTGATTAACACACAAAATCTCATCTTGGTGTTAAGACTTGATGGGTAGCTAGTCCATCAAACTACTGGCGCCAGTTTAATCACCAATCTCCTTAAAACATTTAGAAGTGATGATATCACTATAAATTCTTTATTTGAGTGAATGTTCTTTGATACATGTTTCAATTAATAATTCCAACATGCGGACACCGGATTAATATTCTATAGAAATCCATTCCAATCATATTAAGAATTATAATGAAATACATATGAGTTCACCACTCATCAAGATTGTGGTTCATAATAAGCGAATGCTTAAGTTGTATGTTTTAAGATTAAAGTAACGGCCCACTTTATTCTTGAAAACATAC
>JANVCL010000212.1:12781444-12792465 GCA_026546855.1 Erythroxylum incrassatum | reverse complement strand
TACCTACTGCAGGCAAGTGAAAGGTAGAGGTCGGGATCAGTTCGCGTCTGCATTAGTGTCCCATAGAATTGTATTCCACAATCTTTGTAAAATGATGCTTTGTATTTATAGTGGACCCAATGTGGTCCTGTTGTTTTTGTACATTAAATGGCTTTTGTAAATTATTATTGAATGGTTGTAATAACTGAATATGCTTCCTTTTGAACGTGGGCTCAGATTGTTTACTGTTGATTTCGCGCACATGAGTGTAATGAAAAAAAAAGAAAATTTTTTACTGAGTTTCGACTGACTGATGTAGCACGCCACCCTCGCGAGACACGAA
Organism: Erythroxylum incrassatum; assembly: GCA_026546855.1. Taxonomy (NCBI): domain Eukaryota; kingdom Viridiplantae; phylum Streptophyta; class Magnoliopsida; order Malpighiales; family Erythroxylaceae; genus Erythroxylum; species Erythroxylum incrassatum. Next base: position 12,792,143 of record JANVCL010000212.1, on the reverse strand, counting down.
CTCGGATATTACCAACGATGTCGGGTTCGGGTCACGCGGGAGTGGGGTGTTACATTGTTCATATTGAACTCCACTTAATCTTCACCAATCCAGAGGGTCAATTTACCTACATGAACATCAATCAATGTTTTTACCTTTTTCATAAAAGGTCATCCAAGAATTAATATATTGATTAGCTAGTTGGATTAGCATCATAGTTGGTTTGACCTCACTGAGCCTTAAGTTTTGGAATATTGATAAAGGCAAAAGATTAATGCTTGCTTTTAAATCAGATAGGCAGTTTGTGAACTCAAATTCACCAACCACACAAGGTATTGTGAAACTCCTTGAATCCTTTAGCTTGGAAGGCATTTGATTGGTGACTATGGAACTACAGTTGCTAGTTAAGGTTACCATTTGGTTCCCTTCCCATGTACACTTCTTCGATAATATATACTTCAAAAACTTAGCATACTTGGGCATGTGTTCTAAAGCCTTAACAAATGAAAGATTTTTTTACAAAGTCTTCAATTTCTCTACAAAATTCGAAAATTGTGCATCTAATTTACTTTTATGGAGTCATTGGGGGTATGGTGAAGGAGCAACATATAGAGGTTATTCGCTCATGTCCATATCTTTCTCCTTTTCCTAGTCTTTCTTTGTAAAGTGGGGTCTACTTTTTGACTTTATAGGTTGTTCAACTTTCTTCCCACTTCGCAACATAATTGCTTGTAGTTGCTGCTTTGGACCACGATCATAGCCCTAGATCCTCCACCGAGCTTCCTCTAAATATTTTCCTTTCTTCGATATCTGATCTCAAACATTGAAAAACACATCAAAGTACCTCAAATACACAAAATTAAAGCTCAATAGCATGCTTTAACCCTCATAACACTCAAAAAAAATATCTAACCAACTAACATAATTATAAACCTAAACATGCATGAATTAATTAATTAAAAACTTAAAATATACTAAAATTCCTATCAAAACATCATGCAACCTACAATTTATCAAAGCTAAATAGTGGTGCTAGTAGTCATTTAAAATTGTAACCTAATTGAGTAATTGAAATGATTAATGACAAGGAGTTTCCACTTTTTTAAAGTAGTCATTTAAAAGCTCAAATTTTTTAGAATATAACTCTAACAAATGGGTAATTCAAAAACAGGTTTGTTATGCAAATTAAAAGCTATATGAGCTTATAACAATCTAAATTTCATAATGGAGATTATTGTACTAGAATGTGGAATGTGTAGTCTACCTAATTTCTGAAGAAGGTTGAACCTTAGAATACCTCATAGCTTTTATTTTGGTTGTTCATCTCATATATAACTATTTAAATCTCTTTTCTAACTCTTTCTTGCTTTTTATGACTTAATTCATTATCATTTTCTCAAAAAAAAAAAGTTGAAGCACCTTTCTCATTTTACGTTTGTTTTATATGCTAGGTTGTGATTTATGGATTGAGTTAAAGTTTGGACAATTATGGAGAAAATTAATTTGATTTATAACTGGATGCAAATAACTAAATGCCTAGTAATTCCACAAACTTTACAATTCTGTGAATAATAGAGAATCTCGATTGATTTGCTGAATTCTTTCATGGAGTCGCAACCTAATTAAGTTATGAGTAATAAAATGGATTTGCTTAAGGACAAGCAAATGCTTAAAAATGGGGGAATTTGATAAATGCTAATTACACTATGTTTTTATCATGAGTTTTTAGATAATTTCTCTTATTTTTATATGCTTCTATGGGATTTGGTAATTAATTTGTCTTATATTTTGTTTTAGGTCTTATGTTAACCATTCGATGAAGAAAGAATGAATTTGGGCAAGTTTGAGTCAATTTGAAGCAATTTTGGCATGATTTTTTAGGAAAGATTCTCAATATGGCACCAACAGGGTACCTATATTCAGCAACCTAGGGATAATAGAGATCTATGTTTAGCAAAACGAGGGCAACAAAAACCCATGTTCAAAAATATGGGTCAATTATCATATGTTCTATGGTGGTTTATTTTGTTTCTTCCAATTTCAATCCAAAGGGAGTAGTGAGAAAAAACACGCGACTAATAGCGGGCCATGTTAGACCAATGTTGGTAATGATTGCTATAAAAAGGAAGATAAGAGAGGTTTAAAATAACAAAATGAACTACATGATCATGTGTTTGATCCAAGTTTAATGACATTTTTAGAGTTTTGTGATAAAAAGGGGAGAGACACAATGGCAAAAAGGAGAGTCATTAGAAGGACTATAAACTAGCTAAAAATGGATTCAATAAAGGTTGGAGGATAAGAGGATGACTTGATGAGATTCAAGAAAACATCAAGGAGGAAGCAATCTTGGAGAGAAGCAAGAATTCTACTAAGAATCAATCAAGAACATCAAGATTTAAGATCAATGAAAACTCATTCTTTTATCTTGTTTCCTTTATTATTTATGATTATATTTCTTTTTATTTTACAAACAAAATTATGATATAGATTTATGTGCATTGAATTAATGTGTTCCTAGGGGGATTTTGATTTGAGAGAACTATCGGTTAGAATATTTAAGGATAAGGATTGTATGTTTTAATAGACAATTGTAAATTTGGATTTCCTATTAGTCTAAGAAAATAAAATTAAATATTAAATCAAGTATGGGAAATTTATATGCGAATTCTCATCTAGATCTTATATATCAATTTGTTATTCATTCTTAATTATCAATTTACTTTGGTGATTATGATAATTATACTTAATAATTTCTTTTAGTTATGTTTGTGTTTCACTTAAATATATCATATCAATCCTCGTCAAGCAACCCATCAAACTATACAAGTTATTAAACCATCTTAATCATGTCCATCCTCATCTCAAAATTATTGACCTTTATTCTTAGCCTAAAGACTTTGTCCTATTAAGCAACAATCTAGTATAATCTCCTATACTGTATAAACCACCTTGTTCTATCATTTTGTTTGATTGTTACAATTTCAAGTATCTAAACTCTAAAATTGAGTCAACAAACACAAGATTAAGAAATAACAATAAAAAATAAATAAACAAAAATGTTTTAAAAGAAAGAAAATATGATTAGATTAACAAAAACAAAATGCTTTTAACATTCTAGTCTTTGACAACTACTGCAAAAACTTGATTATAATATTGTGTATGTTTGAATAAAAAAGTAAACAAAGGATCACTAAATAAGTAGAACTATCATTCTTAAAGGATAGCTCAGGTGAATATGAAGGTTGATCCCATGAGAACTATAATTACTAATACTAAGTGTCTTTCTATCAATTAATAAAATAAAATAAATATTTGATTTTAAAGAAAAAGATAAAAGACTAAAATAATTAATCTAAAATTGAAAACTAGAGTAATGAGTAAGAATGGAACAACTAATAAATAATTAAGATCTAGATATATAATCCTCCTAGAACATTTTCCACATTTGAATATATCCAAATATAATTATTAACTCTCATTTATTAGATTGGTAAAAATTTCAAAGTTATAATTGCATTCTTTCTCAAGATATACAACCCCTATTCTTAAGTTGATTGATTGAAATCTCTTTCTAGTCAAAACCCTTAAGAATGCACTAACTTGTTTTAATAGATTTGACTTTAAACTAGAAGACTTTTATGGTCCTTTCTCTAAGATACCTAGCAACTCTTATTATTCATGCCACAAATTATTCATGTATATAATTTATCAATCCTTATACACAGAAATTTTAAATTGATTAAAAAAGATAACATATTTCAATTCAATACAATATAAACATGAATAATTCATAATAAAACTTAAGTCTTTCATTAAATTAAGAAACTAATAAAAAAAGGTAGTCCTCACAATTACACCTATTTTCGATGTTAATATAATGGTAATTAAGGTGTCAACTCTACGCGGAAGTTGGATGGATCTAGTAAACTTACCAGCTATTAACTAGCCTAAAAAATTAAAATAAATTGATAATTATTATAAAATTAAAAAATATACAAAGTATGAGCCAAAAGAATTAAACCAAGCAATTAATTAGATAAAGAAATCAATGATAAAACTTATAATTCGTGGAAGGTTTTGTGCTGAAACTAGAGAAATCATATAAGTATATCTCTAGCATTTGATACAACCCTAGTATTTATATCATGTCTACTTAAATGAAAATTCCCTTGAACCCTGCCTAAGTGAATTATGGTAAGACCTAGTCTTTGGAATAAATTAAATCCACATTAAGAATAATCAAAGATAATTTATATACGCAAATCCTACTTTATAAGCGTGTTGTTCAATTTTCTACATCATTTCTTTATCAAGTTTGATCTATTATTTATATAAGCGTATATAAATTTGGCCAAAGATAATCTTTTTGAAAGTTATTTTTTAAGTTAAGATTATTAATAAGTGTGAATTGCATCTATATTTATATAACCATAGTTATGATTTTTACATGACATGAATTAAATCTTGTAAGTATGAATCATATAAAGGTGTTTTACTTAAATTTATAGTGCAAAAGACAAAAATGTTTAAAGTACTCGATTGAAATAGATTAGTTATCAATAAGACGGAGTGTCATGTCGAAAGTATCAAACAAATTAATAATAGATAAATTATACCTTTAGATTAAGTTAGATTTAAAATTATTTATTAAACTAAAAATAAATTCATAATTTTTTAGAATAAAATAATAACTTCTTATAATAATATATGTGAAGTAATAATTATAATCACTTGAAATAAATTAAACTAAATAATTATAAAATTTTATAATTTACAAAAATCAAAATAATATAATATTTATATGAATATTAATTAAAAAAAGTAAAATATTAGAAAAATAAAAAATAAGGCAATTATAAATTATTTATTAAAAAAATTGATCAAGCTGAACTTTATATAAACAATTTTTAAATTCTACGTATTAATTATTGAAATCCGAGCTTTTTAATCTTTTCAAGCCTAATCCATTAAGGCAAATGAGTTTGATTAATTTTAAGGGTAATGTGTCCAGATCTGCGTGAGCATATCAACTCAGGACTGGGACAAGTTATCGGGTGACTTCATTTTCACACTGCTTGACTAGTTCTTGCGCTTTCCAGAATGGAAACTTCATTAGGAACCAGGGCAAACATCAATGTTGCTGCTGCTGATCTGTTGATGCATACAAAGGTCTGTCTCCATCATCAGAAACCTGTCTGTCAATTTTCTTTTCGATTTATTCTTTATGAAGTAGGATGTTTTCAGTGCATATGCCTGCACTGGGGTTGCGTACATCAAGATTATAACACGAGGTTTGCCATCTAGAAAGTCAAACTCTGTTGCAAGTTTTTTTATGGATTTCAAGTGTATAGAGCTTGGTTTTAACCCAAAACCAAAGTTTGTAACTTTTTGTTAGAGTGTCCTATATTGCCTAGACATGAATACGTTAAAGGGTTTATAAGTGGTAAGGGTCAACTATTCAAACAACTAGTTCTAGTTATTTGGATAATAGTTGACCCAAGCCCAATTCTTGTTAATGGACTCTACACTCTACCCATATTAAAAAATTCAACATGGTATCAGAGCAGGTTTGGCCCGGATTATTAATTTCCCGGTCGTCCGTTTGGATGTTCATTCCCAGCGGTCCAGTCCGATTTCCACTGCGTATATTTCAAGTGACAACTGGATCTCCAGCCCCAGTTGCACTTGAGGGGGAGTGTTAGAGTATCCCATATTGCCTAGACATGAATATGTTAAAGGGTTTATAAGTGGTAAGGGTCAACTATCCAAACAACTAGTTCTATTTATTTGGATAATAGTTGACCCAAGCCCAATTCTTGTTAATGGACTCTACACTCTATCCATATTAAAAAATTTAACACTTTTTCGTGGTTCGACAGCTCAAGATTGCTCTTTGCCAATTATCAGTTGTTCCAGACAAGAATCGAAACCTAAATATTGCCCTTAACATGATTAAGGTTGCTGCCCAGAAAGGTGCAAAACTTGTTGTATTTCCTGTGAGTTAAAAAATCTCAACTTTTTCTCGTTGTTGTTTTTGTGGCTTAGTGGGACCAATATAAATGAGTTGTATAAATGAATTTAACCCCATGACTCTTGTTGTTGGTTGGCTATGTTCTGTAAATAGTAAATGTGGAACTGCCCCTATTCAACTGATTACTTCGCTGATTTCTCCGAGGACTTTGATGTTGAGGATGGTTCTCCATCATTTTCCATGCTATCAGAAGCTGCTGCTTGTTATGATTTAACTATTGTTGGTGGATCTTTGACTGAAAGGCAAATGGGTCGGCTGTATAATACTTGTTGTGTATTTGGTCCGGAGGGAAAGCTTAAGGCTAAACATAGGAAAGTAAGCAGGTTTAGACTTGATAAAATGTATTAAAATGGATTTAAGCTCATAGAAAGAACTTTGGTTTGATTTTGTAGCTACATCTGTTTGACATTAACATGAAGGGAGATATTTTGTTCATGGAATCCAACACCTTTACTGCAGGAGATAATGCTACATTTGTGGAAACTGGTACGCATTTGAAATAATCTCAGTATGCTAAGTGTTTACTTAATTTATAGTATTCCAAATTAGTGCTTGGCAGAGTTTGATGTTACAAGGACTCTATGAATGATCTTAAACTTTGTGCCTTGTATATTTTACCCATTTATACAATGAACTGTCTTTACAATAAACAAAGTTTATATAATACCAAGGTTATCAAGGTTTGGTTTTGTTGAATAATTTAGTTTGAGCAAATTGCCAGTGAGGTTCTGTCATCACATTTTGTTCTAATGCAAAATATGGAATGAACCAAGTGGTACACATTTGACACTCCTTGGAATTTGTTTCCAAATTTTAATCCCAGGGAGAATAGCCTGAAGGCCTTAATTTTGTCTTGCTCACTCATGCTTATTCCTTCAGTTTTTGGTGTATAACAAATTTGTCAAAAAATTGCTTTCTGGTGAACTTTCTTACTTGTAATTCTTCTCTAAGGGACTGATTATTAATTTAAATGTAGGTGTTGGTAATATTGGAGTGGGGATTTGCCATGACATGCGTTTCCCTGAACTAGCTATGCTATACAGAGGAAAAGGTTTGAAATTTGCTGGCTCTTTCTTGCATTATAGGTACCTCCTTCATAAATAACATTAGTTTTGTGAATTCCAGGTGCCCATTTAATATGCTATCCAGGGGCATTCAACATGAGCACAGGTGAAATGCTCTGGGAATTGGTTCAGAGAGCAAGGTGAAACTGTGGAGGCTACTTTACGCTGCAGTCTAATGATTAGTTATTGCTGCATTTTGACTAGAAGAAAAAGAGTGGTCAATTAACTGAGAAGTAATCACAATACATAGTCTCTATGTTGCATATGAAAAGCTTATAAACAAATTGCACTGTTATGAACTTCAAATTGATCTTACATTACAACTTTAGGTAGTCTTTTCTTTTGAATAAGAGAGCCTATAATGAGAAATTTGTTTGTGTGCAAATTCAGGGCAGCAGATAACCAGGTATTCATTCATATTATATATTGCTAATGAAGCACCTGAGTTTCAAATTGAGTGTAACGTGGAGTTTGATGTATTCGAGGTAGTTGTTTGTGGCTACTTGCTCACCATCCAGAAACTCCGTTGGTTCCTCCTATAAAATATGGGGTCACTCCACTTTAGTTGGGCCAGTAAGCTGAAATGTTTAGATTTGTTTGCATTCTGCAATAAAGTAATGTAGCATGGAAATAGTGAATATGTCCACTTCTGCTCAACAGTTTGGTGAAATTATTGCAACTTGTGGTCATGAAGAGACCATTGTGATTGCTGATATAGACTATTCTGAAATCCCACTTCTTAGGTAAGTGGTCTTGTTTCCATCTAGTAGAACCTTTATATGTTGCCTATATCATCTATTATGTTGTTTGTGCAGGGAGAGCCTCCAACTTGAGAAACAACAGGGCGGAGATATTTACCATTTTTTGGACATCAGCAAGCAAAAGGGCTTAAAACAATGCTAAAGCAAAAGGGCTTGAAAGATTGTCATTTTCTTTTTAAGATCAGAACCCGTTATCATTTTTAAAAAAATTAAAAACCACTTTTTTTACTTCTAAAATGAGGTCATTTTAATAAAAATTTTGGCCTTTAGGCCGAGCAGTCTGACCCTAAGCCCGAGTTTGAAATTTAAAAAAAGATCTTGAGTATGGCCTGAAGCTCAAGTTGTCGGACCGCGTTTGTTGATTTCAGGTAAGGTTGGGCCTTTTTTGCCACCCATTGGTATTGATGATTAACAAGGGCTGAGTATATTTGGAGTTGTAGAAATCTAATTTTAAGTCCATGACAAAAGCATATACCTATACATCAAATTTTGAAACTGAAATACAAAAAATTTTGTTGCATACTATCATAATCTTAATTGAATTTTCTAAGGTTTGTTGATAGCCTTAAAAGTCATTAACAATCAACACTTTTGCTTAGCTTTGAAGTTGTATACATCAAGCATTTGTATCAGGAATTCATACCTAACTTTAGGCAATGCCTTTGTTAGAATGTCAGCAGTGGATTGGTTGTGCTTCTCCTTCCTTTTGGACATCTCTTAGAAAATAAAATTTTATATTGAAATGCTTTTTCTACCATAGAACTCTGTATTATTGGCAATTCAAATTGCAGTTTGGTTATCCACAAATATCTGTGTGCGTGTTTCTATTCCATATGGAAGTCTGTTAGAAGCTTTTTTATTCAAAGTGCTTGATTTGCAGTGGTAGTAGTTGCCATATATTCTACTATTGTGGATTATGCTGTGATTTCTTGGTTTTTCAAATACCAAGAAATTTTTTTTTCCAAAGCAGTAACCTTAGGTGCTTCATGTCTTCTACAGATCTAGCCCAATCATTATCTGAATAACTATGAAAATTGAAATTTTCAACTTAACCTTATTTCATAATTAATCGTGCTTTAACATATCTAAGAATCCATCTTGTTGATTGTAAAAGATTTCACAAGCACAGTGCATGTACCTTGATAGCAAACTCATAGCACAAACGGTATTTGGCCTGTTAAGCTCTTGTACAAGCTTTCATCAATCATTTTAGTTTCATTTTCTTTGTGGAATTTCTCTTTTTGGTTCATTGGAGTTGCAATTGGCTTGGACTCTTTTATATTAAACTTCTTGATTTTTCGCATATCTTTGTTAGCATACAAAAATTTCACTTTGCATTTATTGTACATGCATTTCAAACAAGAATGTCATCTTATCAAGATTCGTCATCTGAAAAACATATTTCACATCTTCGAACTTATCAATCAACTCCTTTCTACTTATTGTCAAAAGCAGGTCATCAATATAAAGAGACACCACAATTATTTCATCACCAGCCTTCTTGACATATAAAGTAAATTCACTTAGGTATTTTTTTAAAGCCTAAGTTCACCAAGTATGCATCAATTCTATTGTACTGTGACCTTGGCGCCTTTTTTAATCCTTACAGGGCTTTTCCAACAAATATACGTTCTCTTTCTTATCCTAAAACAACAAAACCTTGTGGTTGTTCTATAAATATTTCTTCCTCTAAGTACTCATTGTTGATAAGTTTTATAAGAAAACTTTCAATATTGCAAGCATATGGATTGTAACTTATACAAAACGTGTCGTTCCTATAAGGACTAATTAGACACCTAATAACTTTTATAAAACTTTGTCTAAGGTACTATAAGATTGATTGATTTAAAATAAATTATTGAAATTGAAATAACTAATAAGATAAAACAATTGAATAATTGAGCTACCAATAACAATAAAGTTAATCAAAGCTGGAAAGTTAGGAGTGATATCTTTGTTTTGTCTTCTCTTTATCATGTTGATTCAATTATGCTTGATCTTAGATATCCTAAAGTTTTGATTATGTTGGACCAATGGAGGTTGACAAATTAAATCCTTCTATATTTTGATAATAATAAAATTTATAGAATTGGTTAAGAAATAATTTCAGGTATTTGAATTGAAATTCAAATAAAGGATTTATGCAAATCAAGGTTGACATATCTTCAACGTGCAAGAGATAAACAATGTGCAGATAATTCAAATCAGCATCTCAACAAATTGGATTGAAGATTATGTGAGATCTGTCAGTTGGTGCCAATACTAGTTAACTATCAAGTTGCAAATCGACTAATAATAATTAGATCTATCAGTTGGAGCTTGAGACAAGTCGACCAGCATGTTGCAAGTCGACTATTAACAATAGGCCTGGTAGATAGATAAGTGGACTAGTCTACTATCATCACATTAGTCGACTATTCGAAGAGCAGAGCAAAAAGGTTCATGAAAAAAGTGAGTACTAGTCGACTGATTCTTGAAGACAAGTTGACTATAATGTACTAGTCGACTATTACACATCGACTAGTCGACTATCAGTTGCATCATAACATTTCTGACTGAGTCAATTGATTACAAACGGAACAAAAATCATTCTACAATGACTAGGAGCATTCTACAACGGCTAGGAGAGTTCTATAACGTCTACAAACATCTTGAAACCTACAAATAAAGGATAGAACTCCAAAGGATCATATACACAAGTCCAAAGTGAAGCATACTTAACAAAGATCAAAATTTGCTCTCAATTTGCTCTTAGCATATTCAATTGTATTCAACTGTACTGAGCTTTACTTCAATTTCTATCATTGTTATTGTGAGCTGAGTGATTAGAGGAGAATCACTTGTGAGGTAGGATTTGTGCA
>JANVCL010000212.1:12761431-12781344 GCA_026546855.1 Erythroxylum incrassatum | reverse complement strand
CTTTTAAACAAGGTTTTAAGAAATGGAGTTCATTGATTAAATCCTTGGACTTAAAGGGTCCTTTAAGGTTGATTATTCGAAAACTTAGTGGACTATATCCCCGAAATTTGTTTTGGGCCGTGATAGCCTAGGCTCATTTTCAAGAGGAATTTATCTTATTCGATCATTGTTTGAACGTTGTTTATTTTAAATTCCCAAAAATCCAAAAGATAACTTTTACAATTTTCTTTAATTTTAGTTATTTTCTTCAATTTTGATCAACATACAAAACCCTTTTTATCAACTTTAATTGCATTTTTTGACTATAGGCTAGCTTAAACCTTTTTCATTGGTTTGGATTAAGTAAGACGACCCGACATTCTATACCGCAATCTTTGGAATTAATTATTTTTTACTCGGTTTCCAAAGGATCGATCTTTAGGTCGAAACGACAAAACCGCGATCACATATGTGATTCACATTCTTCCTCTTTCCTTCAATTTTCTTGTTTCCATTAAGACCAAATTCTTGTTCCAAAATAAATCAAACAATTAAAACACATAAATACAATAATAATAACACAAGTCTATGCCCTAAACATATGATTGTCATATGAGAAAACAATTTAAAACACACTTAGATGCCTAGAAAACATACTATAATCTACACCTATTGATGGAAGAACGTCGTAATGCTACGCAAAATAAACTAGACCTACTACTATAGTAATGGTGAGTCTAGGTTGATCCTAAAGAGAGGTTTTCAATTAGCGTTTGAAATAAAATAATCAATGTTTAGGTATGGGGGTTAGTTTGGTTTTAAAATAAGAAAATAAAATGAAACTAAATTAAAAAACAAATTAAAGAAAACATTGAAAAATGATGGTGATGAATTCGTTAGGGACCCAGTTCTTTAGTTCTATGTTGGCCTATACTTAACTAAACATATTTCATTGAATTGTTGTCTTCATACCTGTCTTTGGATTATTGGTCGTAGATTAACAATAAGCTTGGTTAATCCCAGTTTTTCCTTAGGTTATAGTTAATTAAGAAGAGCTCTTTAATTAACCCTATCAGATAGCCTAAGAGATGCTCTCTAAGTTTAATTGGACAACCATCTTACGAATTAGAAAACAAACCAATCTAAGCAATAATCTCAGAGCTCGAATTATTTAACCTAGGTTACATTATCCCTAATGATATAATACCATTAGTTGCTATTAATGAATTCAAATAAGACTATTATATATCTTATTTAAAGTTATAGCAATGGGTTCTCATGAAAAACAATCCGAAAGAGCATCAAAATCTTTTTTACATAATACCCAATCCATAAATGCAAGATAACATAAACAATCAAAAAAGAGAGTAAGAATAATAATCACAATGAAGAATATGCTTAACTAGGTTCATCGGCATCGCTATCACCTCCAAAACGGTGTCAGGACGCTAACACTCCATAGTTCTCCAAGGGATTGGAGCTTTGCCCGTTCTTCTCTTCAAAACCGAGCCTTTCATCATTCTGAACGTTTTCCCCAAATGAAACATAAGTTTTTGTCATCAAAATGGCTTTTATATAAAAATGTACAATTTTGGGATAGCTGGACATTTCTCATAGGTGTGACTTGGTGTTCACGATTGTGAGTGGTGTCTCACAACTCTGAGCCACCTTGCATGGGCATGACTTAAGTGTCACACCTATGCAACATGTTTCATGAACAAATTCATGCATAGTAATGAGCCATTTTAAATCATATATGCTTCATATTCTTGTATTTTTTTCTTGCTCTAATCCTTCTTCTTCTTGTTCCATGAAGACAAGTGAGTGTGAATCTCAAGAAGACGACTCAAATATAGTGCTTTCAATTCACTTTAGCTCTTTTTCTTCCGAATTGTACCTTAAAACAAATATGAACTAAATTGAATGTCTTAAGCATTTTATATCATAAAACACTAAGTGTTATAGAATAAATGCATAATTAATTAAGCACATATCAATTTCTGCCACACTTAGCTTTTGATCGTCCTAGGGAAAAACATCATATTCAAAATCATTAACCTAAAAGCATTTACTCATTTCCCATATGTTCCTAAGAAACATAATTACAAGCAAAGATGAATCACTTTTATAAACCATCACAAGAATTTAACATTTAATGCTTCTACTCATGATCAACCAACATCCAACACCTTTAGAAACTGAGCAATCTAATGATAAACTTGGACAAAGTTTGTTTAAATAAGATATACTCATGGGTACACTTAATTACCATTCATAATCATGACATTCCACAACTTTGCAAATTACATGCATAATCATGAATCAAAGGATTTTATAGGGTTATAATGTGGGCAAGGGTTAAGGTGAGATGTGTTTAGATTGTGTAATGTAAAAGCCATCAAAGCTAGTGAAACAAGAAAAACACTCAATGTAACATTAAGAACAAAAACCAAAAACCAACATTCACTCACAGTTGTGTACATCAACTATGATGAATGAAAAAACCATGTTTCTTAGCTTAAATTTAAACCCTCACACCACGATCCACATTAAGCATATATCACTCATAAAAATTAATCATAAGCAAGACTTTGTAACTATAAGGAGTGACCTTTAAGAACTACACCTCCCTAATTTACATTATACAAGAAAATGTTTGTTTGTTTATTTTATTCTCTCTCTCTCTCTCTCTTTAATTGAAAACTTAAAAGCAAGTAAAAAAAACTACAAACATATATGAAAACAAGAAATAAATGAAAAAATGTAAAGGAAAAGAAATTAACTTCTCTTGGGTATACTTTTCTCACATGACAAAATTATGATCTTTCGGTGTCACATGTGCTTCCCTCAGTTAATGATCATTCACATATAATGTCTTCCATATCTTCAAACTCCCAATCTCTACTGAGTCCCTACACTCTTGAAATATTTCACAAGTCTGTTTCATCATCTTTTAATTTCTCTAACTTGCTAGCTAAAGATAAAAAGTTAGTCTTAACAACAAATTAGAACTCAATATTCACCTTCAAGCTAAAAGATGTATCGTTTTCTACTTCCAACTCCTTCTCCAATTCTTCAACACAAACAATTCTTTAAGTAGTACACTAAAATTTCTCAATCTCTTCATCACTCTATAAGGCCTTTGTAGTATTGTCCCTTAGGTACACCTCAAGTTAAGATATTGCTCCTCTTCATGTTGTGATGCTAGGTGGTTGATAACTTTTGCCAACTGACCCAAATAGCTTACCAAGTTTTGGATTCTAGAACTTGTTTCTTGATGGAATTGTATCATATACTGCTGAATTTGCAAAGTATTAGCGTCACAAACATTAACTAATTCTTATAGAGATGTAACTAAGTTTCGCTGCCACTCCAAATCTTGGTAGTTAGACCAAAATTGTCTTTCCTCCTCCTAAAATTGAAAAATGTTAGCAGCAACATCACTAACTAGTTCTTCTAAAGATGGATCTGAGTTGTAATAAGAAGCTTTTAGTCTATACAGGAATTTTTGTGCATCTTACAAACTATCATGGAATTAATTTTGCTGGTTATCCCATCTATAACTAAAGTTTGTATGATCACTCCAAACATGATTATATGATTGGGAATATGAGTTAAAGAAAAAATTACTTCCATTTATGTAATTTTAAAAAAAATTAACACACAAATACTAAACAAAAAGTGAAAAGATCTAAAAAATAACTTAAAAGAAACTAATTACAAATAAATATATACAAAACTCCAATTAAAATCAAGAACGAAAACTAAAGCACTGCACTCCCCGGTAATAGCAACAAAATTGACATAAGTGCATCGTAACACTATGCAACATAAGCTAAACCTACTAGTATAGTAGTAGTAATTCTAGGTCGATCCCATAGAGAGTTTTCGGTTAGCTTTTGAAATGAAAATAATCGGTGTTTAGGTTATAAATGGTTGGTTTGGTTTTGAAATAAGAAAATAAAATGAAACTAAACTAACGAAAACAAATTAAAGAAAACATTGAAAAATGATGAAAGTGATGAATTCGTTAGGGACCTAGTTCATTGGTTCTATCTTGACCTACACTCAATTAAACATATTTCATTGAATTTTTTTCTTCACACTTCTCTTTGAACTATTGGTCGTAGATTAACAACAAGCTCTATTAATCTCAGTTTTTCTTTAGGATATAGTTAATTAAGAAGAGCTCATTAATTAACCCTAGCTATCGGATAACCTAGGAAACGGTCTCTAAGTTTAATAGGACAACTGCCTTACGAATGAGAAAATAAACCAATCTAAGCAATAATCTCATAAGCTTGAATTATTTAACCTAGATTACGTTATTCCTAATGATATAATACCATTAGTTGCTACAAATGAATTCAAACCCGATTATAACGTATTGTATTTAAATTTCTAGTTGTGGGTTCTTTTGAAAAATAATTCGATAGAGCATCAAAATCGTTATTAGATAATACCCAATCCATAAATGCAAGATAACGTAAACAATTTGAAAAGAAAGTAAGAATAACAAATACAATGAAGACTATGCTTAACTAGTTTGTCAGCATTGATGTTACCTCTGAACCAGCATTGGGAAGCTAGCTCTTATGATTCTTAAAGGGATTGGAGCTTTTCCCTTTATTCTCTTCAAAGCTGAGCCTTCTGTCCTCTGAATTCTTCCCCAAACGAACAAAAGTTTCTACTATCAAAATGATGTTGTTATACAAAAATGTAGGATTTTGGGATAGCTAGACATTTCTCACGGGTGTGACTTGGTGTTCATAACCATGAGTGCTGTCTCTCGACCACGAGCCACCTTGCATATGCATAACTTGAGTGTCATACCTATGCAACATGTTTCATAGACAAATTCATGCATAGTCGTTAGCCATTTAAAATCATATATTCTTCATGTTCTTGTCTTTTTTTCTTGATCTAATCCTTTTCCTTCTTGTTTCATGAAGAAAAGTGAGTGTGAATCACAAGAAAATGGCTCAAATATAGTGCTTTCGACTCACTTTAGCTCATTCACTTCTGAATTGTACCTAAAAACAAATATAAACTAAAGTGAATTTCTTAAGCATTTCATATCATTAAACACTAAGTGTTGTGGAATAAATACATAATTAATTAAGCACATATTACCTATCACCCATTTAAAAATGTCAATTTGATATCCGTTTTGTGGATAACCCATCAATTTTATGTAAAAAGGGCTAGGAACATCCTTATGATATCTAACCTGGTGACTAAAGCAAACATTTTAAAAAATATATACCCTAAACATTAAAGCATATCTCTTTAAAACAAGCCTTTCCATATACTTTTTTACAAAAACGTTAGGATTGAGCTTAGTTCTATAAACCCACTTCACTCCTATAACTTTCTTATCATTTGGTCTATCCACCAGTTTCCATGTTTGGTATTTTTTAAATCATGTTGAGCTCTTGCTTCATTGTAACTACCTACGTTTTATTAGTTGCAACTTCTTCATATCTTGGAGGCTCCATTATAGCTACATTAAACCTTTGGTAGATAAATGAAAGTGATCGAGTACCTTTAATAGGTTCATCATCTACATCATCATTATCCTCATGAAGCTTAATCTTATTGTCATACCCCAAGCTTTAGCTATCTGACTTATGGAATTTGACATCTATACTAATAATGACTTTGTTTCTTTCTAGTGACTAGATTCTATAAGGTTTTAAGCTTAAGCTATAGCCTACAAAATTCCAAATTCTACTTTCTTATCTATTTTATCCTTTCTTAACCTGATGAATATAAGAGAAACATAAGTAATCATATGTTTTCATATTAAGAAAATCTAGTTTGTATCCATATCGTACTTCAAAAGGATTTTTTATACAAATCTTTTTTTAGGAGCTTGTTTAGTAAACTAACAACCATTTTTATCTCACCATAACATCGTTTTTTTGCCGTGTGTAAGGTGCTATTGGCTAATGTTCTATTCCTGCATCTTGACAAAATTTGTTAAGATTTTCAAAGATGCATTCAACCCTATTATTAAATCTAATCGCATGCATCTTGTAACCATTTTGAATTTCTATAAAAGCTTTAAACTTCCCAAAGATGTTAGCTACCTCATGCTTAAGCTTCATAAAATAAATCTAGCAAAATTTTGCATGATCATCAATGAAAGCAATATAATACTTACTACCATCCAATGATGGTGTCCTTATAGGTCCTCCTACATCTACATTACTTATTACAACTTTTGAGTAGCCCTCCAAGCCTTATTTTGTGGAAAAGGAAGCCTTTTTTGCTTCTCATATTGATAAGTTGCACATATAGGAAGCATTGAAGCAAGCCTTTCACAAGATCATTTTCTTCATAAAAAGTACAACTATATGATGTAAATGCTCCAATCTCTTGTGCAAAAGAATTGCATTGTTATCTTCTTTATGATCAACAACCTGCTCTTCTTATATTAAATCTAAGGCAAATATTTTGTCTTTCATTTGAACGTTGAACAGATTTCTAACTTCTACATCTTTAATTATGCAACTTTTATCTTTAAACAACACCTTATACCCTTTTTCCAATGATAAAACAACACTTAAAATGTTTTGATTAATTTATGGAACATACAAAACATCATAAATTAATTTCAAACCTGTGTGACCTTCTATTGCCACTATTCCTTTTCCTTTTACAACAACTTATGCTCCATTTCCAATTTTGAATCTGGAGATACTAGTTTTGTTAAACTCTCAAAAGAATTATCAATCATAAGTCATATGGTTTGTACAGCTTAGTATCTATAAGCCAGTTGTTAGTTATGATGTTAACGGAGAAGCATGATACTGTAAAGCATCTACTTCTCTTTATGTTGATTCTGAACAATCTTGTCTTCTTTGTGTTACTGTTGAGACTTACATTTTTTTACTATGTTCTAAGTGGCAAAACTTGTTACATTTTGCATTTAACCTCCACCAACTCATTATTTATGGATGATTGTTTTTTGTAACGACGATAAGATGGAAAAGCTTGAGAGATGTTGGTCTTGCTATTGTTGTTGTTGTCATTTACAGAACCTCCAGGCTTGTTATTATTTTGCTTAATGTTCTTATTCTTAGCTCCATTTTAGCTTTGCCGTATAGGTCTAAAAACTTCCTCAATATTTCCTTCTTGTTTCATAAATCTCCTTTTTTCCTATGCTTACAACGTGTTCAATAATTCTACTAAGGTGATGCTTGACTAATCTTTTGATTTCTCCAGAGAAGAAATTGTAGCCTCAAAATTTTCAAAAATTGTGACTAAAATTTTTGTGCAATTATAGAATAAAAAATTCATACCAAAGACTACGGCATGTACATAATAAGCCCCTATTTCTATAGATTTAGAAACCTGGAATGAGGATGGAAGACATCAACCAGGATTATTTTCCACTATGGATTTGTATTTATGGTGTTCCACTTGAGTATTGGACTACCTCTAGACTTAGTCACATTGTAAGCTTCATTGGTAAGCCTATCTACATGTATCAAGCTACAACTGAGGTAAAGAGGATCCAATTTGCTAGAATATTTGTTTTATCTTCTATGACTGATTTACTGACCCTATCATTCGATTGGATGGAAACTTAGGATTATATGAAGATCAATTAAGAGTCTCAGAAATCACAGGTCACTAATAAGAAAATTTTGAAACCAACTGGAAAAATTTTAAGATTGGAGAGTATTAAGAGGTCATAGAACTCTGCATAAATAAGGATAGTACAACAACACAAGCTGTGAATGTCAATGATCATGACCACTCTCTGATAGTGGTAGATAATAACATCCTTAATAGTGCTAATGAAGAAAATAATAAAAATGTAATACTTATTGAATCTCCAGCAATATATGAGCAAAATATAATTGAGCAAGTCTCTCCAAGTAGAATTACAAAGAAGACTAAGGAATCTGAACCTATAATTACAAGGAAATTAAGTAGGAAGAAGAGGGTCCCAACTGGGGAGTCAAAATCATTATTCTAACTTGGAACATTAAAAGGGCTAATGCCCCTCGTAAGAAAACTTTTGGTTAAGTGCTTCATAGCTTAAAATAAAGCAGTTATAGTAAGAACTTTGGAGACTCGAATTAAGTAGCACAATTGTAACATTCTTCTTTTTTTTCCAAGGCATTGGTATCTGATCTCCAATCACATTCATCAACTAATTGCAAAATTGTGGTTGTGTATGCTCTTTTGTTTTCAATGTTACCATAAAGTTCACCTCTGACCAATTGATTCAGTTGGAGATCTATAATAAGAATTTAGCTACGTCAATTGTCATATCATTTGTTTAAGCTCATAATAGTGTATACTTGAGATCCTTTATGTCGAATCAGTTTAGGTCGCTAGCAGATGCATCTTCTCTTCCCTAGCTAGTTGCTGGTGACTTCAATGCTTTTATCAATCTAGAAGAGACACAAGGTGTCAGATCTATAGGCAATCCTTGCTCTAATTTGAGAAAATATCTATCCGATATTTAATTTTCTGACTTACCTTATAGAAGAAGCTTATATATTTGGTGTAATAAAGAAATGGGGGACAAATTTATTAGGGGAAAACTTGACAGGAGCATGTAAAATCATTTGTGGTTCCCTACTTATCTAAAAAGTTTCTTTTATTTTTGTAAACCAAAGTCTCTCAGCCTATTATGCTATTATCACTCATCTTAGTTCTGTAAAACCCCTCTTCCCCTTTAGATTCAATAATTCTCTAGATGATCAAGCTAAGTTTGAGATATTCATCTTGAGAGCTTTAAATGTCTCTATCCAAGGCCCAAGCAATTTGTATATTCCAGGAAGATTTCAATTAATAAATAAGTGATGGAACTAATTTTTCTATAAAAAAGGCAATAATCATCATCTCTTTGACACTACTAGAGTGTCTCTTGAGAGAATTCAAACTAAAGTGAAAAAATGACCTTACCTCAGCTGACCTCCAGAATTAGGAAAGGCTAGCTATGTGACACCTCTCTAGTGCACTAATCTATGATCATTCACTAATGAATCAAAGATCCAGGGTGGAATGTATAGGGGATACAAACACAACTTTCTTTCATAGAGCTATTATTTCTAGGAAAAACATCAACATGATCATTTCTTTGCATCTAAACAATTAGGAACTAAATTCTCAACACTTATTGCTCTAAGGAACTTTTGATTATTCCTTAAACATCTTGATAACTCTTACTAATACTACCTCACCTCAGTCACTTCTGAAGAACTTATTTAGGATTGTATTACTTAACAGGAAGTAGAAGTATTAAGCAAGCCTGTCACCATTCATAAGATAGAAAACTCCTTAAATTCTTTGAATCCTCATAAGACACCTGGTCTTAATGACTTGAGCCTTTATTTCTTCAACAAACCTTGGAACTTAACTAAGAATACTGTGACTGATGCTATTTCGAATTTTTTAACATAGGAAAGTTGTTATTCGAAATCAATATTATTTTTGTTACTCTTATTCCTAATAGTAGTGGGCAAATGAGTTTCTTTAATTTTTGACCCATTTCTTACTGCAAAGTGTACAAAATCATTTCCAATATCTTGGCTCAAAGGTTGAAAGAAGTTCTTCATAAGTATATTGACCTTTCCTAAGGGGCCTACATACTATGAAGAATTATGGGTGCTAATATTTTGTTAATGTTGGAACTTGTTAGAACTTATTCTAACAAAAGAGAAAGTAAGGACTACATTGTCAAAGCAGATTTAAAGAAGGCCTATGAAGGTGTGGATTGGGATTTTATTCTAAACATTCTTCATGCCTTGGAGTTTCCTACAATTTTTATTCAGTAGATCTCACATTGCATCATTACTCCTTTTAAAATTTTGTTATATGGTTAACCTAGTAGATCTTTTAAAAGCTCTAAGGGAATTAGACAAGGAGATCCCATATATTCTTATATATTTATTATAGAAGCCTTCAACAAAACCCTGAAGAGAACTGTGGACAGAACAAAGGTCTTTAAGTTTGACTGTAGGTGTAAGCATCAAAAGATCACTAATCTTTGTTTTTCAGATGACCTTATTCTTCTCTCTAATACTGATTAGACTTTTGTATCTGCTCTTATGAAAATTTGAAAGTCTTTAGCAAGCTATTTGGTTTGGAAACCAATTTCTTTAAAAGTTGTTTCTATTTATCCAAATCTACTGTAGGAAAAGAATCTATTACCAATTCTGTCACTAGCTTTAGGTTACAACTACTTCCAAAGCTATTATTAGGCATTCCCATTTCAACTACTAGTCTTTCTTATGGAGTTTTTAGTATTCTAGTTGAAAGTATCAATAACAAAATCTCTTTTTAGAGTTTCAAAACACTTTTTAATGCTAGTATATCTCATCTTTTTGTATCCATTCTTAACTCAATCAATGTTTTTGGGCTACATATCTAGCTATTCTAATTAAGATCATCAAGTCCATAAAGATGATTTGTAGCAAGTTTCTATGGAATGGGAATGAGGGTACTTTCAAAGGAGCTAAAATGCAGTGGAAGGTAGTTTGCTTGCCTAAAGACAAAGGAGGTCTTAGGATTATTTCTCTCAAGTTGATGAACATTGTTATGCTACAAAAGGCCATGGAAGTTAATGACTGATAAACAATCTCTTTGGTGTAAATGGATTCGTGACATTTACATTAAAAAACTAAAGCGTATGGATTATAAAGATCATATCATCTTCCACTTCAACTTTGAAAGCTATTATAAAACCAAGGATCTGTTAAGGAATGAGTTTGTCTACCTTATGATAGATGGAAAACAAACTAGCTTTTGGTTTAACAACTAGCTTTCTCATGGTCCTTTATATAACTTACAAGAATAATTCAAATTAATATTAAAACATAACAATCGCTACATGAGATACTTTGGTGATCTTAATTCAAAGCATCACTAATATAATTATCACAATAAAATTTTTTACAAACATATAAGTAATGATTCAAATGAAATTCTCATATGAGGTCAATTCAGTAAACTTATTATATAATAAGAATCCATATGCTTGTTTAAGTACTTTAGATTATAAGATCAACAACTTCCTTTATTAGGAATTCTCATTTACGCTTTATTAATGTCCAGTCTCAATAAAATAAATGACTAAGAACTACTTAAGGATAATACATTAATGCAATATACATCTCATAATTATGACTTTATCGTAATTGGCAATTTATATTTACCCTATAGACTTTATCATATACATTCGAATATATGTAGTTTTTCTTGATTAAATTTTGAAAAATGTTTTCATTTGTTAATAAAGAAAGTTGAGTTTTCTTTGATATTTTTTAAAATAATTTTCTCATTTATTAAAGAAATATTTAAATAAATAATATAACTAACTTTCTTAACTAAATTTAAAGTGTTTTATTTAATTTTGAAAATAGTTTCCTTTTATTAGAAAATAGTTTTCTAATTAAGGAAAATATATTTCTAATTAGATTAGAAACAATTTTCTAATTATATTATAACATATTGCTTATAAATTTTGAAAATAAAATTTTCTAACTTGTAATAAGTAAGAATTGTAATTTAAAAATCATGATAATTGGGAATAATTTCCAACTGAATTTGAGTTGAATTTGAAAGTTGATTTCAAATCCAAATAAATTTCTATTTGGAATAGGAATTTAATTCATTTAAGAATCAATGAGTTTAATCTAATTTAATTATCTGGGAAGTTAGAAATATTATTTTAGATTATGAAGATCAATAATTAGAATCAAGCAAAGCTTGATTTTTTATGCATATAATTTGATTATGAGTGCATAAGTTGCATACTTTATTTATATGTTTGATATGTATAATAGATGCATATTAAATTATATTTTTTGTAAAAAATTTACATTTTTTGTATGCGATATTATTACAAGTTTTTTTCTGAGATAAAAAATAAATCTCTTGTTAAAATATTAAGTACATGTTGAGAACGTGATTGTTGCCTTCCATTATTTAAGAACAAAATCATAATTCTATTTATTGTAAAGCTTGTTGAGTGACTTAAGGCTCCTTTAATCCGAATATGTTTTACCTTAAATTAAACTAAATTTGTATGATTTAAATGAGTGGCTTATGATCATATGAATTTAAAGGCAGGGTTATGAATAATAAATAAGACATGTTTTGGCAAGAGTTGTCACCCAACGAATCTAAAAGTCACATAAGATGTAATTGATAAGTATGTTATCTACCTAATTTAAGTTTCATTGATTTGTTAAGTGAATTAAGGTCAGCTAGATATAAATGAGATCCTAGCTCACTGCAAAGATTAGATTAATCTTTCTAGATAGTAGTGAGGGCTAATATTTTGAATAAAATAGTGAGAGTAACCAAATACATGATTAAAGTCCTAATCTTATTTGTTAATCATGGCATATAACCTATTGTTTGCTTTTCTTACATTTATATTTTATTGTTAGTAGATTTCTCTTATTTAGTATAGTTGATACTAAAATAGTGAACCAAATTGCTTAGACATAGGTTATGTTTAAGAACATAAAGATAACTAAAACTATCATTTTATTCCATGATGGTTAAATCAACATAATTAGAGTCACAAAGTTACATTGATAAGTAGAAATTATAGCATACTTTACACCCCTATTATATATTTTTAAAAATATTTGCATAACACGTTTAGGAAAAAATTACTACATTTTACTATTATTAACCTAAGTCATTTAATTCCATATTTTGTTTATAAAAGGGGTTTAAATTGCACTAAGTATTTTCTTGTAGGCTTAGTGGACTTAAGGAAAGGAACCTAGAAGGAAATTTCGCTCAAAATGAAGTTCAACCCAGAAGAAAGTCTAGAATTAAGCAATTAGTCCACTAGAAAAAAATAATATCCTAGTAGAATAAGAAATAGTACAAGTAGCAGAGAAAAGAACAAAACATAGTAGACAAGGAAAAAAGAGAAATGCAACAGCTAGAAGACCAAAAGCATAAGAAAAAAGAAGTAGCCCAGTAGAGTAAATGCAACAACTAAAATTTATAGTGGAAAGAGGCTAGATAACATGCATCACCAAAAGGAAGCAAAACACAACAAAAAGAAGCTACTAAAATGTAACAGCTAGAGGAAAAGAAACAAAACGACACATTAGCTCTGGAGACAATCCAAAAAGCAGCAGAAAAATAACCTACCAATAATAAAACAAGATCGACATTGGTGGGAGAAGGAGACTCACCCCACTTGACATTTTCCGCACTAAATTCATTTAAAATGGAAGAAGATAATTGGAGGCTCATCGATAATCCAGTATTGAGTAGGGCTAGGAGTCACTCTTAAGGCTTTAAAAAGGTAGCAACTTAGGAGAAAATAATAAAAAGTAGTCCACATAAACGTGAGATTTCATAGAGGATTTTTCATCTGTTAAAGGCAATTGAAGCAAGTAGCTGGCATAAGAAGGTGTAGGAGTATTCAAGCCACAAACCACTGAGATTAAGTTATTTTGTGACTGATGGAGGAAGATATTCTAGACCTTTAGGGTTGTTCCAAGTTAACGAGTTTATGAAACCTCTCCTCTCTTCGTTTATGATTTCCTAAGCTTAGTTGATTCTAATTGTCAAAATTAGTTTAGAGATGTAATTTGAATATTTGGATTGTTAAATTTATAAATTAATTGACATATTATCAAGTTGATATAATACTTATACAATGTATGAATTCTTTGAATTATAATTCATGTTCTTTATATGATTAGAGGTGTTCTTAATTTTGTGAATTTGATACTTAAATCATTAATTCATAATGTGTCGTATGAGCTAGAATTTATTTTTTCTTCGAATAAATTATCAGTGGTTGAATGTATCTCTTACTTCATAATGTATTTTAAGTTGGGATTGAGCTAGTTCAATTCTAGAAATTGAAGGGAGACAAGTAGGGGCTAAGTGGTTATTTTTATATGCTTAACTTGTTAAATAAATCGAATGATCCAAGTATATCAAACTGCAAGGCTAAATTGAAATAAAACATTGTTTGTCCACTTGTACATATTAGATTAAGTTAGAACAAATTTAGAAGTTGTTTATTTATTTTGATTCAAAATTGATAAACCCCTTTTTTATACACGTGGATTTATTTCGGATTAATTCAAAGGTTTTGAACTTGTTGCAAATTGCTTGCATTGAAGTTTAAAATCGAACAAAACAATTGATTCACAACAAAATGAAGAATTCAGATGAAGAATGACGTCTTTTCTAAATGTTGTCCAAGTTGTGAAAAATATTCCAGATTTTTTTAAAGATGTGTTTTAGGTTTAGGAAAGCAAATTAAATGTTTAAATACATACTTCTTGTTTTGTCTATGATTTGACTTGTCCTATAAATTACTTAAGTTGTAAACTATCTAACCAAATTGGATTCAGTTTGGAAGAAGTTTAGAAGCTATAATTTTTTTAGTTTACATTTTTTTCTTTATTGTAGGTTTTAAGATTACGTACATGACATAACAGAATTTGCTAGCATCTAAATGGTTAATTAATAATTCAAGTGTTGATTAAATTAGGTCGTAAATTTTTTATATTGAAGTAAGGAAAAATCACATTTCATGCCTTATGATTAATACTGGCTATACTAAGTTCTATGATGAATTTTTATATGATTTAAGTGAACCATTGAGGATGGTTAACTCACTAAGTTCACAAAACTCATCAAAATTGCAACGTTGACATTTCAGGTTCTAAAGAGACGCTATAGCTTCTAAGACAAATTAGAAGAGAGCTGACACTGATTTTAGATAGAGGACATGGCTAAAAGGTTGGTCAGCTAAGATTGAAGGACTTAGATAAAAGTTTTGCATAATTCCTCATGTATGTAGCATGTTAGGCATACAGAGATGTAAACTCTAATTTGTCTTGATAATGTACATATATGGATGTTTTGTAAAGCTACAATATACATATTGGGTTTTCATGAAATGAAATGAGGAATTTAGGGTTTTAAATATTGTGATATTTATGCTTTGAATGATGATGATGCCATAATTAAGTTAGTGACATGACTGCTCTAACACGCCATTACTATAGGATATGTACTAGAACATCCTCAGAATGTTCTGGTATATAACTTTATGGTAGTGGGTATTACATTCTTGGTCCACATTACTGTTCACTTACCTTGTACTATGTTTGATGTGACAAATTAATATTTGGTTCAATTCACTATTCACATTTTATTCACGCCTCACTTAACCCTCGCTCTTCTCTACACTGTCATTTTTCGTTAAAAAAACTACCTACCCAGCTATGTGTCATCATCTTGTTGTGGAACATGATTGTGTGTTGTGTTAATTGCATGACCATTTTTCACGTAAAAAGTGTTTACATAAACAATGGTTGCATGAAACGCTACCGCACATGTTGTTGTTTCTGCTACTCCTGTTCTTATGATCAGACAAATTAATGTTGTGGTCCATGAACAGTCACTTATTAAAACCTCACGCTGCTGTTGCTTTGCTTCTTTGGCATGGACTACTCTTTTATCCATTAAAATATACCGTCCATCATCCTCTATTATGTTACCATTAAATCACATTCTTACATGCAAAAAACACGTACGTAAGTGATGAATTTCTATTTCCTTATGCCTCCAACGTGTGTTGTCCATTAAATATGTTGTCAATTAAATCACTATCTTACATAGATGTCGTGATTGAGTGATTCTTCTTCCTTTTCACATATATTTGTGTTCAATCCTTTAATCTATATGTAAAAAAATTAAACACAAATTAAGTATTTAAACACAACAATAGGATTGTAAAGAAATTGAAATGCATAAGAAAATATAAGATAATTCAATCCTATCAAGCACATAGTCTTCTTCAAAATTCCCTTAATTTGCTTGTTACATTTTCCACTTGGTCGGATGTTTGTGGATGATATGGGGTTGCCACCTTGTGGTGGATGGTATGGGATCGCCACCTTGTGGGTGATGACATATTTCTTCATAAGCCTTTCAAAAATCTTACTGCATAATGACTTTCTCCATCGCTAATGTTGGACCCCGAACTTTTCTTAAAATTTTGATTTATGAAATGAAATTAAATGAGAAATTGGTGGTGTTTAAATGAGGAATTGGTGGGTGATGAAAAAAATTATGTACTTGTCTTGTATTTTGTGGAGTGCTATGAAATTTATAGTGAATAAGTTGATTGGAATGAAATTGAAAAGCAAGAAATGAACAGTGAATAATAGAGAGTTGAACTTTTGAGCTGAAATTTTTGTGATTTTTCTGGATTGATCTAAAGAGTTTTTGATAAAATGGTCTTCATGAAAGTTGAAGCTTATCTCGACAACTTTCTATCGCTATAAAGTATGACATTTTTCGATATTGGAGTAGAAAGATATAATTTTTAGAAGTCTGATGCTGTTTAGGATGAGAAATGATTGGACAACCACTTTGTTGTGACCTTTTGACCATTATAGGGACTGAATTTGGCTTTAAGTACTTCATGAAAGTGGTAGATTATGCTTTTATCTTTTCATTAATATAAAGCATGAAATTTTGGACAATGGAATAGGAAGTTATGATTTTTAGAAGTTGTGTCACTATTTAGGATAACATTCTTTCGGACAACCACATTGAGGTGGATTTTGACCCCCTTTAGAGGCTGAATTGGTTTGTAAGTTCTTTATGAAAATTGTAGAGCTTTTTATTAGCTTTCCATTGATACCAACCTTGTCAAATTTGGAGTTATAGGTAAAAAGATATGAATTTTTGAAGTTCAGCAGTTAAAAAAAAAGAAAAATCGAAGTCAGCAACCTCGCGATCGAGAGCCATCACGATCGCCAAAAGGCTCACACGATCGCAAGACGCACGCGACTCTTGGCCGCGAGCCGCGAGCTGTCGCTGATGCGACGCGACTCGCCGGCTCAGCTGGTCTTCCTTCACTATTTTGCTTATAACTTTTTCGTCCGACATTCGATTGACCTGATTTTTGAAGCGTTGGATTTATAAGACATTCCTCTACCTCTCCATAAAAATTTATGTTTTTTTAGAATCATTTGAGAAAGATTTATTGAATCAAAGTGAGAGGATCAATTATAAGAGTATAAATTGGATATTTTTCGGAACATGCTTCAGTATTTTGGTGATATCTTGATCTGTAGAGCTCCAAATGAGTTTATTCTTGTTTCTAATTAAAGTAGAGACATGGAGCTACAAGTTATCTGAAGGAATCAAATTTCAATTTTGGCCCAAAGACTTTCAATTTCTTGAGTGAATTCAGGTGTAGTATTCAGTCTTGGTTTAATTTTATCCCGAAAGTGTTTTGGCCATAACTTCTTTATTTCTAAACCGAATTGAGTGTTTTTTGTGTCATTGGAAAATTGAGACAATTAGGAACATTTCTCTATAAGGAAGTGTTAGCAAATTCGTTCAATTTAATGATTCGAAAAAGGTCTTGTTTTTGGAAGAAGTTAAGCATGACTTAAAGAAATGGTGAGGTTTTGCTAGATTAATTATTTGATTTGGAGTTAATTAGTATGTTGATGCTTGTAGGATTTTATCATATGGTTCAATTGAATTAAAGTGGTAAGATATATATGAGGGCATTTTGGGAAGAACACTTAAGCCATTTAAGTTGCAAGGCTTACATGAAAGGGTAAAATGGACTTTGCTCATTCATTAATGGTATTATTGTAAATAGAAGTGTAGGTTGTCTTAAAAGGAAGAGAGGAGCACGAAATTAGAAGAAAAAGAACAAGAAAAGAGAGAAGAGAGGGAGAGAGTCGGTGGAGAAGAAGAGAAAGAAGAAAGAAAATACTAGGTTTCGATTTTTCTTGGTCTTGAAGAGGGATTTTGAAGTTGCTTAAGAAGGGAAAAAGGAAGAGGATGACGAGAGCTTCCATTCAAGCTAAGGAACTCCTCATTTAGTAAAGGATCAAAGTAAGGGCATTTTTTATTTGTTGGATTTTGGAAAGGGTTTTGGTTTAGATAGCTTAAGAAATGCATGGATTTAAGTTTTCTAAGATCAATTTTAGTGATTATATGTTATGGGATGTCCAATTTGAATTCCTATTGATTTGGAAATTTTTCCATTGTGAAGGAAAGTAGGAGAGGCAAAAAGGAGCAAGAGTAAAGGCATTTTGAACAAGAATAAGCAAGGAAATTAAGGTGGGTTTCATATTTATAATTTGAGTAATGAGCTACTAAGTTTTCTTTCTAAATCAAGAAAAAAAGATTTCAATTAGATGTTGCTTTATTGTTTTTAATTGATTTGAGAATTTGCAAATATGTGTGTATAAGCTTGAATTGATAAATTGTGAATTGCTATGATGTGTTTTATGTTATGTTATGCATTGAAGATGTATGACATTGTGATATTGTTAAATTGGGAGTATGATCATATTATGCCATTGAATTGTTTCATGGCATTTTGTATAAAGAAAAAGCATGAGAATATGAAGTTATGAATGACTGAATTAAGTAGGCGATTTGATTGTGTTTGGGCGAGAGAGGAACCGTTTCGTAGTCACGTGCACGTCGATGTCAAGTCTTCTCCCGGCTGCCCGCTTGTGGCCCACGAGATCTGAAAAGTGGACTCGTTTCGTTCACGAAGTAAACTTCGGTTTCTCTATTTTGTTCCACGGGACCCTCGAGCCAATTGTGTGTGCATTTGCATTTTGATGTGTTAAGATACTATAAAGTTGAGTATTATGCTTTGATGCAAAAATTTCATCAAAAAGTGTTTAACG
Source organism: Erythroxylum incrassatum (assembly GCA_026546855.1). Lineage (NCBI taxonomy): Eukaryota > Viridiplantae > Streptophyta > Magnoliopsida > Malpighiales > Erythroxylaceae > Erythroxylum > Erythroxylum incrassatum. Next base: position 12,762,670 of record JANVCL010000212.1, on the reverse strand, counting down.
TGATGATGCATTGAATCATGATTTTTGATGTTTATGAATTGCTTAATAAGCTGTGAATTTGAAAATATGTGACATGAATTTCAATTTGAAATTTACAATGGAAATAAATATTTCAATAGTTTTTGCTTGTTTCTCGGTTATAAGCTTGTTATCCATGAGCATAAAGCTCACCCCCTCTCATTCCCATCTCCAAGTAATGAGAAAGAGATCTGATGAAAGAAAGTCAAGGCAATTGTTTAATTATGCATATGTTGTATTGTTAAGTGGGATTGGTGTAAAAAAATGAGACTTTAGACATATGTTGAGAATTATGAGATTTTGTACCTTTTGTTGTATTTTGAATTTTGAGATTGATGATGTAATATGGCTTGGAATGCCATTTAAGTTTATAAACATTTTTCTTATGATGTAAATGAAATATGGAGTTGTGTATGGACTTGAAATGTAAATTTGTGTATGGATGATATGAGTTGAGTTGATGAGCTTTGAGTTTGAACTATTGTTATATATATATATATATAAGTGAATTATGGAAAGGAAAGATAAGGTTTATGGTGAATGATAAGATGTTATTGACTATGAGGAGCCATATGGATTGAGGTTGAATGTTGTATGAATTCCAATTGGAAGTTGAATTGCTTTGAATGATGTTGTAATAGAGGAAATGAAGTTTGGATAAATTCTAAGTTTCCATGAGGGTAACATGTATATTCTGACTTCCAAGGAAAAACTGTATTGATCTAGGTAGAATTAGCCAAAGTTTCCTTACATGGAAGTTGTAGCTCATCTTAATAGCTTTCCAACGCTATAAAGACTGAAGTTTTTGGATGTCGGAGTTGAGAGATATGACGGTTTGAGTAGGAAATGTTGCATAGGATATTTCACCCGAAGGTTACATTTACACGACTTGTCCGTATTAGTTTACACGGTCCGTGTTTTGACCCTTCAAATGACAGAATTCCCTTTTGAGGTCTAAGTTGTAGCCTTATAAGTCTTCTTTCAAGTCTTCTTTCTAACCTTCTAAAAACAAAATCAATCCGACCTCTGTAGTGAGAGTTATGGCATTTGCGCCAAGGTATGTACAATGCGAGTTTGGACATGAACATGTTGAATTCGTTTAGTCATAACGTCTGCGTCCGACCTACGATTCAGCTGTTTCTTAAGGCGTTAGATTTCTAACTCATTTTTCTACCTTCTCATAAAAATTGGTGTCCATTGGTGTTGAATTGAAGAAGTTTG
>JANVCL010000212.1:12750756-12761331 GCA_026546855.1 Erythroxylum incrassatum | reverse complement strand
ATCCTAACCTTACATACACTCTTAAGCATCCCAAATCCACCTATTCTAGCATAAAACCCCTTCATAACAACTCAAACATCAATTATATTTCATTTTATATCTTATTCTTCCTAACTTTCTATCCTTTCCCATATCACACCTTATTCCTAAGTACCAAACACTTCATACTCACAACTCATCATGTCCAAGTTGGTGAATATACACATATACACCTCAAATTTAGCTCAAAATCATTCATATCCAATTCATATTCCTTATTTGTTCATACATATCCAAAATGAAACACAATCATACACATTCATCCCCAATGTTAGCTGCACTCAATTTCCTACATTCATGTCAAGATTTGAGACTCTTAAAGACAAAATTAATAGTCATTGTCTTCATAAGGAGTGTAGCCAAACACTTCTAGTTTAAGCCAAACCAAAAAACATCTCAATTGCTTAACTATAAGGAGAGTTATGGCCAATACATTGAAGCATACTCAAAGAAAATTTCCAGATTTTCTAACTCTCAAAACTTTACATTTCACCCAACTTATACCTTCTTATACCTAGATCATCTTTTCCATTACATTCCTCATCATTCTCTACCTAATTGAACTCAATAAACCACTCACAAACAATTCATGATCTATAATTTAGCATTAAACAAAGATAGGGCATATATATACATATTCATTCATAAAAAATTTCTACACTCATTCAATCATTCCTTTGAAAATCATTCAATCTCTAAGCCTCTATATACTCTTACATGCATTCTCACTCATCCTACATATACAAAAACAAGATATGAACATAATTTTTCATCATTTATGACACAAACATAAACCTTGCAACATTAAAACATCACAACTCAAGTTAATCATCATTTGAGCTTTAATTAACCATACCTATGACATTAGAAACAAAACTTACTTGGTTTAGCTACCTAAACTTCAAGCTCTTTAAGAAAATCACCAAAACCTAGCCTCAAACTCCACCCATGTTCAACACCTTATCTAGGGTTGGAAGGTTAGCAATTTAATGGGAAAGAGAGAGCAAGGTGGAAGATGAGTGGGAGGTTAAGCATCAATGGAAGTTGGGGAAAACAAAACCCATGAAAAAGAGAAAGAGAGGGCTACGAAGAAGAGAGAAGAAGAGCACCCAAAAAAAACTCCAACAACTTGTAAGTGCGAGAGCATTGTTAGAGGGAGCAAAAGTGGCTTCAAACATTAAGCAAATGGTCATTTATAAGACATGGCTTGGCAAGTGAAACTTGTCACTTGCCACATGTCAAATTTTCCATGGAGCCAACTATATTACCTTTTTAAACTAATCCATATTCCTATTCCAATTATCCCCTAATTAATGACAAGTCATGTATCCAAAATTTCAATGCTATCTGACAGTAAATTCTACTACCATTTATCAATTGGTTTGCAACTTGGCATTTTTTCTAGTCCAAAAATGATCCCAAAAATTTTCAAAAAATTTTTCTAAAATTCTTCAAAATTGCTAAATCCACAATTTCACTCTCCAAATCAATTTTCAATACCAATAACCTAAAATTCTCAAAAAAATCACATTTATTACCAATTATACCGGGAATGTCAATGAATGCATGTACAATTATTTTCATGTGCAAAAAGTCCATTATTCACATGTATGTGTAGGTCACAATATGCATGAGCATGCAAATGCATTTCTAAACTCTCATTGCTCACTTATAATTACTATTCTAACCTTCCCATAGGTAATGGGATGTTACAACTAAGATTAAAATTGGAAAATTGCAGGAATAAACATCCATTGATATATCACAAACGTTGCTTACAAAATTCATGAGTTTTAACAACAAAATCCATCAAAAATTCATTCTAAATATTCTAGCATATGTAAGAACGTGATTAACACTAAGAAAGCTCTAAACTAATGGAATGAATAGATTGAGACACATGAAAAGAAAGCATTGAAAATGAAATAAGCTAGCTAAGCATAACAAAAACTTCTCTACTCCTTCCTTTTCTCTTCTTCTTCTTCTCTCTTCTTGAAGATTTCCAAAAGTGGCAGATTGTGTAGCCTTCTTCTTGGTCCTCCTTTCTTTCTTTATGTAGTATTTTCCATTTAAGGGAAAACCTAGGATTTTTCTCTGCCTCAAAAGTCTAAAAAGCCCCTAAAAATTAAATTTGGAAGGTCGTTCGCGTTTGTCTGTATGCAGGGCATGATCGTGGCCTTTAGTGCACAATCATGGCCAGTTTATCTGCTCTCTATCATACTCGTGGCTGACTCCCCTCGATCGTGGCCCTCTACTCAAGCTTCTATCACGATCGTGGCCTTAGGTTATTTCCTGGGTCTTCTCCGATTCTCCTCCGAATGCCCTTGATGGTTTCTCCTTCATAGATGGCTCTCCAAACTTTGTCAAAATTCTTACTTTTAGCATATATTTATTTTCACTCCTTTAATCTATATGCAAACACAAGATGAACACAAATTGAGTATTTAAACATAACAATAGGATTGAAAAGACATTGAAATGCATAAGAAAATATAAGATGATTCAATCCTATCAAATCCCCCCACACTTGAACTATTGCTTGTCCTCAAGCAATTTAAAAATAACCAAGATGTTCTGTTAATTTGTTTTCAAAGAAGATCGAGTATATGCAATCCTTTAACTTTGATAAACTCAAGCATCGAGCTACCACATATATCATAATCTTTTCATTAATGCATATAAACAAAGTCAAAGGTACACATCATTGATCAAAGGTAAAAGAAAACTAAGATGGATTTTCCTAATGATGTTCTCAAGTGTTTAAGGTCGATGTTTCACTCAATACTCCCTCTAAGAGACTACACTACCATAGGCTTGCAAATTCACTAATTCTGTACCATATAGATTACATGCCATCATGGATCAAAAAGGGCTTTTGCTTAGGGTTGCAATTGGGTTTGGGCTAAGGCAAGGCAAAAAGGTCAAAAGGTAACTCACAAGTATTAGCAAAGTGCTAAGTAAGAAGGGACAACCAAACATAAATTCTGATATATGCATATTAATACCACGAACTACAACTACTCATCACTAACTAATGCTACTACGTTTCCTTCAATAGCAAAAACAAGGATGCCTTTAATCAATAACGCAAAAGAAAAACAAAGATGCTTTTTATTTTTCTTCTTTTTCTTTTTCTTTTTTTCCTTTCTGTTACTTTTGAATAACACTAAAACAATAAGGAAATAATAGTAGCACAATTCAATAAGTCATGAGTAAAAGTGCCCCTCGAAACATCTCATAATTTAATACAAAACAAAAGTCCCTAAATCATATATATCAAATGCTCACTCATTACTTCATTAAACTTGTGACAAGGAAAGGCTAATGGTTTTTAAGGTTTCAATGTAAGGTGATTAATTCAAAAACAAACAAAGTTAAAGGCTCAAGTGAGTTGGCAAGATAAAAATGAGTTGGTGGGTTATTTAAGCTAAGGGTTCAACATAATGAAGGCCTTACTCATTTCCATAAACATGCATCTCGTAGTTTCAAACTGGTTTAATGCAAGTTCTAAAGGTAATCTTCCTAAGGGAGCATCACACACAATAAAGAAACAAAATGACTATGAAATATCGTCATAAAGGCTCAAAACCTCACATATGCTTATATGAAAATCCACTAAAATTTCATACATTACCTAATCACTCAAAAATCAACTTATTGACTGAGTTTATGCAACTAACTACTTCAATCAATCCATATGATTCACCTTCCACTCAAGCTATCTAATTCAAATTCAAGCAAACAACTCAATTCCTAATACAACTACTATAATAGAATAGCATGGTTCATCATTCATCCCAATTCAAGTGAAAAAAATTTAAACTGTCCCCACCCCCACACTTAAATGGGACATTGTCCCCAATGTCATAAAATCAATAAAAACACAAAGGGGTGAGAACAAAAGGACTCCCCTACATCAAAGAACGTTCAACGACTTAAAAGCAGAATTCACAGCTCTGGTCTTGTATTCCTAAAAACAAACAGACAAAAAGAAAATAAGGAACTAAAATGAAAGCAAATTGAAACAACAAAGAACTAAAATGAAAGGATAAGGTTGGGGTGCCTGTCAAAAAGTGTTGGTTAAGGTCATAAGCTCGACCCCTATCAACCGATATTAACCAATATATGTTGAAGCTTCAAGCTTCAAGCTCCAACACCTCCACATTGTGAATTTGAAATCCCTCAAAGTAAGGATTGATATGGTGTCCATTAACTTTAAACTCTTTCCCCGCCGTGGCACTTCTGATCTTCGCTACTCCATGGTGATATACCTAGGTAACCTCAAAAGGACCTATCCATTAAAAGCGTAACTTACCTGGAAAGAGTTTGAAGCATGAATGATATAAAAGTACTTTCTGTCCCACTATAAATGTCTTCCTAGAGATGTTGCGATCATGGAATGCCTTAGTCTTCTCCTTATAAATCTGGGGCATTCTCGAATTCTTTATATTGCAACTCTTTGAGCTCTTGTAACTATAATCGTTTGTAGGAACCAACAACTTCTGACTCCATGTTACACTTATTGAGTACCCAATATGCTTTATGTTGTAGCTCTATTGGAAGGTGGCATGGTTTCCCAAAAATAAGCCTAAATGGTGACATCCCTATTGGAGTCTTCTATGCAGTCTTATATACCTATCAGGCATCATTGAGGTGTAAACTTCAATTCTTCCTGTTGGGATTAACCATCTTCTCTATGATGCACTTAATCTCTTGGTTAGACACCTTAGCCTGACCACTAGCCTGAGGGTGATAAGTGGTTGACACACGATGCATCACTTGATATTTCTTTAGGAGGGCCTCAATCTCCCTGTTGTAAAAGTGAGTTCCCTTGTCACTGATGAGGGCTCGCGGTGATCCAATCCTAAAGAAAATGTTAGCTTTCAAGAAATATGCAACTACTCGAGAATCGTCAGTTGGGGTGGCTTTTACTTCCACCCATTTCGACACATAAACAACTGCAAGCAAAATATATTACAATCCAAACGAAGAGGCAAAGGGACCCATGAAGTCCATGCCCCAAACATAAAAAATCTCACAAATTAATATGGGGGTTTGAGGTATTTCCTTATGGGAACCTAACTTACCTGTGCACTGATGGTTGTCAAAAGTCTTATAGAAATCATATGCATCTCGAAATATAGATGGCCAGTAAAACCCACACTCTAGAACCTTGTGAGCTATTCGCTTTTGGGCCAAAATGACCTCCATATGTATAAGAGTAAAAAAAATGTCAAAATAGAAAGAAATTCATAATCAGGTATGTATTGTTTAATGACTTGATCCATACAAAATTGTCATAAGTAAGGATCATCCCATACATAAAACTTTGTTTGGCTCTTCATCCTCTCCATATGTGCCTTGGTGAAATCTATAGGAAATTTATGAGAAACTAAGAAATTCATTATATCTACGTACCAAGGAGCTGTCGACTGTACTATATGTAGCTGCTTATCTAGAAAATCATCATTAATAGGGCCTGTGCCAACACCATACTCTATTAAACGGCTCAAATGATTTGCTACTCCGTTCTCCAAACCTCTTTTACCCTTTATCTCCACATCGAACTCCTAAAGTAGGAGTATCCAATGGATGAGCCTTGACTTTGCTTCCTTCTTCACCAATAGTTACTTCAAAGCTGCATGATCAGAATAAACAATAATCTTAGTGCCCAATAAATAAGACCTAAACTTATCCAAAGCAAAAATTACTATAAGAAGCTCTTTTTTATGATAGTGTAATTTGCTTGGGCTTCATTTAAGGTCTTTGAAGCATAATAAATAGCATGAGGAATTTTCCCCACTCTCTGACCCAAATTTGCTCTAATGGCATGGTTAGAGGCGTCACATATAAGCCCAAATGATAGACTCCAATCAGGAGGTTGTAAGATGGGTACAATAACCAACTTCTCCTTTGGAGCATCAAATGCCTTCTTGCACTGCTCATCAAAAACAAACTCTTTATCCTTCTGAAGTAACCTTCACAATGGTTATGCAATCTTGGAAAAGTCCTTAATAAACTTGCAATAAAACCATGTATGGTTAAGAAAAGATCGAACTTCCCACACAAAATTGGGGTAAGGAAAAGAAGAGACAAGGACTATCTTGGCTCTATCAGCTTCAATACCCTTAGTAGAAACCACATGTCCTAAAGATATCCCTTATTGCACCATAAAATGACACTTTTCAGAATTAAAAACTAGGTTAGTTTCAAGACATTGTTTAAGTACTATAATGAGGTGATCCATGCATTGTTCAAATGAATCCCCATACAATTTAAAGCCATCCATGAAAGCTTCAATGATTTTCACAAGATACTCAGAAAAGATACTTACCATGCACCTTTGAAAGGTAGCGGGGATGTTGCACAATCCAAAAGGCATACTTCTATAGACAAAGATGCCATACAGGAAAAGTTGTCTTCTCCTAGTCCTCTAGAGCAATAGCAACCTAAATAACCATCAAGAAAACAGTAGTAAGCCCAGTCAGCAAGACGTTCTAACATCTGATTAATAAAAGGTAGGGAAAAGTGGTTCTTTCTACTCATCGAGTTGAGCATATGATAATCCACTCAAACTTGCCATTTGTTTTGCACCTGAGTCAAAACTATCTCTCTTTTTTCATTCTCCACAACTATAATGCCCGAATTCTTGGGAACCACCTACACAAGACTGACCCACTTACTTTCAGAGATGGGGTATATGACTCCCACATCCAGCAACTTCATCACTTTCTTCTTCACCACCTCCATCATTGATAGATTGAGATGTCTTTGTACTTGAAAGACTAGGATAGCTCCTTCCTTAAGAAAAATCCTGTGCATGCATAAAGAAGGACTAATATCTTTAATATCCGTAATCGTCCATCCCAATGTCTTCTTATACTCCCGTAACACACTAATGAGCTTTTCTTCTTGCAACTTTGTAAGATCACTTGCTATGATAACTAGAAGTATTTTGTTGGTGCCCAGATAAGCATACTTGAGGTGAGTCGATAAGGGCTTCAACTCCACTTCTGGTGCCTACACAATATAAGCTAATGGTAAATTAGTACAACGGGAAATTCTAAAAAGTGAAGGACATACCTACCAAAAGGAATTGTCTTAAGTGCTCAAATTGCTTCCTTTAGGTCCTCTCCCAACGCAAACTTGCTTTGTCAATATCCAGACAACTTTTTCTCCAATAGAGTAGTCAAAGCTACCTCTAAAGGGTCATCTGTGGAAAGAAGAGACCACTGCTTTATCAATGAGTCAAGAATATCTACCTTGGCGACCAACTCATAATCTGATGGACAACGCATGGCATTAAAGATATTGAAATGAATTACTTTGCCTTCAAACTCTATAGTCAACACCCCGCTGTGTACATCGATGTTTGTCCGAGATGTGTTCAAGAATGGCCTTCCTAAAAAAAATTTTGAAGGGCTCGAAGAGCCCTCATCCTGCATATCTAACACATAAAAATATGCAAGCAAAACAAGCTCGTTAACCTGCACCAAAATATCCTTAATAACCCCCTCAGGGTACGCGTTAGATCTATCAACTAATTGAACGATAACAGGGGTATCCTTTAATGAACTAAGATTAAGAGCTTTAAAAATAGCCATAGGCATAACATTTATCGAAGCTCCTAAATCTAACATACATCTCACATACCTCATCTTACAGATCTTACAAGGAATGGTAAAAATATGTGGATCTTTGCACTTGGGAGGTAGCTTCCTTTATAAGACTGCTGACACATTAATTGCCCCCTACACTGATCTTCTCATCTCCCCTTCACTTTCACTTATTGGTGCACAACTCCTTCAAAAATTTAACATATCGCAGAACTTGCTTAATTGCTTCCAAGAGAGGGATATTCACTTTCACTTTACGAAAGACCTCCAATATTTGCTTTTCTGTCTCCTGTTGCTTATTCTTTGCTAACCTACTTGGAAATAGAATAGAAGGTAAATTATTGACAATAGGGTGTGAAGTACTTACCAGAGGAGGGTGATCCTCCTTCTTCTTTGTTAGATCAGTTTCTTCCTCTTCTTCTTTCTCCTTCCCCTTCCTTGGTCCTTGTACCTCCTTGTCACTTCTCAAGGTAATGACACAAGCGTCTTCTCTTAGGTTCGTTTCAGGTTAACTAGGCAACCTGGAGGAACTTTGAGCCTGCAACTTCCCCACGACATCAGTTAACTGACTAACCTGATTTTCCAAATTCTTCGAACCATTCCTCACTTCCTACTAAAATTGAAGAGTGTTAGACGCTAAGCTCTTAATAATTTCCTCTAATGACATACCTGTTGTTGTTATAGTGGTTGTGGAGGTAGTGGCCCTGGCTGAAACTATGGTTAATTATGATGGAAACATGGTGGTGTATAAAATCCTTACTGTTGCTGCTGTTAATAATTAAGTTAGCGTGCATTAGAACTATCCCTTTTCTGTGGGTTCCCATACCTGAAGTTGGGATGATCCTTCCACCGTAGATTGTAAGTGGGAGGAAAAAGGGTTATACCTCCTCTGTTGTCCTTAGAACCCCCCAATTGAATTGATGTACTGTTCATCCTACAAGGAAGGGAATGCATCTGTAGGATGGTCAGCTAATGTACAATTACCATATACCTTAGTGGGCCCTTTCCTATCACTGCTTGTTGCACTAAGGAAGTCAAATTTGCAACTTGATGCTCCAACTTGGAGATGGAGACCTCTTTCACCTACTTTGCTAAGGAGGAAGCATTATTGTGATTGCCCCAATATTGGGAGTTCGCTGCCATTGTTGCTATCAAGTTTCTAACATCCATCAGTGTCCTATTCACCAAGGCTCCACTGCACGCAACGTTTATCATTTTCCTATCTAAAGGAAGCAACCCTTCATTTAAATATTGAATTAATAATTGGTCACTTATCTAATGGTTTGGATAGCTGTTACAGAGCTTCTTGAAGCACTCCTAATACTCATGCAAAGACTCCCTTGTGTCTTATTGAATACCATAGATCTCTTTCCTAATATTAGTGACTCTTGAGGCAGGAAAGCACTTTTCTAGAAAAAACTGCTACATTTGCTCCCATGTGTTGACCGAGCTAGCAAGTAAGTTATGCAACCACTCTTTGGTTGCATCTACTAAGGTAAAGGGAAATGCCTTTAGCTTAAGTTGCTCTACTGAGACTCCCACTGGCTTTATACCTGAGCATGCGATGTGGAACTCCTTCAAAAACTTGTTAGGACCAGTGATGTAGCGTGATCTTAGTGAATTGGTGTCAAGAAAACTGGAAAAGTGGGCAATGCACGTATCATTCCAAGTTTAGTTTCAACTTTCGACTCATCCAGATAATTGATATAAAGTAAATTTGGGTTTAAAGAAGGAGTTGCAAGCTCCTTTAAGGTTCGCTGATGAGGTTCCATAATCTCCTATGTTTCGTATGAACTCCCGTCGACTTCTTCTTTAAAGGATAAAGAATGACCACTCTCGGGAAGATTTTTATGGATTCTTCACTCTCTCTGATGAAATCTGGTGTGACCTGTAATAGGAAGAAAAAAAAGAGAAAGGGTTAAACGGAGAAAGTAACAATCCTTTGTTTTCCCTAGCAATTTACGCAAATGAATGTGTTTTGAGGAACTGTGGGACATGCAAACTAATGGAAGAATGAAAAAGATCAGCAAAAATAAAAATAAAAATAACTCAAGAAACGACAATGAACACACACCAACTCCCCAACAACAGTGCCAAAAATTTGATAGCCTGTCACTAACTACCAAATAATAAATTCCTAACTACTAAACTATATAGTAAATAGTGAGATAGGGTCGAACCTATAGCACATCACTACTATAGAGCATATACCTGAACATCCAGAGGACATTCAAGAACATACCCTATGAGAATGGCTTGTTAGAGAAATCATATTCACTATTTTGGCATCATACGGAACATAAGTTTAACATTTCTCATTTCATTTCACAAACATCATTTACATTGTCATTGCATCTCATAATCCATATATGTATAATATAAAAAAATTTGAGAGTTTTCTGTTCTTTACAAAATATTTAACATGAAATGAGATGCTAACTGAAACAATCTATCTAAACTCTTCAGAAATCAACTAACCAAACCTTTGAGTCATTCTTGATTCCAAAATTGACAATACTAGACTGTTACTATATTGTCTTAGAAGCTAGGTCTCCTCAGTACCTGAAAAACATGACTATATTAACATTGAATCACGGTAAAATCCCAAAGGAAAAGTTAGAACATCATCAACAATCCAAGATCCATCATCATACAATCCATCATAATCGCATACATTAAATGAATGGAAATAAAGATGGAAAGGAGAAAGAAACTTGGATCGGATAACCTAGAAGGCAGCAATATTAGAAGACCTACTTACTCTCTCCTCTTGTTCCTCTTCCTTCTCTTTTTCTTTTCTTCCTTGAAGCTTTCCCAAAAAATGGCAAATTAGAGGACTGTGTTCTATCCCTAAGAAGTACTCTTTGTTCTTCTTGCAAATGTTGAAATTGAGAAAGGAGGTTTTTCCTTTATTTGGGTG
>JANVCL010000212.1:12731489-12745032 GCA_026546855.1 Erythroxylum incrassatum | reverse complement strand
TTTTCTAAAGTATGTGTTTTCGGATGTCGGAATTAAAAGTTTTGACCTTAGGCGTTTTGATTTCGTTGGTTTTACATTTTCGGCCACGTTTGTATTTCAAGAAATTATGTACCCACGCTTTATAATTCCGAAGGTTGGGTTCCGGGAACGGGGCCCAACAGCTAATAATTGCTAGTGGAATCTCGAACCTACTAAAAATATTTTCCTTTAGAAATTTAACAACAATATTAACATCATTAGCTCGGATGGGTATTGCTTATACCCATTTAGACAAGTAATCAACTACAACAAGTATATATTCAAATCTAGATGATTTAAGGAATGGGCCTATAAAATCAATATGAACATCAAATAATTCAATAGTCAATTGGTTAGTTAGGGGAATATCATTTATTATACTTATATTTCCATTTTGTTGACATTTATCACATTTTAAGGAGAAGAAATGAGTATCCTTAAACAAAGTGGGCCAATACAATCTGCTTTGAAGTAGTTTTTCACCCTCCAAAATGACCTCCACAATGAAGTTCATGACAAAAGGTAAAGACGTTTACCTGCTTGTCTTTCAAAATGCACCTCCTAATGATTTCATCCTTGCAAATCAGGTAGAGGTATGGATCATCCCAAAAGTAGTACCTACTTAAGTGAAGGAACCTTTTCCTTTCCTGAAAAGTCATGTTAGGTATCAAAATGCCACTTGCAAGATAATTCACATAGTCAGTATACCAAGGCACTTTATTAACAATAAATAACTGCTCATTAGGAAAGTTATTTGCAATTTCAAACTTCTTTTGTATTTCAAGAGTTTCCAAGTTAGAAGTTATTCTAGACAAATGATATGCAACAACATTATCACTTCCCTTTTCTTCTTTTTGTTAGACTAGTGCTCTAAAGGCAATCACCTTTAGCACTTTTGTCCAAACTTTATTTTGATTAATAAAGCGAAAGGTCGTTTTCATTAATTTGAAGTTCAATTATCTACGAATTGATGTCTATCTTAAATCGAATTGATGTCTAAAGGAAATCATGATGACATCATGATAATGAGATTCCAATCATGTGCAATTATGTTAGAATCTAAATTATCTCGTCACAGGATTAATGAGACAGGATGTTATACTACTTGATTTGATCAAGTAGTGGATCTCATAAAATGTAAGCATGAGATGTTTAGAGTTAACATGCAGATGCTTACTAAGACTAGTAAGTACATTGGATGACTGGTTGTGAGATTATCATATGGATGATCTATCAAATGTCAGTAAGTAATCTCCTCGTAGAAATGGTGTAAATATCCTTAGAATTGAAGTATTCAAGGATATCTTAGATACTAATCTTGTGCTTTGACACTATTTCTTGTTACATTAAGATGAGGTCGCGCATAGGGTGGTGATCGGGTACAATTATTGGTATTCGAAGGTAATTGGGTAGCCAATAAAGGATTCACCACTCCTGAAGAAGGAGATAATACCCACGGCCTTTTGTCGAGGTCATTACTCGGGAGTCTCTGGCTAGAGCAATTATGTGCCATAAAGAGAGTCTTTAATAACACATAGAGTAATGAGATCCCTAGGACAAGAACTAACATCACTTGTACTAGATCTGACGTAATCTGTCTAATGGGAGTTGACACATAGCCTATAGTCTGAGCTAAGTGGGACATAGGATGGTGAAGGGACAAATTGCAAGCTAAATGACTGTGGAAAGGTTCATAAGTCAGATAATTAACTATCAAAGAGTTTGAGTGTTAATCCACTTATATTCCGATAAATTGGCATCATAAAACCCTTTATGATTTGCTCGGATTAAGAGTTAATTTAAGTGACCAAAATAACTGGGAACCGACGAGTCACACGCATAAAAGATCGGATAAAAAAACAAAGTGTGCATAGCTGTCATTTAAGCAAGCCACAATCATAACTTATAGGCTATGATCATGACCGACTTAATGCCATGTGGTACATAAGTGAGTACACAGGAATTTTTAGCCAAAAACACACTCAATAGAGAGGCTAAGGATCCAAAAGAGTTCTGGAAGTTGAGAGGAGTGATCTTGAGATTTGTTCATGCAATTTTAAGCAACTGTTGCATGTAGCTTGGTATTGATTTAACTCTCACTTGAGCATCTACTTGAACTCATCTTGTTTGGTGCTCTAACCACCCTTACATACTGATTGTTCTTCATCCTTTGCGTGCTCTCTAGAGACCAAGGAAGGTGTTTGTTGTTTGCTACAACCTAAACAAGGAGAAGATTCAAGAAAGGAGTATTTGCAAAGAACATATGTTATAATTTCATGTTCTTATAATTTGTTTATACATGCACATGGATTCTGGATTTTATGGGGATGACATGGGGTTGGAATTTTGATTCTAACACTTCCACCGCCTTGCCATGTATGTTTTTCAAGAACCTATGGCTCTCCAATAGTGGTATTAGAGCAACTTATGCATGTATAAGATGATCTATTGAACATATGCAAGTTGTTTGCTGGGTTGTGACTGACATGCATGTTGATTTCAAAAAATTCATATAAATTTTAGAAAAATGGTTTTCTGATTTTCTTTCATATATATGTTTATAACATGTTATGTTATGTTTTTGTCAAAGGAAATTTCAATTTAATGTCATTTGCTATTTTATTGCGAATTAATCTCTAGTCTCTTCTTATGTTGGTTTTTGGGAATTTCTAAAAAACAAAATGTATATGCTAATTTTGAAAATTTCTTAATAATTATAGAAAAAATGTTTTCTAATTTTCTTTCACAGAAATTTTTATAAGGTTTTATATTATGTTTTTGTCAAAGATAAATGCAATTGAATTTCATTTTTTATTTTATTACGATTTTAGTTTCAGCCTGATGCATGTACGAAGTTCTGGAAAATTATGAAAATCTAATGAACATGCATGCTTGTAAATTCCATAATAATTTTATAAAAATTGCTTTTATGAATTTTATTCATGAACATGCACATATGATGTTGCCACATGTATGAGATGCATGACACCTATTTTTGAAATGACAAATTATTTATTCTCGATTTTACATGCATGCTAGTGGTGTATGAGAAGTGTTAATGGACATACAATGTGCTGGATAATTCCACTTAGTTCATAAAGAATTCCTAGGAATTAGTTTCTAGAATTTTTATTAGGGACATTTAGAATGTGTATAAGACTCTGGAATTTTTCCAAAATTAATTGAACTTGATTCAATAAATAGATCAAGTCAAAGTCAACATTAGTAAACTTTTTGAAAGCTGATGGGGCTGACTTGTTTGATGACTTATGTGTATGTATTTCGGTTATAAGACCTTGAAATTTTTTATGAGATAACAAATGTATTATTTTGATGATAGTAGCATGCTAAGTGTGTGTTTTGAAATTATAGGTCTAGAAAATTTTTCAACATCGAATCGATCTTTTTAATGTATAGTAGATTAAATCATTTATCTTGATAATTTTGACTGTCAAGATATTTTTGGCTTGTACGAAAATTGTCTTGATAAATTTAAGATGACCTAGGGATGTTTTAGATGACTAATTGATGTTCGAGAATTTTGGAAACCCTAGGGATTATTTTAGATTAATCCAAGTAGAGCATAGCATTTCTAATGTGACTAGAAAAAGGCATGTGTACTAGAATTAAAGTGTTTAATTTGGACATCAAAATAATTGATATTTAGGGTTCCTAATCGAATCACATTCATTATTCGAATTAGCTGAGACTAACATTAATACCCAATTTGGTTTAAGAGTTGAATCGAATCACGAACTTTAGATGCATAATCAAGTCATAACCTAAATTAAAACTACTTTATGTGTTACATGCATTAGATGCATTTTAAGGGTGGTTATGGAAATAGGCCTAATTTAATTGAGTCATCCATAATCTGAATATATATGTGATATATATAAAATACCATCCAAGTATTGATGAGACCTAAGAATAAATCCCTCAACCAAAAATTAGGACTTACTCTTTCCATTGGTATGGCAAGAATCATGATTCTTTTAGTGTTAGGTTGATGGGCAAACTCAAGCCTGCTCTACACGAATATGTTCAAACCATGGAAATTAGATTTTCGGATTAATGAGTTAATCCTAAATGGAAGCGTTGATTTTTTGGGCAAACCTAAGGTCAACGTGGATAAAGGCGAAGTTGGGTAGTATACATGGGATGTATACACATCAAGAGTTGATAACCCAATGAGTGTGCTAAATCAACAGTTGATAGCACAAGTCGATAGTTGCATAACTAAATGTAATTGGTATGAATGATACCTACTGATTGACCTAAGGTGGCTTGTTAGGAAAACCCAAGGTCATTCTTAATGATATTGGATATCGATCCATTAGGAAAGTTGTAAATTTTCTCGAATTCGTAGTGAGGGCTATAGATTTGGATAAAATAGTAGGACCAATAATGCATGTGATTAAAGTCCTTATCGATATGCATTTATGTACATTCTAATGCTTTGTCTCATTCTTCTAGGTTATTGAATCGCCATAATGTCTTCATCCGGTGAAAATTTACGCTCTCTACTTGACTCCAACAAACTCACGAGACCTGTGCTTTGATGCTATTCCTTGTTACCTCAAGATGAGGTCACTTATAGGGTGGTGACTAAGTATAGCTATTAGTATTCAAAGGTAATTGGGTAGCTAATAAAGGATTCACCACTTATGATAGAAGGAGATGATACCAATGTCCTTTTGTCGGGGTCAGTACTCAAGAGTCTCTAGCTAGAGCAATTATGTGTCATAAAGAGAGTCTTCAATGACACATAGAGTAATGAGATCCCCAAAACAAAAACTAACATCACTTGTACTAAATCTGACATAGTCAATCTAGTGGAAGTTGACACATAGCTCATACTTCGAACCAAGTGGATTATAAGATGGTGAAGGGATGAATTACAAAACTATGGAAAGGTTCGTAAGTCAGATAATTAACTATCGAAGAGTTCGAGTGTTAATCCACTTATATTCTGGTAAATTGGCTTCATAAAACCCTTCATGATTTGTTAAGATTAAGAGTTAATTCAAGTGACCAAAATAGCTGGGAACCTAAGAGTCACATACATAAAAGATTGGATGAAAACTAAGTGTTTTCCCCACTAAGATTTCAAGCTTAACACGAGCATTAATCCGTTTAGGTCCAAGTCATATGATTGAGGTACAAAGAACTTCTGAAGGATCAAGGCCAACAGCTAGGAGTAAAAGTACCTTTGCAATGTGTTTTGGTTTAAGATGATTGTATATGTAAAAGAGTAAAGGAAATTGTATGTTTTCGTTTTGGATTATCATGTAAAAATAAAGATGTAATACTAATTTTAAATGATACTGTTAAATGATATGAAATTTTGTAATCTTTATATGTATAGCATTGAATATAAAAATGTGTGATGATAGTCCCTATAAATGAATAGAAATTTATGTCGTGATTGTTTGTACAGAAATTTGGTTACCATGTATGTGGATGGTTGAAGGTTCTGTATAGGGGGTGTTTTAAGAAGGTTTAATGCAAAAGTTGCATGGGATGAAATTTGTAAACATAGGGAGGAAGGGGTATAGGTATTACATTAATTGATATTAGCAACCAAGTCTTCATGATTAATAAATTGTGGAGGATAATAGAGAATAAAAATTCTTTGTAGGTAAGATTTTACTACTTCTTAAGGGGTAAAAGTATTTGGAAAATCAATTATAAGCCATCTTTCTTATGATTTATGCCTAATTACTCAAGATGAGAGGGAAGGTAGTAGGAAGTTTTAAATGCCTAGTGAGAATGAGGAATTATCCTCAACATACTTCGATAATCGATGTAAGGTGGGACTTTTACATAAAATGCATCTTATGTCCAAGCCATTGGAGAGATTCTTAATCGTGTCATTAGAGCTTAAAATTTATAAACCCTCAAATACCATAAGCGTACAAGTCACGATTGTAGTATAAGAGATGTCGATCCCATAAGGAGAGGGATTAATCTAATCCTAAAAATCTAAGGTTGAAAAGATATGAAACTAAAAATAACAATGCAATGGGAAGTAAATATGAAAATTAAATTCAACCAATGACATCAGAAGTTAACCACGAAGGAATTAACAATTGAGAAACAAGCACGCACAATAGAAATCAACCAAAGAATTTACCAAGTTATGAGAAAGGGGATTTTACCTATCATTATTGCTAACCTAGCTGATTATGTGTTAATGGGGTGTCGGTTCTAGATGATCCTAAGGCTAATTACTCTCTCTTGAGTTATAACCATTAAACCATAATTTATAAACCCTAAATGGATTATAAAACTTGTAATCTCTCAATTCACAAATTATCCAAAACCCTAATTAGATCTGAAGCACTCTAATAAACTATCAGAATATTACACGAGATCTTTCTCCACACGATTACCAATATGATTTGTCACGATTTCTATTAAATCGCCTAGCTCTCGTTAATCCGATTTAATTATTTTTCATTTAGTTCACCCTCTTAGTTTATTATCGAATTATGTAAGAACACAATCAAATCCAACATTCATCCAATAAACACAATCGACTAAATTATCATTAAATCAAAATAAATTCCCAAAGAAAAGTTAGAACATCATCAACATTCTACCATCCATCATCATACAATCTGTCCAAACTTTATGCATGAATCAAATTGAAACGAAAAGGAAATAGAAACTTAGAATGGATAATTTTAGAAGGCAACAGCATCAAGAAACCTCCGGATCTGAGAAGCACGTTGAGACCACTTCTTCTTCCTTTTTGTTCCTCTTCCTCCTCTCTTTCTCTTCATCTTCCTCTCTTTGGGTTTCCAAAAGTGGTTGCACAAAAAGATCTATTTCTTCTCCTTTTGTTATTCTTTAAATAGTCTTTTAAGTTTTGGGTAACCCTAGGGCTTTTTCGGGGTTCGAAAGGTCCACAAAATCCCTCAAAAAGTGAAGTTCGTAAGTTTCGTTTGCCCAACACAAGCCATAATCATGGCTCACATCTGAGCCTTTTGTCATGATCGTGGCTAGAGCTTCTATTACAATCGTGGTCTGAATGTCACGATTGTGGGCCATTGTTTTGGCCCTAATGTCTTCCAAAACTCCTCCATTCTTTGATATTGACCCTGAAACACTAGTAAACACATCAAGGTACCTAAAAAACATAATATTTAAGCTCAAAAACTTGTACCAAACCTTAAAACACACATAATTAACAAACTAACACAATTCTAACCTAAACACATACTAAATGATCAAATTAACGGCTAAATACATATCAAACTATGCCTTAAAACATGATGCAACTTACACTTATCACATCCCCACACTTAAACATTTGCTTGTCCTCAAGCAAACAAAACAACAAACAACGTAAAATCACAAAGCACAAAATGCAATAATAAGACAATGGCTTCAACTTCATGAAACAAATTTAACTTTAAACATAATCATTCAGGTTATTCCAAATCATTAACATGCAAAATCCGCATCTAGGAGCTCTGGACTAAATTTACATATTAATCAAAACTTAATTGTCAAGTTTATTCACCCCTTTTAATTGTACACACACGTGAATAATTATTTGGTCAATCAAATTTTGTAACTAATCCTAAGTGAGTTTTCATGATTAGAAAACATTTTTAACACTTTTTATGGACATGGACTTAGTCTTTTTACACGGAGGCAAACATTGGTAATAAATGTCGATTCGATTACTCGATTAAGTCATGTTTTTAGTAATTACTTAGTTGGAACATCATTATAGCCTTTTGATGCAAAAGCACACAATTGTGATGCGTGTCGATCCACTTGACTACATCACGTTCTCAATTGGCTACTCTATTTATAACCCATTGACCAACGAAATAGTTATTTATTTAAAATTTACAAACATATTTTTTAATTAATTAATGCCTATCTTGTTGCTTTAGCTACTCATTTTTATGAAAAATACTAGCAAAACTACTTAGTCAAAAGACCTAAAATTATGAATGAATGTGACAACTTATAGGGTAATAAACTAACACTGAATCCTAATTAACTTACATATTTTAGCCAAAGAACCTAGATCACTAATTTCATGAGCTAATGACTCTTCACAACCTAATAAATTATGTTTACAATTAAATCGATTTCATTCCATCTAAGCCATCGATACATTCATGTAATTGACAATATGCAACCTAAACACACTAACATAACAATATGTAAAATTCACACTCAAAGCAAAACACACAACCTTCCCTGAATAACACGTTGTCCTTAATATGAGAAGGATACAAACAAACACACAAAAGGGAGGAATCAAACACAACATATGAAAAGTAAAAACAACAGCACAAACTAAATGGGTTAGAACACGAACTCATGGTGATGGAGGTGATGATGGTGAGGTGTTGAGACCAAATTAGCTAGATACTCGAGATTGTTGTCTTATCTTGGAATTGCTTAAAGAGAGTAAGAGAATTAATGATCCCAGATCAATTCAACTTATTAAAATTCTATTTAAAAATCAAAACAACTCTAACTAATCACAACAATTTAAATCTAACTACTGAACGTGCTAATTTATGGTTATTAGCTTGACCTCATATCATTGGAAACTCAGTTGGGATCAATTATGAGTGGCTTGCTTCTACCCTTCTCGTTCAACATTAATTTTGTAGCCTATGATTAAGCTATAAATTACAAAATGATTAGCAGGACAATATTGATAAAGTTGAGAAAACTAATTAATTTTAGTAAAGTCCTTTTTATTAACAAACTATCAATAAAATAGGGAATAACGAAACTCCCTAAATCTTCTATTAAGTCTAGCAGTTTGTTTGGTAAAAGGGTGATCTGCTTTTGTTCTTCCTTAGTCACTCCCTTTTCTTCTTCTTCTTTTACTTCACGAATATAGACTTTCATAGCTTCTTCAAACTTGATGTTCGTTATCATCTGTTTTTCTTCCTCATGCTCCTTTAAAGATTCGACATCATCAACTCTTATGAATGGTATTTATGGTGGGTAAGGCAGAGGAGAAACATAGGGATAGTCCTCATTCTTTTCTTCATCATTTTTCTGCTTCTCTTAGCCTTTTACAGAGTGAGTTTCAACTAATCTATCTGTTGGTTCTCCTAACTCTTTCTCACTCCTAAATGTGATAGCCTTAACTTGCTCTCTTGGATATATTTCCGTATTGCTCAAAAGATTTCCCACACTTTTTGTAGATAACACATTGGCAAATTGTTATATTTGAACCTCCAGGTTGAGAATTGAAGAGGCACGAGTCCTTGTTACTAGGTCAATTTGCTCTTCTAACCTCTTCTACGCCTTATCAATACTTTTGAGTTTATATGATCTTGTCCAGTTTGGAATCATAGTCATTATATTTATCCTGTTGGGATACTCATTGGTTAAATTTGTAGAATTGCACGTTACTTCACAACATGTTTAGCAATGATGATTTGATCTTGAATATATTCGCTTACATCGGTGGTCGTGTAATCCCTTTAAAATGGGAATTGAGCTACGGCCTCATAACTTCTATAAGGGTTCGTCTCTATTTATGATGTATTTCCTCTATTATCATTCTTTCCATCTCTTTTTAGCGTTCAACTCTTAGATTCCCTATTGTTGTCTAGTGATATCCAAGTTGATTTGTCGTCTACTTTATGCCTAGCTTCTCTTTTCTTCTTTTTTTCACTAAAAATATATGCAAATCTCGTTTTCGTGCCCTATAACATTCCATTAGTCTCTGAAGCTGATGTATTGCTTCTCTCATGGACCTACCAGGCATAAATCCAAATTGGTTGGCCAATATAGAAGTAGCTCTTCAGATTCTCTTTTCAATTACCTTCTCCCACAACTTTATGGTATAACTCAGTAATTTGATGCCTCGATAGTTTTGGCACTATTGAATGTCTCCTTTGGCCTTGTAAAAGGGGATTAACCTACTCAATCTCCATTCATCTAACATCTTGGCTTACTCGAAGATCATATTAAAGGGCTGAGCTAACCACTTAATACCGATAGCACCTATTTGCTTCCATACCTCCATAGGGATGTCATCTAGTCCTACAGCTCTTCCGCTCCCCATCCCCCTTAAAACCTTTGTAATTTCTCCCCTTATGATCATCCCTCATGAGTACCCGTTTAGACATAGTCCCGACACGGGAGGTTCCCCTAATTCTATATTGACCAATATGTCTTCGTTATATAGGCCATAAAAGTATCTCTTCCACCTCCACTTGATGGCTTGGGCATCTGTGAGTACCTGTCCTGTTTCATCATGTATACAGCAAACTTAGTTGAAATCTGCCGTCTCACGTGCCCTATCTCGTGACTCGTACCTTAGTTCTTCTCCTTGAAGGTCAAATCAAAAAATTATCCAAGTATTGCAATATGGGTGCAACCTCAGGTTGTTTCACTTAATTGGAACCTAAACAAATGGACCTAAGTTAACCTATATGTCATAATATGCAAACTAATCGGGAAAAAGGGGGTTTGATCTTTGAAAACATTAATTGAACTAAAATGAATTGTAAAAAGTATGTAAATTGTATTTTTTAGATTTTTGTGAATATAAAACGGAAGGATTAAAATAAGTGACAGAATCCTCTTGAAAATGAGCTTTAGCCATCATAGTTCGAAGTTGATTTGTATGGAGTAGAAATCACTAAGCTTAAAAATGAAAACCTTAAAGGACTCTTTAAGTTCAGGATCTTGATCAATAGGAATCCATTTCTCAAGATCCCTTTAAGCTCTCTTAGTGTGTGTAATGGATAAGTCCATGCAACAAGTCACTTTGGAATCTAGAATCAACTCAATATCAAACACATCTACGCAAGATAAAAGAGAATCAACAAGATCACAAAGAGACATATATGAGAATTCATATATTTAATCTCAAAGTTCTAGATAAATAAATCCAAACCACGCATTGAATATCCAACACTTGATTAAACTATAATCAAGTATTTTCAACTACAAATCCCAAATCCTAAACCTAGGAATTTATAAACTCATGGCTGGACATGGATTAACTACTCCCATATTAAGCTCATGGAACTCAAGCCATTATTACATCTTCAAGAAGAAGGGAAAATGCCTAGCCACGCATACCTCTCGGAGGCTTCACAACTAGGAGAGAATCCAAGCTAACCATGATGGAAGTCAAGGGTGAAAATGTAAGGAAAATAATGGAGAGAGAAGAGAGATATGAGAGAAAAAATGATGGTGTGATAGGTTGTCTGCTGATCGATATGTCGACTCTTCCAACTTATCCCAAAATAGGTTTCTTTTCAAAATGGGTTGCCAGGTCGGGTCTTTATAGTTAGTGAATTATCTGAAAATGGTTCAAGTCTGGTGCTGATTCGACTATTTCACCACGGCGAACTTTTCTTCAAAGGTATTCCAGGTAGGTTATTGTGACTTCATCGTGGCGACGTTAGGTCTTTGCGCTGGCGAAATTTTTCCAAAAAGTTTTGCTAGAATTCTTATGATTTTGTAGTAACGAATTCTTCCCGAAAGGTTTCTGCTTGAATTTTCTGGTTTCGTCGCGATAAACTTTGCCTGTTGCCTCGTTGACTTGTGTTCTTGATCTTCACTCTTGGGCTCTACTTCTTGAATGTCCTATAATGAAAAATAGTAGTTTGCAGTATCAATTATTCTAAAAATCAATTTAGTGCAATTACTAGTTGTTTGTGACAATTTTACCTTCAAACTACATTAATTCAAAACAGCACTCATTAGCTAAATTAAGCACAATATCCGACATTAAAAGCTAAAAAGTATAACAAAATCCATGAAATTGTCACCACATAATATAGAAAACTTGGGTTTAATCAAATTCCCCCACACTTAAACCTTTGTACTCCTGGACAAAGCTTATAAAAGTCAAAGAGGCACAAATGTAAAAGAAAATACCGATCATGCTTAAAAATGAGAGCAGAAAATTAGTTAAATCACTTTCTCAGAAATCAACCCAAGAAGACTGAAAGAGCGCTAAGAAAATAAACACTATAAGTATTTAATCCAAGAGATCGAGCAAAAGAGATTTCTCTCAAGGAAAACTGTTTAACTCTCAACTCACTTGTCTTAGGATAATTTCACTATAAAATTTGCTTAGTCCATTCTCTACCATAAGCTTGTGATAGTTCTACCTCTCCGCTACAAGAATCGTAATTTCGCAAATCAAGAGGATTTTAAGGGTTGTAATGATGGATGAAGGCCAAGTGAAATGGATGGAATAAAAGAAAAAAGACGAGTAACATGCACTACAATTATTCTCTTCATCAAACAAGTATCAACTATTATAAAGAAAAGATTTAAAATTCTACCGTAGAAGCTTTTTTTCTTTTTCTGTCAATTGAATTCTATAATTTAAAACAATTGAAAAGGCAAATTCATAATTCAGAGGCAAACAACACTCCTCAAATGTTTTTTTTTTTTGACATATATGAATTCTACTATCTTCAAAGATCAACTTAAACTTAGAACCTGGAAATAAAATATTTACATCAATATGAAGACATGTGCATGCATCAAAAATATGGCTCAATGGGCTAACAATGGTTAAGTGTTTGGCTTGTGTTTAGGTGAAGGGTTTTGGAATGAACACCTCTATCATATTCACAAAATTTGAGTTCATAAAGCCTTAATTAAGAATTAAAATAAGTTCTAGAGATATATGAAATTAAGCAGATACACCCAGAAATGAAAGAACTCAGGCCCAAATATCCTTCCAACAAGGTTAGTATCTTAATTAAGCAATCTCAAGGTTTAAAAACACATAGTGCCACTTTCTTAACATGTCCTCACTTGCTTCTCATTGAAAACATTGAAAATGAAACTAGCCAAAATCAACTATCATCTAGAAACATTGATGGTTTTCCAAAAACACATGTAAAACTTTGAAATTTACAAAAATTCAACACAGGAGTATTAAGAATCTAATTTGGAAGAATGGTTGAATTGAGGGAATAAAAACATTTGCTTGGCCGAGAAGAGATTGAGGGGGCTTTGTCGAAACGAAGTATGTGAATGACAGGGCTTCGCCGCAGCGAAAACAAAGGTGGTCATAACAAAGTATGCCCAGAAGGAGCTTCATCGCGACGAACCTAGTGATGACCGCGGAAAAAATGTGGAAAAATGCCTACAATTTCATATTCACCTCAAAATAAACTAAGTTAACAACTTTAAGCACACAAATGACCTTTTGAAAAAACACTTAAGTGGCTAAAATTGATGCATGAAGGAGCTATTTTGCTAAATTCAAAAAGATAAATTCATCCCCCACACTTGAACACAAAATTGTCCTCAATGATGAAACAAATAAAAAACAATCGCAAAGCAAATATAAACAGAGAGCAACTAAAATATAAAGCTCAGGGGGCAATCAACACAGCAAAAGAAAGGCATGACACAGAACTTATAAGGGAATATTATTGAATTGAAAATGCTGGATCCCGTTACCGAGATCTAACCTCTTAATCCGAAAAACACAAATATAAACAATATTCCTTAAAAACTCTTGCTTTGATACCATATCTGTTGGATC
>JANVCL010000212.1:12700087-12718677 GCA_026546855.1 Erythroxylum incrassatum | reverse complement strand
GTAAGTTTTTACAATTTTATAAAATTTTATTATCAATTTTACAATTTCAAATTTGATTATCAATTTTACATTTGATTATTAATTTCACATTTGATTATTAATTTCACATTTGATTATTAATTTTATATTTAGGTTTAAATGTTAATTATCAACTTTCAAATTTTAAGTTTTAAAAATCTTTGCATAATACATAATTAATTAATTACATACTAACCCTATTTTACAATTCTATTTTCAATTCCAATTTTAATTTTCATATAAGAAATTCATAACAAAATAACAAAACCCACCGTATTCTTCAATCCAACAATTTCAAAATTTCAACTTCAACAATTCCATTCTAAAATCAAATTCAAACCAATTTATTTCACATACACACAAATCCATCGTAAGCAATTTCATTCCAAAACAAAACAATCACTAATCCATTTCAAAACCGTGATAGCAACTTCTTCAACCTCCAAGTCCTCCACCCATCTACAACCTCCCATATTCATCAATACAATTACAAAAATCCAAATCCAATCTAATCCGCAACAAAAAAAAATTGTAATTTACATTTACGGTTTACTAGCAATATTTGGAAACACCAAACAATAGAGAAGAGAACATATCAATGAAACAAAAGCAACAGACTTAAACCGTCTGGTCTTTACTCTTTAGGTTGTGTGTGGCTTCGGATTTTCGGGTTGTCCAGCTGTAAGCGTCACAGGGTCAGTGACTCAGTAGGGCAGTGGTGTGACAATGACGTGTTATGGATGGTGTTGCGGTGGTGCAGTGGATCTTTGGGGACCAAACCCAGATCGCGACTCCAACAACGATGAGGCGAGGAGGAGAGTGATGAGAGCAACCGGAGAAGAGAGAAAGCATTGGCAGTGTTGAGGCGACTCAGACGGCGGCAAGAGAGAGATGAGAGCGAGAGAGTGAGAGAGAGAGGGTGAGACTTAAGAGAGCTGCCGGGGGGGGGAGTGGGTTAGGTATGTTAGATTTAAAATTTTCATATTTGCAAAATGGTCCTCAAATTTTTTAAATTTCCCGGATCAGTCTGGTATTTTTTGGTATGTTGGGTACTGGCCGATACCCAATGGAAAACCTTTATATTGGTCGATATTTTTGGCTGGTACAGAGGTTAGGATCCACGGTACCATTATCTAACTGGTACGGTATCTTCCAGTCGGTACGATACGGATCTCCTAATGCTGGTGTCAAAGGGTATAAAATACAAATTTGGACTTAATACTAATATTCTTTAACTTTTAAAAAATGAAGCTTCCTTCTCCTCCATCAAATTTTTGATTTCTTTTAAATGGTTAAATTAAGAGACAATTTTCTTCCACATTTTGGCGACTAGGTCGGTCAATTTCCAAAACCCTAAACCATAAGCCGAACCTCTTCTTCTTTGTTTATATTTATAAGCCCCATGCACTCCACCTCCGCCAGCGGAGCCTGACTGTTCCTGATCCACCCGCATGGCAGATTCATCTTTTCTGGATTCTCTCATTTCCATTTCGACCTCTGTCTCCACTCCGTCCACCAAGATTCGCCGCCGCATCTTCCGCCATGACATCCCTTCTATCCTCTCCAATTCAGGCCTGTCATCACTTCTCACTTTATTCTGATCTTCAAAATTTTCATTCCATAACTTTGCTTGGGTATATTGTATGCTTTTGTATTTTCTATAATTGTGTGATTTGTCTACTCTAACTGTGACGGCACAAAAGAAGTCCAGTAAGTTTTTTGATACTGAATTTGTGGTGTGGTTGTGAAGTTTCCGTTATCATTTGGGCATTCTTTGTTCCAGGGTTTCGTATAAAACGAGATGTTTTGAATTTTCATATATTGATCTTCCATACTTGTAACACTAATGGTTGAGCCCATTTAGTTGTCTTGTCCCTAAGGAGTTGTACCTTGCTTTGAAATGTAGCTAATAATATCATATTCATCCACATTGATATCAAGCTCAAACACATTAGTTTGCAAACATCAACATGGAGGTATGTATGGTCACCGCCAATTTTGATCATGTACCCTACTACTGGTACCTTCTTCTCCGGACTTCTGCCTTCACCATTTTTGCATGTCCATCATGCTTACGTTACATTTAGTTGGAAATATTCAGAACTACCGAATTTCCAGCCCTAAGAAAAAGGCCACTCAGTTGAGGCGTACCATTTGCACTTTGTTTGGAGACAAATGGAAAATGATTGGGAAGAGCATTATGTGTAAGAAATATAGAATAAAGAAAACAATTTCCCTATTATTGTTAAATAGAAGAAACTAGCTTTATTTTGTTTGGGAAGTCAAAGAGGTACTGAGAAATAAAAAATTATTAGAACTAAGATGACTTAGTCATTGAAATTCTTGGCATATAATAGTGTAGTACACAAATCTCATATTTTTCTTACCTTTCTTACCATCTTCGAGCAGTTTTGAAGTGTGACTTGGAAAGTAAAATTTTGCTCCTTTCTTTTCCATTTCTTTCCTTTTTTATATATGTGAGAAGGGTTCTTCATATTTTCTTTTCTTTCTAATATTTCTTGAACTTCTTTAAAAGAGAGCAACTCTCTGATCTGAACAAGTATGATGCAGAAATTTGTGACGGGAAATTAATAGATTGGCAAGACAGTGACTCGGATAAACATGTAATTTGGGCCAAGGAAGGATTAGACCTGCAACTTTATTTCTCTAAAACCATACGATAAATCATCATAAATATTGCATCATCTAGTCTTTTAGCATGGTCCAATTTGTAAAAACTTGTCCAAACTATCCTTTTATAGGTGCAATAGAATGTTTTCATCTAGCTTTGCTTACGTTTTTGTTGAATGATTGTCCTCTTGATATGTAGGTGACAATGTAGATCAAAGCTGAGCAACTCTATTTCTTGTATTGGTTTTATATTTTTGATACAGCTCATCCGCACAATCTTTTTTTTCTAAAGTATCTCAGAATTTGAACATTGCAGAGATGGTTGCTGATATGGCATCATTGTTGGTAGATATGGTTTTCAAAACATTGAATATATATGATGATCGTGGGTCGAGGAAAGCTGTTGACGATTTGATTATAAAATTTTTACAAGAGGTCACATTCATGAAAAGTTTTGCAGCAGCCCTTGTACAGACCATGGAAAAGCAGTTGAAATTGCATTCTCATGTGGGCTGTTATAGAGTTTTGGAGTGGTCGTGTCTTCTTTTAAGTAATAGTCAATTTGCTTCAGTTTCAAAGAATGCAGTATGCAGAGTAGCTGCAGCTCAGGCATATATGCTTCACGCTGTTATGAAAAGATCTTTACGTGAGCAAAGAACCTGCAAACGCTTATTTTTTCACTTGTTTTCACAGGTTTGGAATTTATGAAGTGTTAAGTTCTCCTTAATGCCGGTGTTATTATGCTTTTTTCAATTTGATAAACTAAGTGTGTTGCTATCTCCTCAGTTACCAAACGTTTACTATATCTACATAGAGGAATTAAAGGATGCGCGGATTCCATGTAAAGATTGCCCAGAGTTGATGCAACTGTTGTTGGAATTTTCAAGTGTATCTCCTTCTTTTGAGCAATGCAAGGTTAAAAGCTATGATATATGGTCTAGGATACTGTATTTGATTTCTCTTTGACGATAATGCATTTTATATCTTTCTTCCTGGGCGTTGACACCATTCTTTGCATTGTGCAGCAAGTATTCCTAGACATCTATGTTAAATCTGTGCTAAATACTCGAGAACAACCATCAAAGGAGCTTAACGAATCATTTCATCCTTTGTTCAAGACTATGCTGTATGATGATTTTCACAACGTCGTAGTTCCCTCTTCAGTGAAAATGCTAAAGCGCAACCCTGAGATTTCATTGGAAACAGTTGGAATTCTTTTGAAGTCTGTCAATCTTGATTTGAGCAGGTATGCAATCGAATTTCTTTCACTTGTATCATCTCAGGTTCGACATGCGGATGAAGGTAGAAAAAATGGGGCATTGGCTATAGTACAGTGCTTGAGCAAGAAAACTAGTAATCCTGATGCTTTTGAAGCAATGTTCAATACTCTGAAAGCCGTAATTGGAGGTCTGTGGTTGCTTCCCATACTTTCCTTATAGTGTTTTGTTTTGCTATTTATAGTGTTTGATCTTTGATTAACAAACATGTGGTTGATCAGGTTCAGAAGGAAGACTTCAATTTCCTTACCAGAGAATTGGCATGTTTAATACTTTACAAGAGTTATCACATGCTCCAGAAGGAAAGTATATACAGAGTTTATGCCGTACAGTTTGCGGTTTTCTGTTAACATGCTACAAGGATGAGGGTAATTTTTTTTATATTGATGATCCCCTTATTGTTGTTGATTATGATGCTGTTTCTGGTTACTCATGATAATAATAGTGATCATCTCTTGTGATTACCTAATGTCTTTTTATTTTTATGTACTAATGATGGGGTTGATCAATATATGTGTATTGAATTCTAGGAAATGAAGAGGTTAAACTTGCAATTGTGTCGGCTCTTGCGTGTTGGGTAGTGAGATCTGCTAATGCCATTCAACAGGAGATAGTTTCCTTTTTTGCTTCTGGCCTAAAGGAGAAGGAGATTTTAAGAAGGGGACATCTTCGTTGCCTGCGGATTATATCCAGAAATGCGGATGCTGTTTTACAGGTGACTTTGCTGAAGTAAAATCTCATCGATTTTGAGTGTTTACAGTTGATTTGATTATCAGCTGATTTCTTACAAGTTTAATGAGATCTATGAGTTGTATGCTTCAGTTATCCTCTTTGCTTGGGCCCCTTATTCATCTTGTTAAAACTGGCTTCACCAAAAGTGCGCAGCGTCTGGACGGCATATATGCATTGCTTCTCATTGGGAAGATTGCATCTACTGATATTAAAGCAGGTTTAATGTTCTCTACTTGTTTCCTTGTCATTGTTCTTGTGTTCATGTGTCTGCACTTCGTTAAGGATTGGGAGTCTGAACCAGCAGCCTCACTCTTTTAATTATTAGTTGAAAGCTTTAACCGTGGGCTTAAGAATGGAAAATCTTCTTTCCGTTCCTGCATTCCTACTGCTTTGACATTTGACTTATGTACCTAGTGATGATATTTTGCCTTTTTCTTTTTCTTTTTTGGCAGAGGAGACTCTGGTCAAAGAAAAGATCTGGTCTTTGGTTTCTCAAAATGAGCCATCTATTGTACAAATCTCAATGGTACCTATCCAATGACTTCTTGGTTTTCGGTAACATTGTATGGTTTTTCTGACTTCATTTGGATAGCAGGCGTCAAAACTGTCAATTGAGGACTGCATGGCTATTGTTGATCTTCTTGAGGTGCTACTAGTGTCCCACAGGTTGATCTTCATAGTACTGGAAAATTCTGTTGTCAAATATTTATTGTGGCATCTGGATTAAATCCCTCGGTGATTTATTTCTTAATTATGCAGTGTATTGGAAGCCTTTTCAGTTGAATTAGTGTTGCAGGTACCAATTTTCATGCTAAAAAATTTCCTTATACTATATTTATGCAATACTAACAACTCTTAAGTGGTGCAGTTGTTACTTTACTTCTTGTGCCATCCAAGTTGGAATGTTCGCAAAGCATCCCATAATGCCACTAGAAAGATAGTTACTGCCATTCCACAATTATCTGAAACTCTGTTATGTGAGTTCAGAAATTTCCTTTACGTGGTTGTAGAGAAAGCACGTACACTGAAGATGAGGTAAGATTCCTTAATTTGGTTAATTGTTGGTAGCCCAAAGTGATGAATTATCTAGGATTGATTGAAGTGCTTGAATGTGGACCTAGTTAATTGATTTCTGCAGATACTCTAGCTCACATGTAATTCTTTTCATATGTATTTCTGGATTTTAGTTTAGATGTTAATGGATCATTAACCGTATATATCTAGCTTTCACTTTGTTACTGAATTATTATATCTAGATTCCACTTGTCTCAAAGATGAATCTGAAGTAATATGTTTGTAGTGATGCAGATAATTCCTTGGACACCCAGGTTCCATCTGTTGAAGTAATAGTGAAGGCTTTAATTGTCATATCATCTGCAGCTCTTACTCACTCTCCAAATGTATCTACCCACATCATATTCTGCTGCCATCATTCGTGCCTACTCGGCACCTCTAAAAGAGATGTTGTTTGGCGGGTACAACGCTGTCTTTCTTCCTCTCTCATTCTTTGTCTCTCTCTCTATTATGTACATATACATATGTCTGTGTAATATTCACTTATCAATCAGAAAATTGGAAACTAACTTGTCTGTTTTTTTGGTTTTCATCAATTATTACTTATGTTTATGTACTTATTATTCATGATTGTATGCCTATTTTTACATTTTTATCTATCTGTATCACTTATTTAGATCCAAGATCTCTTCTAATAGTTTTTCAAGATTGTTTCATTCATAGATTTAGACCTATTCTTCTTCGATGCTTAATTAGATATGCTTAGAATGTTCTTTGAAGATGCCAAAGCATATCTGATACACTGTATTCTTACAAGTACGGATGCCACTTGTACTCATTTGACTAAGTCCATCTGTACTTGATAAGAAAATTTTCTGTTGTCAAAGACATATGGCATGTCTTCTCCCATGCAGCAATGTGAAAGCATTGTTATTTGGGTTCAGTTTCAAGATTAATTAGATACAATAGACAAACTCGGTGCACAAGATGCAAATGATCCACGCGTAATGCCAAGTGTGCAAGTTTAATTGTTCCAATATACCAAAATAAAGGTTAATGGAAGCATACAGATAGAAGCATACAGATTTGATGGAAATGTTCAGTGTAACAGTATGATGGTGAACATGTTGAGCCAAACAAATAAATAAGTTTTAACTGCTGGATCACACATGTCAAGTTATTTTCTGTAATGAATTGCGCAGGTCATGGTCATGTCATGTCAATATAGATAATAACTATAATTTATGTTTTTCCTTTTGCATAAGTAATAGAGTCTAAAAGTTGCACAAGAATTTGAAAGCTATGGAAGGAGGAGGTTTTTAACCTTCCCTACCAATAAACTGCAGCCTCATTGGTGTCATTGTTATATAACCTTTTTTTTCTTGACTCGTTTGGTTTAGTTACCTTTTACATCCATTTTTCAGAGGCTCTCTAAATATTTGCTAAGACTTGGATTGGATGTTGTGGGTGTTGTTTCTGCTAATATCGAGACTGTCTGCAAGGTAAGCTCATAACCTTTCATTTGTTGTTTGTTATATTTCTATGAAGGTTATATGTTCTTGCTTTTTGCTTGGGTGTATCCTTTCCTAGTCATTTGCTGAACCATTGTGTTTACAGTTGTATATTTATAAACTAGAATTGTACATTCTACAGTTTAGCCACTAACCTTCAATGTTTCTTTTTACAGGATTTGCTAGGAACAACCGGATTGATGAGTTCAAATCCTCTTGAACAAGATGCAGCAATAAATTCTTTATCAACTTTGATGTGTATCTTACCTAAAGACACATATATGGTGTTTGAAAAGGTTTTTTTTTGTTGGTCTGCTTGTCTTTTACTGCTGTCATGATCTCCTATTGTTGTGAGAGGTTACTCAATCTTTCTTTGACCTCACCAGCACTTGAAAGGTCTTCAAGATCGAAGTTTACATGATATGTTATCAGAAATTGACATCCAGGTACCTTTCATATGCTCATGTAGCTTTCTGAATCTAGATTTGCTGATGTGTATATCAACAATAGTAGTTATAGTAATTCTTTTTGGATAGTTTTATCTCTTATGTCTTTGTTTTTGGCTTTGCCCCATTCCATCTACTTTTAGAGTTTGGTTGTATGGGAAAATTAAGGAATTCCCTGTTTAATATGTGATGAATTCAGTTAAGTCTGGTGAAGTGAATTATACTACCTTTGAAATTTAAGATGTTGCAGAGTTGGCGATTGCTAATATAAATAATTTATAACGTCATAGCATAGACAATATGAGCACTCAACAATGTCCGTATCCCTAATCATTTTTAATACCACTTATAATGCAAAATCACAAATATTTGTAAAATCATTTGATTTCCATTCAGACAGATCAAATTCTTCTTTTCTGCATGTATAGAATTATGCAAGTATGAGAATCCAATTCTTTTATCAATTCAGTTGAATTCAAGAATAAATTATTCTAGGCCAAGTAATTGGTGCAAAGCATGCTTTAAATTTTGTTTTGAATTCTTCTCTTTTAGGGAACTTTAAAAATGAAGGCGGAGAGATATTTTTGTTCTTTTTGCTATCGGTGTTTTATGTGCTTAATCAATATACGGATGCATGCAAGCAGGTATTGTTTTTGACTTTACAATTATGTGGCAAGATCTTTTCTTTTTCACGTAACAAGTCTACAATAGATTAGCCTTGGTTTTGGGCAAATTGGAGTCTCCGTGCCATAAAACCATTAATTTTATGACCATCAGTGCTTGTTAAAGTTGAGCTACTCTCATTATCTAGTGGACTTTTGATTTGTCTATATTTGGTGTGAGGGGGTATGTTAGCCTCACCCATCATTGCAGGTATTTGGGTTGAAAGATTTCTCCACATTTCCATCTCTGTCTGATTATGACTTTTTGGGGACTATTTTGTAGATTTCCAGTACTTTTTCCCCAATATCTATTTCTGATTATCAGTTTTTGGGGGGCTGTTTTGTAGATTTCCAGTGCTTTGTCCCCAATAGGCTGTGTCTTCCCTTAAGACTTCTTAGGATATCTTCATGAAGAACATGTTAGACCTTCATGGGCCATGCCATGGAAGCTATTTTGAATGGTTCATGTTGGAAAAACTTTGATTTAAAAAGGAGGAAAATTGTTAAGACATGTTAAGATTTGGTGGATAGCAATAGAAGATAGACTGCTTAGAACCGGACAACCACTAATCGTTGATTGGGAGGAGATGAAGCTAAATTAAAA
The DNA here is from genome assembly GCA_026546855.1 of Erythroxylum incrassatum. Classification (NCBI taxonomy): domain Eukaryota; kingdom Viridiplantae; phylum Streptophyta; class Magnoliopsida; order Malpighiales; family Erythroxylaceae; genus Erythroxylum; species Erythroxylum incrassatum. The sequence goes on along the minus strand of JANVCL010000212.1, from coordinate 12,709,782 downwards.
AAAAAACCTGCTATCTCTGTATCAATATGGCCTCCAAGAATAACTTACAACACTTGGGCAAGGAGTGATGTCTTTTATCGATTACATGGAGAAATTTGATGAGCTTTCTATTATAGGCAAGGGGTGATGTCTTTTATCGATTACATGGAGAAATTTGATGAGCTTTCTATTATATATGGAGGAATGGAAACAGACTCAATATCTCATTATAGAAGTAGACTTAGAGTAGAGATTACTGATAGTGCAAAGATGTGCTTATCAATTGGTTTTACAAGTGGAGCAGTGTTTGGGTTTATCATATAGAGAACGTAATGTGAATGGAATTGCTAATGCTCATAAGCTCTCTATTGTGAACTTTGATCTCAACTCAAGACAATCCAAACTAGATAGGGAAGTAATCGAAATAAATGTCTTTGATGCAAGTAAACATATAATGTGGCCAAGGAAGAAGATGCCTAATATTTTAATGAATATAAGTGTGAACCTGAAATTGGAGAATTATCAGGAGAAAACTTAAGGGAAGAATTGGTCGACGGTGGTTGAGAATTCTTTTAATTTCAAGGTCAACTATCGCTTATTTAGAGAGATACAGGTCTGGTGATAGATGTCTACTGTCAATGCAATATAATCAATTTTCACTATGCTTAGTTTTTTTTAATTATGTTTATCAACATGGTATTCATTAATCACTATGCTTAAGTTAATATCTATGGAGTTAAGAGTTTAGTTTCTAAGTAGTCAAAAGTAAAGTTATGTTCAGATTAGAATAGGATGTCAGAATATCTGTTCTATATTAACAGTTTTCTTTATATTGTTGATTATTACAGAATTCCTATTCAGACCCGAAAGTGTGAACCTATCTCCCTTGAGAGTGATTCCTAAAATCCTGAAGTGATTTTTAGGTTCAACTTGTCTGAAGTTAGCGGTTTGCATATATTGATCAAAATTTTGTTTAAGCATATCTCTGGTTACCCTACATCAAACAAATTGGATACATCTAGACCATAAATGTTATAAATAGAACAAAAGCTGCAGGCTAATATAGAGCTTCCCACTGGTAAACTTCAAGTTGAGATTTATAGTGACCTGCCACTACTTTTCCACAAGCATGGTGTTCAGTCTATTGAGTGGAAAAATGATAGTGATATCCTTACTTATGAAAATCTATAGCCTCAAGAATCCTAGTAAATATATCCTCGTACAAGTATAAGGTTATAATGTAAATTCTGTTATCATATCCCTTATTTTGTTGGAAAGAGGGTGTAATTATTGTCATTGAACTTCTCTCTATGCAATGTTAGATCCTAACTTTTCTGTTAAATGGCATGAATTTGTAGATAGGTGTGTATACTGTTCTTTCAGGATAAGTTGATTAGCTTGTGGTTATTTTGTGGGACTACAAATCTTTATTTCCAGAAGATACATTTCTGTTGCAATTCCAACAATACCATGTTATCTTGATGCTTTATATGTTCTCTTTTTTTGACATTGATAGGATATTTTTGCATGGTGTTTTCATTTAGTTTTTACTTTCCTTTTGTTTTACGGTTAAGGTAGATGGTTGAAGATTAAAGCTACCAGTTGATTAGCAAAGTGAAAAATCGCTCGGTGGGGGCTTGGGGGAGATGTTTAGTTCGTTTATCTTTTCTTGTGTGTTGAGTTATATGTCTTGGTGATTTTCTTCTACTCTATCCTCATATGGTGCTATTGCTGACATTAAATTTGCTGAATGGACTGTTCACCTGCTTTTCTGGATAAAAAGATATAGTTGTAGTTGCGTAGTTAATGTCTTGAAGGAGAAACCGTGAAATATTACAGAAGTATATAGGAGAGCAAGGAGCAATCACTTACAACAGTGATACTCTTTTGAGTTATGCATGGAAAAAAGTTATAAGGATTTTGTTTATGTCAATTTTGTTGAGTTGAGAGTATTAGTGAATGGGTTACCGTATATGATTGCAAGCCTTTATATATATGGTCATACTGCAAGTTAAAAGCCTTGCACAAATAAATGCAATTATTCTATCCCTCTTTGCTTGTAATTGTTCCTCTGTCTTGCAATCTTCTTTACTGCCTATCTCATAGTTCTGAAATTTTCTTTTCCACTTTTTACAACTTTGGTCATGCCTATAAACTTGCTTCTTTCACAAGGTTATGATCTTCATGCAGTAATGGATGTGATTATGTTGTTTTTCATTTATCCAATCTGACTAATTCATCGTTAGCATGGATGTTTGTTTTTCCTTTGACCATATTTTCTTTTATGCCCTTTCAGATTTTTTGTACTCCAGAAGGAATGCTTTCCAGTGAGCAAGGTGTTTATGTTGCAGAGTCTGTTGCTGCCAAGAACTCTAAACAAGCAAAAGGACGTTTTCGTGTCTATGAAGACCAAGATGGCATGGTATTATGGTCTATTGTAACTTTTTAGTAGCTCTTTTATTTACCTATCCTCATTTCATTCACATTGGACCTTTGGATTTTTACTGAATTTGCATGGAACCCAGGATAACTTCAATTCTAACCATTCTATGAGGAAAGATTCAGCTGTGAAAGATATTGGAGGCATGGGTAAAAAGGATACAGCGAAATCTTTGAAGAAAGCTGGCATGTTTCTGCAATCTGCATATTGGTTAATAATCCCCTTACACTTGGAATTCTTTGTTCTAACATACTTTCTATGTTGTTTTTGGTTTTTCAAGAGAAGGGAAAGACTGCAAAAGAAGAGGCGCGTGAATTATTGCTGAAGGAGGAGGCCTCCATTCGTGACAAGGTCCAGGCTATACAAAAAAACCTGAGTTTGGTGCTTAGGGCTCTTGGTGAAATGGCTGTGTCCAATCCCATATTTGCTCACAGTCAATTACCTACACTGGTTTGTATCCTATAAATTAATTTTTGTTGATCTTGCAGTGCTTCTTGCATCTATGACTACTAAGGGAAATTACGCGTAATTTCTAATGTTAGCTTGTTACTGAGAATAGCTGGTGGTTGTTCACATGTAATGTATATTACTGCTGCTTGTTTTAAATGTAACTTGTGTGTTCACTTTAGTGCTTGTGAATCTGTTCTTTGAATTTCTTCCCATCCCATTTAGTTCATAGTCCAGTAAGGTTCTAGTTCTTTATTTGTGGTTTCCAGGTCAAATTTGTTGATCCTTTGCTTCGGTCACCTATAGTAAATGATGTGGCTTATGAAACCTTGGTGAAGCTATCAAGATGTACTGCTCCTCCTCTTTGTAATTGGGCTCTTGACATAGCCACTGCTTTACGTATCATTGAAACTGAAGAAGGTAGTATTCTATTGGATCTCGTTCCGCCAGTTGTTAAGGGGGAAACAAATGGAAAACCAGCCCCTGGTCTTTTTGAGAGAATAATTCATGGCCTACATGTGTCATGTAAATCTGGTCCTCTTCCCGTGGATTCATTTACTTTTGTATTTCCAGTAAGTTACAATTTTCTTGAAGCTTGATTAGTTATGCAATCTAATGTATTATTGACTCGAAATCATTATTGATCAGATAATGGAGAGGATTCTTTTATCTTCTAAGAAGACTGGACTTCATGATGACGTGCTTCAGATTATGTACTTGCACATGGATCCCATGTTACCGCTTCCTAGGCTCCGGATGATATCAGTTATGATCAATTCCGTCATAATATACAGATGCAATACATTCTATATTGAGTTATCTTTGCATGATTGTCTTTTTCTTCTGTCACAAAAATACTTTTTCATTCTACCTTGCAGGCTCTTTATCATGTCCTAGGTGTGGCTCCATCATACCAAGGATCTGTTGGACCAGCCCTGAATGAGTTGTGCCTTGGTCTACAACCACATGAAATAGGACCTGTATGCATTCCACGTGTGGTTGTTTACTTGAACTAACTGAGCAATTCATCCAAATGCTGATTAATTCTCCTAAGTTCTGTTTTACAGGCTCTGTATGGAGTGTATGCAAAAGATGCCCATGTAAGAATGTCATGCTTGAATGCTATAAGATGCATACCAGCTGTCTCTAGCCATTCTGTTCCTCTGAACGTTGAGATTGCAACAAGCCTGTGGATAGCTCTACATGATCCAGAAAAGGTTTAGTTGTAAACCTGATTCATCTCCAACTTAAAATTGCATTGAAATTATCTGAACTCTTGATTCAAATCAAGCATGCATGCCATGGACAAATAATTATAAACCTTTACACGTGTGATTTTATCTTCTACTAGAGGTGATGGATCATTATTCAAAATTTATTGTTATTTTGGTAGTTTGATGAGTTCTTAATTCATCATTGTATTTTTGTCATTTTCTCTTTGTTATTGATATATCCCTATGGTTTTGTGTCAATAAATATGTTTGTGGGTTATTGACCATGATCTTGTTTGCCCTTGTAAGGAATGCTGAGACTTGTTATAATAACCATAATTGTGTGTGCAAATTTTACTAAATGCTGATTAGGTTGTAAGCATCATGTCAGATGACCATGTGATCCAGTTGTTACATGAAGTTTGGTTTGACCAACATATATGAGACATTATGTAGTCCTTAGCATTCATTTAATAGTGAATTTGGGTTCCTGTATATTCTAGCTTGTCAAGTGCTTGTCCAGATCCTTTCGCTCGATATTGTTAATCTGATCTTACATAGCCCTGAATAGAGAGGATTAGACCTTACTCAGTGTAGAATTCATTACTTGATTTGGATAATTTGATGCCTTCTCCTTTTCTCCCATTCCTCAAATGCAAAAATAGCTTTGTAAATTAATGTAGCACTTAATTTGGCAAATAGAACTTTGTTTAGACCTACCAGTGGTTAAATCTCATTTGTTTTTTTTCATAGTAATCAAATGCAAAAGGCATCAACAAAGCATTATTAATTAGTTTTCTGTAAGGTTCTGGGAGTCTAGAGAGCATACAACATTATCTGGTGCTATTCTGAATAAATTAAAAGAAACAAGCTACTGGTTTAGAAGTGAATGCTTGCATTCAGGCGCTTGTAAATGCACTGAATCATCAATAGGATTACGGTTCTCTGAGCTTTTCTTTCTTGCATAACTGTGTAATCAAGATGAAAGTTAGCATAATACTTCTGTTTGCTCCCCTTACTTGTTAGAGTGGTTTATTTATCTCTGAAAAACATATTTTATAATCAGTTTCTTCCACATTATTGATTGTTAGAGATTTATTTTTATTGAAATTCTTATGCATTATTCTTGCCAAGCTTGGTGCTCTGCTCAGTTCTGGTGCATACTTGGTTTATTTTCCATCTTTTGCTTTAATGACTAATCCTTCCTGTAACAAGAATCTGAGTGTTGTTCATGTTTTATTTTGCCTTTTTTTCTTCTGATTAAATATGTTTTTATTGCATCATCTTGGAAGCTAATTGCTTGCTTGACGACTTATATTTGCAGTCAATTGCTGAAGCTGCTGAGGATATATGGGACCGCTATGGCCATGACTTTGGGACTGATTATTCTGGACTGTATACAGCACTTTCTCACCTAAATTACAATGTCCGCTTGGCAGCTGCCGAGGGGTTGGCTGCTGCTTTGGATGAAAACCCTGATTCTATGCAGGTTTGGTTTCTACCAAATTCTGATGTTTGCTCAGGTCATTATATTTTCTAAATGTCTGCTATTCTTGTCAGGAATCACTTTCAAATTTATTTTCTTTGTATATCCGTGACATTGGTTTTGGTGAGGACAAGACTGATGCTGGTTGGCTAGGTAGACAAGGAATTGCATTGGCCTTACATTCTGCTGCTGATGTTTTGAGAACAAAGGACCTTCCTGTTGTTATGACATTCCTTATATCACGAGCATTGGTGAGCTGTTCTTTAGTTGGCTAATGTATTTCTTTCTCAACTTTGAAGTCAAATATTCAAGTACGAATGCTTCTTTTCCCCTTATGATTATGGAGCCAATCACTTCCCCCTCCTGCCAGTCTTGAGTGTTTCCTATAGAGTGGTATTTTGTTGACAAGTCGGTTTGTTCCAAATTTTGTCATATATGTTTTATTTTTTCTAGAGACAAAATGGAGTAATATCATGTTTGATTTTGATTTTCACTTGTTTTTTATCAACCATATATTATTTTGTGCTGATTATGTTCTACAACAGTGTGCTGTCAATATTTGAGGGCAAACCTCTCCGCCAAAATTGAAAGAAAAGGAGATGGGGACAATTAATTGTGAAATGAAGATTTTAATTGATTTTATTGTCATGATTTGATTATCTTGAAGTAGCAGTTCTGCTACCAGTGGTTTTTGATGGTTCATTTGGTAAGAAATATTGGTTGAGACTGGAACCTGTGTCTTGATGGCTATTAGGGGTTGAGCAAATAAGGTGCATGTACACATACATGATAACACCCCTGACATGATACAATTACAGCTAAAACATTTGTGCTTTTGATATTGTAGGCTGACCCTAACGTAGATGTTCGTGGAAGAATGATAAATGCTGGCATCATCATTATTGATAAGCATGGAAGAGAGAATGTGTCGTTGTTATTTCCAATCTTTGAGAACTATTTAAACAAAAAGGTTAGTTTTGATTCTTCAGTTAAAAATGTTTCCATCCATAATTTGATTGATTTTACCCCAGATTGACGAAAGATTGTTGAATATCTGTCTTATTGATCTCATGAGTATTATATGAGATCCCATCAGTGAGATTGCTTTTTCTAGACCATTTAGGGAAAGAAAAAAAAGAAACGTATGAAGGGTATAGTTAATGATCCATTATCTTATTCTGATCCAACTTTTGCTGTTATAGATGTTGAAATAGTTTTTCTTTATCCATTGTTGATGAATCTTGTTCTTTATTCCGTAAGAAGTCTCATAATATGAACTTAACCTTTGCCCTTTTGTAGGCCACGGATGAGGAGAAATATGACTTGGTTCGTGAAGGTGTAGTTATTTTTACTGGTGCATTGGCTAAACATTTAGAAAAGGTTTGTATTTGATTATATTGTATTCACATTGGTAAAAATTATTTATTCTTTATAATTATGGAAGTTCTCTTCATCTTCCTTTTTTATTGTCAGGATGATCCTAAAGTCCATATTGTTGTGGAGAAGTTGTTGGATGTGTTGAACACTCCATCTGAAGCTGTTCAACGGGCAGTGTCTACATGTCTATCTCCTTTGATGCAGTCTAAGCGAGTAATAATAATTGTTTACTTTTGTTCGATAATTATATTAGATAAGTTTAGTTAGCTTAGGAGATTATCTTCTAGGAGATAAGTTTATCTTCTAGTATATAAGATAAGATATACTATAGATAGGATAAGTTAGTATATACGAAAAAATTCAATAGTTTAGTAGTATTAGAATAGATTATTCTCGTGTATAAATTACATATAATTAAAGAAATAAAGTGGGTTTTCTTTTGATATTTTCTATGCCCTCGTGTTTCATGGTATCAGAGCTACCGATTTTGGTAGCCTAATTTTTCCAGCCACACCATGGTTGGAGTTTAACCAACCTTCGGTTCCTTTGATGAGTCCCAAACCTTATCCCAAACACCTAGTTACGGTAACACCTTGATCCCAAACTCCATCTCCTTCTATTGATAATCTTTCGTTGCAAATCACGCAACATAGATTAAATGGAACGAATTTTCGAGAATGGTCCCAATCAATCATGCTTGTAATCAAAGGAAGAGGCAAGACTGAATATCTAACAGGGGCAATTCCTCAACCACACGAAACAAAAGTCACTTACGGTGCTTGGGACGTTGAGAATTTTATTGTCATGGCTTGGCTTATAAATTCAACGGAGCCAAAAATAGGAAGAACTTACCTATTTTGCAAAACTGCAAGAGAAATCTAGGAGGCTGTGCAAGAAATATATTCTGATTTGGAAAACACTTAGTGGTTTGAAATCAGATAAAAAATCAGAAATACTCAACGAGGTAATATGTTGATTACTGAGTGTTATAACTTACTCATTGAATTATGGCAAGAGATGGATCTATTTTATGCAATAAATTGGGAGTGTTGTGCTGATGCCAAGAAGTATGAAAAATTATTAGAGAAGGAGAGAGTTTTTGATTTCTTACAGGGACTTAATGTTGGACTTGATGGAGTACAAGCAAGGTTACTCGGTTTAAAACCATTGCCATCAATCCGAGAAACGTTTCCTGAGATTCGTAGAGAAGAGAGAAAGTAGGAAAAAGGTCATGCTTACCTCACACACTTTTGAACAAACCTCTCAAGGTTCAACTTTAGTGGCAAACTCTCGAAAGGAGTCTACTTACCAAACCCGAGAGCAAGAAACCAAGAACAAGTAGTGGTGTGACCGTTGTGATAAGCCCTACCACACCTGTGAGACCTGTTGGAAATTACGTGGGAAACCACCAAATTGGAAACCTAAAAGCCAAAGAGTTCAACAAAAACATGGAGCAACACATGTAGCAGAATCTGGTATCAGCAAATCCACAGGGCTAAACCTGTCACCCTAGCAGATTGAACTACTCCATCAACTCTTGAATCATACAAAAATCACAATTGCGAAAGACTCACATGACCTACAAACCTCTATTGCAACACTAGTGCATAAAGGTAACTTGTGTCAATCATTATTATCAAAGTCCCTAAGTCAAAATCTTTGGATTGTGGACACAGTTGCATCAGGCCACATGATTGGGTCTTTGAATGTCTGAAAATATGAGTTATGTAATCAGAAAATTAATGTTTGGGTCACGGATGAAAAAGGGTCGCCAGCTATTGGTCAAGGGAGAGTTTGTTTGCCAAAATTGACATTAAATATTGTTGTTTATGTGCCTAAGTTAACGTATAATCTACTATCTGATAGTTAATTAACCAAAGACATGGACTGTATTGTTATGTTCTTTCCATCTCATTGTGACTTTCAGGAGTGGTGTTCAGGGAAGATGATTGGCAGTGCTGAGGAGAAAGATAGACTTTACTACTTCTAAGGAAAGAGTACTACTGAATCCAAATCACCACACAGGATTTTCTTTTTAGTTATGTCAAATTCTGATGTTATGTTATGACATCAATGCCTTGGTCATCCCAATTTCTCATATTTGAAGATCTTATATCCAAACCTTTTCATCAATAAAGATCAGATTTCTTTATATTGTGAGCAATGTGTCCTTGCAAAACAAAGCAAAAATACTTATCCCATACACTCATAGATACCCTCACAACCTTTTCAATTAATTCATAGTGATATTTGGGGTCCGGCTAGAGTTACAAGTCTAATCGGTACTCGTTGGTTTATCAGTTTCATTGATGATCATACAAGGGTATGTTGGGTATATCTAATGAAAGACAAATCTAAAACCTATCATATCTTTAAACAGTTCCACAAACTCATCCAAAATGTATTCTAGACCTCCATTCAAGTATTGCATACAGACAATGGGAGAGTATTTTTCAACTGATTTTATTCAATATCTTAGTGGGAATGGGATCATTCACCAGAGCTCTTGTGCTTATACCTTGCAACAAAATAGGATTGCGGAGAGAAAGAATCGTCATCTTTTAGGGGTAGCCCGATCTATGATGTTTACCAACTTTGTTCCACATTCCTATTGAGGAGAAGCCATTCTAACTATCTCGTACTTGATAAATCGTCCTCCTTAAAAAACTCTTAAATTTCGAACCCCATTAGGTGTTCTTCTAGAACAATTTCCTCACATTAAGCTCCTTAATTCTCTTCCTCCTAAAGTCTTTGG
>JANVCL010000212.1:12677576-12698524 GCA_026546855.1 Erythroxylum incrassatum | reverse complement strand
TAGTTTAGTAGTATTAGAATAGATTATACTCATGTATAAATTACATATAATCAGAGAAATAAAGTGGGTTTTCTTCTGATATTTTCTATACCCTCTTGTTTCAACTTTAATTGGGTTATTTGTGTATCATAATTGTGTGTATCTGTTATTGGCACCTTCTCAGCTTTTGATCATATTCTGATATTTTTACATACAATAATGTATCTGAAAGTTTGTTACCTCCTTGTTAGCCATCAACTTGAACTCATCTTGAGCTTTGTTCTTGCAGGGTGAAGCACCTGTTCTTGTATCCAGATTGTTGGATCAACTGGTGAAAAGTGACAAATATGGTGAGCGCCGTGGAGCTGCTTTTGGACTTGCTGGGGTTGTTAAAGGATTTGGAATATCTTGCTTAAAGAACTATGGAGTGATTTCTGCATTAATGGAAGGTCTTTTAGATAGGTAAATTATTTCTTGCTAATAAAATTTGGTTGAAGTTGTATCCTTGGTTCATATTTTAACCCATTTCACTTTCTAAGTTCCTTTAGTGACTGTGAATGTGTTTTCTGTTCCTCTTGTGGCAAAGTTGAGTCTGCATCCTATTTGATCTGTTTCTATTTTTAGCAATCTAAATTTTGTTTAACTTATTTTCTTAGATGGTGTTGCACAAGTTGTGGGTTTCAGCTCTACAGATCAATTATGGACTTGAACGTGTAAATTGAATGGTTATGCTATCTGATGTGCTCCTTGGTTTCTTTGAATGTCAGGAATTCTGCAAAATGTCGTGAAGGAGCTTTACTAGCTTTTGAGTGCTTATGTGAAAAACTTGGAAAGTTGTTTGAACCGTAAGAATTTAAACTCTTTCTCCAAGCAAGTGAAATGACCTTCAAGTGTTCTTTTTTGAGCATATGATAACTTCTTTTTCATTGTTGGGATCCAGGTATGTGATTCAAATGTTACCATTACTTTTGGTTTCATTCTCTGATCAAGTTGTTGCAGTTCGTGAAGCTGCTGAGTGTGCTGCTCGAGCAATGATGTCTCAACTTAGTGCACACGGCGTTAAGCTTGTGCTTCCATCCCTTTTAAAGGTATATATTTTGGATTCATGCATCTAGCACTTATCACATAGTTTGATTTGGTGCTACATGATCCTGTTTACTGGTGAAGATGCACGTCGCCTCGTTGTACCATTTTGTACATCCCAGCAAAGGTTCTTTTGATAGTACTTTGATACTGTGATTTTCTGTGATGCTTACTGAGATGGTGGAATCTTAAGGTGGATGTAATGTTTTGATTTGAGAATGGAAAATAATGATTTTGATATCCTTTTTCATTGCCTTTTCAACCCAAGGATCTGAATGTAATGAAGATGTTGACAGAGGATTACCTATATATAATACATACATGTTTATTTATGGGTTCCATTATATGTATATCTGTGGTTTTCTAGTATATATATTTTCCATGTACAGATAAAGTTTCATATTTATCACAAAATTTGACACTTCGTTGTTGGCATGAGTACTATGGTCTTTGCCATTCAAAATTCGTACTGTTGTGGTCATCCAATATTGCTTGATTGTCCATTGTCTTTTATTGCCTAAACATTCAGGGTCTTGAAGATAAAGCGTGGAGGACAAAGCAAAGCAGTGTGCAACTACTTGGTGCTATGGCTTACTGTGCTCCTCAGCAACTCTCCCAATGCCTTCCTAAGATTGTTCCAAAACTGACCGAGGTTTATCTTAGTCTAACTCCAACCTGATAGCTTTTGCTTTTCCAAACCAAACTCTAACTCTTGATATTGCTGTTCCCAGGTGTTAACTGACACACATCCCAAAGTCCAGTCAGCAGGACAAACAGCACTCCAGCAGGTTGGAGTTTTATTTGTTGTTTCTCTCCTGGTTTTCCCCCATAGTTCCCCTAACCTGTCTTTGCTGGTGCCTTTCTTAGGTTGGGAGTGTTATAAAGAATCCAGAGATATCATCCCTTGTCCCTACACTTCTCATGGGACTGACAGATCCCAATGACTATACCAAATATTCCCTTGATATTCTCCTCCAAGTAAGATTTATTTGATGGAAAATTTGAATCCATTTTTCTAGTTTCGTTTGACAAACTCATGGTTCTAAGTGGTCATCTATTTGTTGCAGACTACTTTTGTTAATTCAATTGATGCCCCTTCACTTGCTCTGTTAGTGCCAATAGTTCATAGAGGTTTAAGAGAGAGGAGTGCTGAAACTAAAAAGAAAGCTTCACAAATCGTTGGAAACATGTGTTCATTAGTTACAGAACCAAAAGATATGATTCCTTACATAGGGTTGCTTCTTCCCGAAGTTAAAAAGGTACCTCTTGTTGACTTGTGTTATTGTTGTATGGATTGGCTCTAATTTTATCTGTAAAATATGCAAATAGGTCCTTGTAGATCCTATTCCTGAAGTCAGGTCTGTTGCGGCAAGGGCCATCGGATCCCTTATAAGAGGCATGGGAGAAGAAAACTTCCCAGATCTTGTTCCTTGGCTGTTTGATACTCTTAAATCTGATAACAGTAATGTTGAGCGCTCAGGAGCTGCTCAAGGTTTGAGTGAGGTAAAAATCATAAGAATTCAACTTTTATTCTCGAATACATAAGGGTACTACTAAACTTCGGAAAAATATTTCATAATTATAGCGTCAAACTAAGAATATGCAGACAAGTCTATAATTTTTAATCAGGAATCTTCTTCTATGTCTTAACAAAGACACTTATATGAGTTGCTGGTACGTCATAATTATCAAGCCCGTCTTTTCTGAAGAAAACTCTACTCTATGGTTATCATGTAGGTTTTGGCAGCACTTGGCACAGAATACTTTGAACATGTACTTCCTGATATTATCAGAAACTGTTCTCATCAAAAGGCGTCTGTGCGTGATGGATACTTAACACTTTTCAAGGTGAGCATATTAAATATGCGATAATTCTTAAATTTTTGGGAGCTTTTACTTGGATGAACCTCGTCTAATTTTTTATTGATTCTTTTGTAGTATCTTCCTAGGTCTTTAGGTGTTCAATTTCAGAACTATCTGCAGCAGGTGCTGCCTGCAATCTTAGATGGTAATTTTTCTTTTTTATTGTGAGATGGGGAGCTTTTAAAATTTTTGGGTCATCTGTTCGGTTTAATTGGTGATTTTTTTTAAGATACTAGCTGTGTTTATACTTTTCCAGGTCTCGCTGATGAGAATGAGTCTGTGCGTGATGCTGCATTAGGTGCTGGGCATGTCCTTGTGGAGCACTATGCCACAACGTATGCATGTGCTTGGTCTTATTTTCCTTTTTTATTTACTCACATGAACTTTAGTAATTTGTCTGTTCTGCATTGTTTTTGTGGCGAAAGCTTTTTAGTTGTTGAAAAGTGACAGATGCATCGTGTTGTATCTCTTCTAACATCTTTTATTGCTGTTGTTACTTTTCTTTTGCTCATTTTCAGGTCATTACCACTTCTCCTTCCTGCTGTTGAGGATGGTATTTTCAATGATAGTTGGCGTATTCGCCAAAGTTCCGTTGAATTGTTAGGAGATCTCTTGTTTAAGGTATTTATTCCTTGACCTCTTGATACTGGTTTGTGGAACTCTTTAGAGCTAACTCTTTTGGTGACAATTTCCTGAATTGTTTTAATTGAAAAAAGGTTGCTGGAACATCTGGAAAGGCTTTACTTGAGGGTGGTAGTGATGATGAAGGTGCTAGTACTGAAGCACATGGTCGGGCTATCATTGAGGTATTAGGCAGGGAAAAGCGCAATGAAGTCCTTGCTGCATTATACATGGTTCGTACTGATGTGAGCATATCTGTACGTCAGGTAATGTAACTGAAAAATTGTTTTTCTTGCCTTTCTTGTGCACTTCTCTTGTATCTTTTACTGTTGCATGTTACAAAACCTTCAAATTTGCTTTCCTCTATTGGCAGGCTGCCTTGCATGTATGGAAAACTATAGTGGCAAATACTCCAAAGACGCTGAAGGAAATTATGCCAGTTTTGATGAATACTTTGATATCTTCTCTTGCATTCTCCTCCTCTGAGAGGCGACAGGTTTACTTTTCTATTCTGAACCATCTGAATTTTGTCATTGGATTGTAAAATGTTCATTTCAATAAAGTGATTTCAACTGTAGGTTGCTGGACGAGCACTGGGTGAACTTGTTAGGAAGCTCGGTGAAAGAGTGCTTCCTTTGATAATTCCAATCTTATCCCGTGGATTGAAAGATCCGGATGCTAGCAGAAGACAAGTAAGCTTGTTTGCAGCAACAGTATTCAGTATCCAAATTTTGGTCTGAATCATCTGGAACTGCAACTCTAATCTCAATTCATACATTCTGGAGTCTTATAATTTCTTATGCTCTGCTCAAGGAAAAATTTCCACTCCTCTTGGTCTCGATAATCATATATCATCAGGAAAGATAGTTTGTCACTGAGATTGGTGTTTAATAGTTTGTCACTGAGATTGGTCTTTACTTGTTCTCTTGATTGCTCTTATCTAGTAGTGCCACCTTTGGAGGAAATGACCTATGTTATTAGTAGTTAACCATTGGAATGGCAGCGTTGCATGCATGACACTTATAGATCTTTTTCTTTTCCTTTTTGTATATCAAAATGAATGAGCATAGGAGTTGGTAGTTTAGTCTGGAATGGATAAGAACTTTCATATATATAGTTGCTTCATGTGATTCTAATATGATCTGAAATGTCAGGGTGTATGCATTGGTCTGAGTGAAGTAATGGCAAGTGCTGGGAAGAGTCAGTTATTGAGTTTCATGGACAATCTAATCCCTACTATTAGGACTGCGCTTTGTGACAGGTTTGTTATAATTTTTGACATGTCTTATAGAGGACATTCTGCTAAAACAAACACTGTATGTATTCACAGCATCCCTGAGGTTCGAGAGTCTGCTGGCTTAGCATTCAGTACACTTTACAAGGTTTATTTCCTGGTCTTTGATTTTATCTGAAATTTATTTTTCAAACTATTTAGTTTCAGTGAGATTACCTATTTTGTCATATTATTATTGTTATTATTATTATTCAGAGTGCTGGAATGCAAGCGATTGATGAAATTGTTCCAACACTGCTGCATGCCTTAGAGGATGATGAAACGTCTGATAATGCTCTTGACGGTCTCAAACAGATTTTAAGGTATAAATTATGCAGCACATATTTGTTGTTTAATCTTCTCTATTGCTCTGTTTCTTGTGTTGACCATTGCTCCTTCATCTTTTTTTATTTTCTATAATTTCAGTGTCAGGACTACTGCTGTGTTACCACACATTTTGCCAAAACTGGTCCATCTTCCTCTTTCGTATGACTAGCTTTCCCTGATTTTCAACCAACTCCACTTGTTTTCTGACTCATATTCTGTTACTAATATCTTGAACCACATTCAGTGCCTTCAATGCACATGCTCTTGGAGCTTTGGCAGAAGTTGCAGGACCTGGTCTCAACCTTCATCTTGGTACCGTTCTTCCTGCTTTACTTTCCGCAATGGGTTCTGAGGACAAGGTATGTAGAAAATGGTAAAGCCACCTTATCTCTTTTCCTATCTTACAATAATTCGTACTTACAGAAGCTTTTGAATTTGTAGGATGTACAAACCTTGGCTAAAGAGGCTGCAGAAACAGTGGTCTTGGCGATTGATGAGGAAGGTGTTGAGTATCTGATAGCTGAACTTGTTAAAGGTGTTGGAGATAATGTGGTATGCTGTTATTTATGCTGTTGAGATTTATTTTCTCTCTCTCTCTCTCTCTCTCACTGCAATAACATCTCAATGATTTCAGGCTTCAATTCGAAGAAATTCATCATATTTGATAGGGTTTTTCTTCAAAAACAGCAAGCTATATTTAGCTGATGAGGCTCCAAACATGATAACTGCACTGATTATATTGCTAAGTGATCTGGATTCTGTGACGGTTGCGGTAGTGCTTTTCTGTATGTTGCTTCTTCTATCATTCTGTTGTCTTCTGCATATAATATCTTGTTCAACAGGTTGCTTGGGAAGCTTTGTCGAGGGTTGTTGGTTCAGTTCCAAAGGAGGTTCTACCCTCATATATAAAACTAGTGCGTGATGCTGTTTCTACATCAAGAGATAAAGAGCGAAGAAAGAAAAAGGTCTGCCATCATAGTGTGAAAAAATCTGTCATATGTCCCTTTGTTTCATTTTTCCATTCCATCTGTTATTTGTGAAACATTGATTAGAAATACATTTGTTTGCAGGGAGGGCCAGTTCTCATTCCTGGTTTCTGTCTCCCAAAAGCTCTTCAACCATTGTTACCAGTATTTCTCCAAGTATGGTTCTATTCAATGGATTGCTTAAATTATTTTCTTTGATTTACCAAAAATGAAATTAATGAATTTTTAGCTTTTCTTCTTCAGATTTTTTTTTTCATATTGATTTTGACAATCACGCTTACCTAGTTGGATTTAACCATGAGAATGAAAACTCTTTGGATACTGTCTGAAGTCACGTCTTCCCTGTACACAGTCCCAAATGTTTTTAGTGAAAATTAGCTGCTAATACAATGCATCGCATATTGTTTGAGACTTTCTTGGTTGAACTAAGTATGCAGAAATTTATATCAGCCCATGCAACTGTCAGAAGACTAATAGTTGAGCAAATTCTTTTTTTGGTTCTTATGCATGTGATGGGGCAAGTGTGATCTCTTGGTATAACATGTTTTGTTTAATGTTTACTCATTGTTGTTCACATCTTCAAATGTATACCAAGTCAAAATATGAGTCTGTTAGAGTGACACTTATCAAATTGTGCAAAGCAGTCATTATTTACAAAGAGCAGAACATGTTGTGTAAGAACTTTTTCGAGAACATAAAGTCCACCAGAATTTGTCAAAAGCATTCCTTTATCTGTAGAAGGCATGTCCTATAGGCTCAGATACCATGTGTCGTTTGAAACTAGTTGGTTTGTTCTTCCTTTCAAATGTGGAATCGAATCTCACATGAAGTAAGATTTTAAACCTTCTTTTCTTTCTTTCCATCTTTGGTTAAAGATTATATCTGCTTTTATGATCACACAATATGCTCCATCTGAATTTTCTTCTTCACTTCTAGGTATATTATGCAATTCGCAGCTTTTGTTTCATTGAGTTGATACGTTAGATGTAGAATTTTTGGTTTTTGTTTGCATTTTGACACCCTTTGAATTCTTGTCAAACATGGATGATTTAAAATGAAACAGAAAAATGTAAGAACATGTAGACTTCTGTTTTACTTTCCCTATGGAATATTCAATCTTTAATTCCATAGGTTAGAACATGAAATATCAGAGCATTTACTCCAATACATTAAGCGAAAGATATTTGATCATTGCAGTATCAGTTTACTGGAATAAGCACAAAAGAGACTGAAATTTGTATAGATTCTGTACTAGGATTCGATTATGCAACCAATATAACTGTTTTTTAATCCTTTTGGCACTGTTTTTGGCTTTATGCACTTGCTTGCTTCTATCTGTCATTTCATGTCCTTGCTTTATTAGAAGAGATTAAAGTAAATCTGGTTACTGTCTTGTGTCACTACTCCTTTATCATTGTTTAATAAGGAAATGTTTGATGCTATAGTGTATGTCTTCAGGGTCTAATAAGTGGGTCTGCAGAACTTAGAGAGCAGGCAGCACTGGGGCTTGGGGAGCTTATTGAAGTAACTAGTGAACATGCATTGAAGGAGTTTGTCATTCCTATCACTGGGTATGTACAACAGGGTTCTAAGAATGCTTGCTATTTTTGAATTGTGACTGCTAATTTTTTTTAAAAGGAAGTTCAGCTCTGGCTTTATTTTTGCTTTGTGCGTATAATTATATTGTTTGACGATATGGGAATTTGGGGGATGATGCTAAATATTTTTCTTGTTTTACAATGGCTTTATGCATGCTTTGTCATCAGTGGTGCTCTGTTGAAAATCCAGAACTATCTACTTTTATTTTTAGTGCTATAAACTGCATTCAGAAAGTACTTTTTGAGTCTTATTAGCGTCAGTAGATACCCTGGAATTTATGTTTTTAACTTGTTTCTTAATAGCTGATTCCGTCCTAAAGTTTTAGTGTGGCTTGGCTGTCTAGATAAGACTTAAACCATTGAGTTCATGCTCTGACTATTGAGCATCTTGCATGCAAAGGAAAGAAATCTTGCACTTCAAACTGGTCAGTTTGTGTCAACAGTAGTCTTCTTGATGTTTGACTGTATTAAAATGTGCTTTTAGGCTCATATGTGGCTGTATTTTTCATTTTTAAAATATATTCATTGTAAGTTTCTCTTGTAAATTTCAAGCAAATTGTTTCACACCTTTTTTCACTGAGCTATTCTTAATTAATTTTGATTTTACATATCTTATGTATACAGGCCTCTTATAAGGATTATAGGTGATCGGTTTCCTTGGCAAGTGAAGAGTGCCATTTTATCCACCTTAAGCATCATTATAAGAAAGGGTGGCATAGCACTCAGGCCCTTTCTTCCTCAGCTTCAAACAACTTTTATCAAGTGTCTACAAGACAGTACAAGGTTTGTTTGGATAATTTGTGTTTTGATCTCTATCTGCAACCTACTATTTATATTGGTAAAAACTAAACTCTTATAATTTGTAGTTTGTCCTGAAAATTTCTCTTTCTAAATGAAAGCTCTAGTATATGCTTGTTCTGTTTCGTAGATAGTATAGTGATCTAAGAAACACGAACACGACAAAATCGAGCCGTGTCTGCGTGTCGAACACACGGACACGCATGTGTCCGTGTCAGACACGTGTCTGACACAAACATCCACAAAGAGTGCATATATATGCTCCATGTTTTTTTAGAGGGGCTTGTAAAGTAAAAAATATGTATGAACTATCAAGATATTGAAATTCTTGAAACATATTAATCAATATATATCATATTATGAATTCTGATTTTTTTTTCTTAATTCTAAATTTTATAACATATATATATATATATGCCGTGTCCGTGTCCACCAAAGTTTAGAAGTTGGTGTGTCCCCGTGTTTGTGTCCGTGTCGTGTCGCGTGTCCGTGTCCGTGTCTGTATCTGCTTCTTAGATAGTGATGATTTTATTTCTGAAACTTGCTCGTTATTTAGTGAAAAATGTCTTTTCTTTGCATAATTATGTTACAAAGTCTGTTATTTGTTCATCCTGAGATCTTGTCTTATGCAGGACTGTTCGTACAAGTGCTGCGCTTGCACTTGGGAAACTCAGTGCTCTCAGTACAAGGGTTGATCCTCTAGTCAGTGACCTCCTGTCTAGTTTGCAGGTGGTACTTACTGTTTTGCTTTTTGATTACCGCTGATCTTCATAAAGATTTGCTGATGTTGGCATGATATTTCAGGCATCAGATGCTGGTGTCCGTGAGGCAATCCTCACAGCTTTGAAAGGAGTCATAAAGCATGCTGGAAAGAGTTTGAGCAGTGCTGTTAGAACTCATGTATATAGTCAGCTGAAAAATTACATTAATCATGACGATGACCAAGTTAGAATATCCGCTTCCAGCATATTGGGAATTATGTCACAGGTCTGATTCATGTATCATAGGTTTTATAAATACTAGTTATATCCTCTACGAAACTAAGATTTAACTCAATCAACAATTTGAAGGGGTTTTATTGCTCACACTTCGCATGGGAATCTATTCCACCCTATCTTTATCCAGTTGTTGTTGCTTGTTTTTGAGTTCTACCGTAGAGCAAAATGTTTTTTCACCCATCGGTCAAAAACTTTTGATTTAGAAAGTTTTCTTCTATGACATCGGGAGGTGGAAGTTTTGATAGGAACAATATATTCTTCCCTTTGTTGGTTGTATGGCATAACGTAAGATGTCTATATTCAAATAAATCAAAGTCTTCCTACCTTGATTTTTTCTCTTCTTCCTGTGAAAGAAGTGTTTCTGCTTACCTCAAGTATTTTATTACAGTACATGGACGATACTCAGCTTTGTGAGCTGCTACAGAACCTTTCTGATTTGGCCTCTTCAACAAGCTGGCTTTCTAGGCATGGCTCAGTACTCATCTTCTCATCCTTGCTCAGACACAATCCATCTTCAGTTATTATATCTCCAGAGTTTCCATGTATCATAGACTCCCTTAAAGCTGCCTTGAAAGATGAAAAGGTAATACAGTTTAGACGCTCCTAGTTTTACTTTCATATTGTCAATTGCTGAATTCTAACTGCCTTCTGCAAATCAGTTCCCACTCCGTGACACTTCAATTAAGGCTTTGGGAAGGCTTCTACTTCATCAAATTCAAAATGATGCTTCTAAATCTGCCTTGGATGTGGATATTGTATGTTCCATAGTCGCTGGTATGCATGATGATTCTAGTGAAGTCAGAAGAAGGGCATTGTCAGCTCTTAAAGCAATTGCAAAAGTATGTTATGGTGATTGTTATTCTAAATTCTTCGATTTGATCAGCCAATTGTGATGAAGGTTTAGATTCTTAAGCATGGTACATTCTATTGCAGGCAAATCCCTCATACATTGTGGTCCATATTGCAATTATTGGCCCTGCACTTGCTGAATGTATGAAGGACGGTAGTAATCCAGTAAGACTTGCTGCAGAAAGATGTGCTTTGCACACTTTCCATTTGACAAAAGGTATTTTCCTTTCTTGAACACAATCTCTTTAAATGCTTTCTTGGATATTTTTAATATAACCTATGTGGACTGGATTTTTCTATGTTCTAATATTCTAATGGGCCATTTTGTTCTGTAATTTTGCTTTCCCAAAGTTACTCTTGTCTGAGCAAGAACATTATGCGGTTTGCTAATTTAATGACACTTTATTTTCAGGTCCAGAAAATGTATTAGCTGCTCAGAAATATATCACAGGCTTGGATGCCAGACGACTCTCCAAATTTCCTGAGCAAAGGTAATTTTGTTTACTTTAGACTCTTCCCTTTGTTGTGATATGACTTTATGGTTTATGTTGGTTATATTTGGTTGTATTTTTTGTCGCAAATTGCAATGTATGTATACATCCCATGATTCATATATTTATGACCATGCAGTGATGACAGTGAAGACAGCGAAGATGACTCGACAAGTGGCTGAAATTGGGTTGCTTGATTATTTTCATCCTTTAAGTGGTTCAAGGGTAGAGTTGTTATACCAGATAAATTGACTATATATCCCTTATAAGCATCTTCATTTGTCAACAGGGTTGTTAGCTTTTATACATACATATACAGCGGAAAATTAGAGATTTGATGCCCAAATTTTTGTTGCTTGGGTGTAGTTTATACTTCCAAGTTGATGAAAGCTTTAATGTCTCGTATGTGGATAGAAGACAAGCCTATGGCTTACCTTTTGGCGGTATTGCAGTTGTCGAACCCAAAATTACTACAATATTTATTCTGCAATGCAGAGATTCTTGCTTATCGGAAGCATATTTTCAACATCCATCTCTGGCAGGACTTTATATTGAGTGTTATGGTTACCAGTTGCTAATGGCACTCATGGTAGGATTCTCTTTTTTCTCATCTCCACTGGCCACCTTTGGCTATAAAGTTATTCTCTCGTCTCCATTGCTATATTTCAGTCCTTTGATGTGCTTCAGAGGTGTTTTTTTTTATATATTTTTTTTGCCTGGGCTGATTGGCTTGTTTTGTTTTGGTGGCTCCCGTTCCTAATTTCTACTCTAGGTTTTTGGATGTAAATATGATTTGGAGAATTTCTGAAGTGCTGAAGCGAAAATTGTAAACGATGATGTTCAAGAGGGATTTCATCTTATAGTGAAAGTTTTTACATCTAAATCCTTAAGAAAGTAAGCAGCAGATATGTTTTTCCCATTGTTCTACGGACAATCTGTTCTTGTTTTGGTTTTGCAATGTGGTTGGTATGAAACTAGTTCCAGAGGGCAGACCCTGAAACTGGAACCAGCTTGTTGCACTTGAGCGGTGGCGGGTGACGTGCCCTGGACTAATATTTAGTTCTCAGGCTGACCATTCTTGGTTCAAGTTTGGAAGCTTCCACTTAACTGCTTTATGCAAAAGGTGGGTGGGTAGATAGGGAGAGTTTTGGGGTAGTACGTATGATGATGAGATAGCTGTGAAAAAGGAGGCTTAAGATCACGAGGATTTGGGTTAATCGACTGGAGTCCTAGCCAAAAAGTAGAACGAGATATTTAAAAGCTCCAATCTTTTATTGAACTGGAAAAAAATTATTGGGCATGAATAAGCCTCCTAAATAAAGTTGGGACGGGTTTTATGTTCAGATTTGAGAATGCCTGACGTAATCATCCTTGTATAAATTCTAACAATTTAAGCAGAGAGGTTTTCGGCCATACTGAGCAGAAGATTAAAGAGATCGAAATGGAAATTGGTAGTGGTGCACTAAAATTTCACAATGATGAAATCAATGGCTCTTTGGTGCGCCTTATTCCTGAAGTGTCTCAACCTGAGTTGATGCCTGAATTCCCATTGCTCTTTGCAACATGAGCTATAAGATTGTTTCCACGGTTTTTAGCAATCAGCTTAAAGTTGTGCTTGAGCAGGTCATATCGGATACTCATCGCGTGTTCTGATAATTTTTGGAATATTTTTCAATATCTTAAATCAAGAAGACAATCGGGGAAACATTTAATGGTTGTGGAGTTGGATGTGGCTAATGCTATGACGGTTGGTTGGAACGGAAATTTGTCAGGCTAGCTGATTTACAACTGTATTTCTTCGGCCATGGGCTATTGCCTGTCAAGGGGGCTGAGGCAGGGTGAACCCAGTTTCCTTATGTAATCATCATCTATGTAGAAACCTTTTCAGCTAAATTGCGGCGAGGGGGATTTTGGCATCTTAAAGGGTGCATCTATCTTGCGTGGAGGTCCAATAATCTCAATCTTGTTGACAACTGCATCATGTTTTCCCATGCCGCAAGGAAGGCAGTTTTAGATTGAAGGTTGTTCGCAAGGATTCTGAGTTCAGTCGACCAAATGGAACAGTTATTCCAACAGGTATTTTTTTGAGTTGTCATGCGTGCAATCTAATGAAACGGCCAACCAGAATTTGTCAGAATCAGGTTCCTTATACCTACAGTTGGTACGTAAAACAAAATCAATTTAGGGTGTTTCCTTCCCATATAAATGGCCGTCGGCATAGATGCTCCCCGAGTAATGTATGAAAGAATAGTGAACTAGGTGTTAAATTATAGAGATGTCAAAATGAGCCCAACCCGACCCAATTTTGGCCTGGGTTGATCGGGTTACGGGCCGAGGTAGGGTCGACCATGCCCAGCCGTGGCCTTGTTAGGTCACAGTTCACAGGCCACCCTAGCTCCTGAACTGACCTAGCCCGACCTATTGATATCTTTAGTAAAATTGTATTCACTTATTGTTATTCTTATTTAAAATCAATGAATAAGTAATTTACTCTAATAAATGATTATGGTAAATTTATATATAGTAATTATAATAATAATTAAAGGAGATGATATCTTTTCCTTATATGATCTCTGAGCTTCTAAAAATTATCACAACTTCACTTATTGCCAGCAGATCACAAGAGAAAGAATTAAATGAGCATTGAGAAAAATAAAGAGTGGAAGGGTAGTAGGATTTGATAAGTTACCTATAAAAGTGTGAAATAGCTTAGAAGATGACGGTCATACTTGACTAATCAAATTCTCATGTAGGCCAAAATGTAGACTTAGCATACTAATCCTTCTAGGAGACATCTCAAGCTCTAACAATTATAGAGACATCAAGCTACTCAATCATATAATGAAGTTATAGGAGAGGGTAACTGAGAAAAAGGTGATAAAATGTGTAACTATCTCAAATAACCAATTTGGTTTTACGTTATGAAGGTCCACAATAGAAACTTTATACCTCATTTATGACAGAGTACTTAGGGAAGTCATGTGGAAATGTTTAAAAGTTAAGGGAATTCTAATGACCTACATAAGGGTTTTTATTGATATGTATCAAGGCGTAAGACTAGAGTAAGGACAATAGAAAGAGATACAAATCACTTTTCTATCTGTAGTTGAGCCCTGTCTTATTTGCATGTGACATGGTGTATTTTGTTTGCTAATGATATTGTATTGTTTTAGTGGATGAAACAAAAGAGAGTATTAATGTTAAGCTAGAACTTTAGAGGGATATGTTTAAATCGAAAGGCTTTAAGTTGAGTAGGATTAAGAATGAATACCTAGCGTATAAGATTTTAGGTTACAAGGTTGCACCCTATGTGGAAATAAAGATTAACTTAGAAGTTATACAACAGAAAGATTGTTTTAAGTACCTTGGATTCATCATATAAGGCAATGGCGACATAGAAAATGATATCACTGTGTCAAATCCAAGTGACTTAAATGGAGAGGGGCATCAGACGTTTTATACGAGAAGAAGATATTATTCAAGCTTAAAGGTAAATGTTATCATTTAGCAATTATGTCGACTATACTCTATGGGACAAAGTGTTGGCCCATCAAACATATCCATAGTTATAAATTAATGGTGACGGATATGAGATTGCTCCATTGGATGTATAAATTTACAAGAAGAGATAAGATCAGGAATGTAGTATTAAGGGACAAGTTAGGGGTAGCATTGTTGGTAAGTTAGGGGAGACAAGGCTTAGGTAGTTCAGGCATGTTAAAAGAAGATATCCTAATGTCCCATTAGGACATTGAGAAGCTATAAAAAGATTGCACATAGAGATTGTAAAAGAATGAGAGGAAGACTTAAGAAGAATTGGGAGTAGGTGATCAACCATCATATGACACTACTAGACCTTACTGAGGACTTGACCCTCAATAGGAGACTTGGTAGAGTATCTTACATAGAGATGACATTTTCCGTTCATAAAGAGGTCGTTTTCTTTTCATGCTTTTTGAAAATTTTTGTTGAAATATAAAGTGGAATTTGTCCCACATGAAAAGAATATATGAACTTGCATATCAGCCTAGTGCGTTACTCTTCCTATCACCAATTAGTTTTAAGATGTAATCTTTTTTGGGCTTATACGTGCTCAATTTATGTGGGCCTATTCTTACTAAATTTAACATGGTATCAAGGTAGGTTACTCTTGGGTTAGTTGTCATCACCTCGACACGATAGACTATTTCACGTGTCACGTTGGGGGGGAGGGGGGGTGGAGGGGGGGTGTTGAAATATAAAGTGAGAGAGAGTTTGTCCTACATGGAAAGAATATATGACCTTGAGCATGCATATAAGCTTAGTGAGTTACTTCTCCTATTATCAATTGGTTTTATGATGGAATCTCTTTTGTGCTTGTATGTGCTCAGTTAATTAAGGTCCAATTTTATAAAATTTAACATTTTTCCTTCATTTTCCTTTATTTCTTATGTCTTATAGTTACCTTATCAACCTTTTTCAATAATATTTCTCTTTTAGTTTAGTTTTTTCCTTATCTGTTTATTTATTTATTTGCTTTAATGTTTATTTTAATTTTAAGTTTTTATTAATCTTTATTTTTACTTTTACTTTTATTTATTTATGCAATTATTAGTTTAAGTATTTGGTTATTATTTTTCTTTTTTCCTGTTTAAATAATTTTCAATAATTTTCTTCTTTCTTTTCTATGTGTCTATTGGAAATACTCTCTAATAATTGAAGGTAACGTTGTAGACTTGTTACAGAAGCAAACAAACAAGATGGTTTTGACTTGAGAAGCAATGGATATGATAACTAAAAAGGTAGCGCACAATGGGTCATGATGCGCAATGTATAAATAAAACTCTATAAATGTAATCATACACCTGCATACATTGTATCCATATAATATCACATGTATATAACCAAACACTAATGGCTATATCGACATGCCAAAACAGAATACTCTCTTTTTCAAATCTTCTCTTTTGACTCTGTCTCTCTCTCGCCCTCTCTTTTGTTCTTTGTCATTGTGTTAAACAAATACTATTATAAGCTATAATATCTAATCCCCATTATCACTAAAAATACATACATGTGGTATCAGAGCAAACGATTCAGGGAGAAACAATGGCAGAAGGTACAACAGTTGAGGAGATGCAGAGGCTTGAGGAATTTGGTCGAGATGCAGACAAGAAGCGAAAAAATATTTTCAGAATTTCAAAACAAAGTTGAGAATATGGAGAAGGAAATGTTGGAGTTACGAACTATGTTTGTATAATTTTTGTAGAGGTAAGGGAAAGAACTAGAAGACATAACTTTTAAAGTTATCAGAAACCACATCTTAGAGTAATCATCCAAGACAAGAGGAGGAGGAAAACGTAACACTGATGAGGTCGAGTTGGATTGTGTTCCCTTTATTAGATAGCAACAATGTCAAATTGTGGTTGTATGGTTGTGAGTAGTTTTTCTAGTTGGATAAAACTTCAAAAACACGAAGGTTAGTATAACAAGTTTGCATATGGATGAAAGAACACAAGAATGTTATCGACTATATATCAAGAATCGTAATAAGGCAAAAATAGTCAACTGGGAGGAGTTCACCAAGACCCTCAAACAGAGATTTGATACATTCGACAAAATCAATACAGTTTTGTCCGGATACACATCGATTTTCTAATAACCGAGTTGTCTTCCACCTGATCGCAAACACAACCATTAGATTCTTCTAAAGCAAGGCATTGACACCATTAATATTCAGCCATATCGCTATTCAAAGATACAGAAGGATGTTATTGAATAATTTATGAAAGAACTCACGAAGCAAGGATTTATTCGACACAGCTATAGTCTCTATGAGTCTCTAGTTGTTCTCATTAAGAAGAAGTATAATTCATGGCACATGTGTGTGGATTATTGTGAATTAAATAAACACACGATTAAAGATAAGTTTCCAATACCACGAATTGAATAATTATTAGATGAGTTACATGGAGCTAGCTAGTTCACTAAATTAGATTTACGATCGGTGTATCACTAGATTTGGATGCAGCTAGAGGACATACAAAAAAGGGCAATCAAAATGCACAACGGTAATTACCAATTTTTGTTCATGTCGTTTGTTTAACAAACGTCCCATCAACATTTCAACGACTGATGAACAAGCTATTCAAACCACATATGTGGCATTTTATTTTGGTGTTTTTTTAATGATATCTTAATCTACAACCAATCTTTGCAATTACACGTTGAGCATATCACCATAGCCATGCAGATTTTGAAGGACACTCAACTAGTTCTACGAGGGAATAAATGTGTATTTGGAGCACGCCAGATTGAATACTTAGGTTACTCTATTTCAAAAGCTAGAGTGACTAATTCTAGGAAGGTGAAGACAATTGTATAATCGTCAGAACCTAGAAATATTAAAGAGCTTCATGAGATATTGCTGAAGATTTATAAAGGGTTATGGATCCATTGTGAAACCATTACCAAAATTGTTGGCAAAGGATAAGATAGTTCATTGGGAATGGCAGCAAGAGGAAAGAGTGGCGTTTGAAAAATTGAAGGATGCAATTTCATCAGCTCTGGTGTTAGCTCTTTTGGACTTCTTAAAACTGTTTATGGTGGAAGTAGATGTGAGTGGATTAGGAATCAAGGCTGTTTTGTAATAGAAGGGCCATCCAATTTCTTTTCTCAGTAAATCATTAGCTAGAAAACATCAGGGGTTATCTACGTATGAGAAAGAATTTTTAATCATGCTTAAGGTAGTCAAATATTTGCATCATTACCTGAGTTACAAACCTTTCATGGTTATGATAGATCACAACAATCATGCCTTCCCTAGCTACTCGGTTCTGACTTTGAAGTTCAATATAGGAGTGGGAAGGATAATGCAACTGCAGACGCCCTCTCAAGAATTACTAGTGCAGAACTGTTGATGTTATCTATAACACAGTTACATGGGGGGCTGCTGGAGGATATTAAAAGAAGTTGGGACAGGGATCAAACAAGCCAAGACATAATTAAAAAGCTAGAGTTCAAAAATATAAAATCTGCGACTTATGAATGGAAGGGAGGATTATTACAGTGGAAAAGTTGATTAGTGATGGGAACTGACAAGGCACCTAGAAAACATAAAATTAGCATCAGTCACGGTGATGGAATGGGAGGATATGTGGCTGTAATGGCAACCACAAAAAGCTGTTGAATATGTTCCATTAGAAAGGATTGGCCAGGGATGTTCAAATTTATGTACATAAATGCATGGAGTGTCAGAAAAACAAACATAATAATGCAGCCTACCTGGGAATTCTGCAACCAATAAAATTTCTCTAGGGAAGTTGGTGAGAGATCAGTGTCGATTTTATAAAAGGCTTACCTATATCAAGAAGAAAATTGGTCATTTTGGTGGTAGTCGATTGATTTACAAAATATGCTCACTTCAGCTCGATGAAAAATCCATACTCTATCAGTAGCATTGCATCAGAATTGCTTTTGATCATGTGTTCAAGTTGTATGGAACACCACAATCGATTATTAGTGATAGAGATCCCTCCTTTTTGAGCAAATTTTGGTAGGAACTATTGTAGCTACAAAGGGTAAGTTTGAAACATTCAACTACCTACCACTCATAATCAGACGATTAGACAAAAGTGGTGAACAAAATGTTAGAGACTTATCTGTGTTGTTTTTGCAGTGAATCGCCTTAGAGATGGAATGAGTGGGTCTCTTTAGATGAGTGGTGGTACAACACCACTTATCACTCTACCATCAACTCTACACCTTTTGAAGTGTTGTATTGATATCCACCGCTAGTCTACACACTATATATAACAGGGACATAAAACTAATGGAAGTGGATCAAGTCCTTAATAGTCGAGAGGCCACGACAAGTGTAACAAGATTTTATTTATAGAGAACACAGAATCGGATGAAGCAATACTTTTATGCAAAAACATCAGAGAGGGAGTTTGAGGTAGATGAAATGGTTCTACTAAAGCTTCAACCATACGAACAACATTTTCTCCAAAGAAGAGAAATCAAAAACTATCTCCACTTTATTATGGTCTATTTAAGATCATACAATAAGTGGGGAAGGTTGCATAGATGCTGGAGCTTTCTTAAGGATCTACAATACACCATGTTTTCCATGTGTCCCAACTAAAGAAAGCTTACATAAGTAAAGAAAGCTTACTTGAGTTAAGAAAGAATTGCGGGGTCATTACCAGATTTTCTC
The DNA here is from genome assembly GCA_026546855.1 of Erythroxylum incrassatum. Lineage (NCBI taxonomy): Eukaryota > Viridiplantae > Streptophyta > Magnoliopsida > Malpighiales > Erythroxylaceae > Erythroxylum > Erythroxylum incrassatum. The sequence continues at coordinate 12,679,461 of JANVCL010000212.1, read as the reverse complement.
ACTCCTGTTGAACGCATCCCAGTAGCAATTTTAGGAAGAAGAATGAAAGGATTCATCCCAGAGTTCTCCTTTCGAAACCCGAGTGAAACCCTTTAGGCAACGCTACGATAGCATTTCAATTGATATCTAACTCAACTAAAGAGTTCCCATAAAGCCAGTTCCTTTAACTGTTAAAAACTTTTTATACTTTAATCTTTTAAAAGTATGGAAAATAGTGGATTTCTTTTCAATCATTTTATTGAAAATTTCAACATCACAATGGCTGTATTTTGACTTTCTCAAAATTTTCAAAAACCTACATAACACATTTTAAAATACTTCTAATATTTCATATATCATCTCAACTTCTAAAATGGGACCTTAGGTTCACATCACAAGCAATCATAAACATACAATTGTCAACATTTTAAAAACATCGTTGAGGATCAAAGCCCTCGTAGTTCATTAGGCAAAAGATATTTACAATCCCAAAGATCTTTATAAGATCATACTTTTAAGCCCTTTCCAAAAAATACTTTGCAACATATATACAAGCAATGAAGCCATTCAAGCAAACACATACATAAGAAAGATAAGACAAACATAGCAGTGCCTGATGATACAACTAATCATGTGGTGGAGTCTATGTATACCTAGGTGGTTTGTTTAAAAACATAAAAATAAGGGTGAGCTAAATGAACTTAGTGAGTATAATCAATGTACTAAAAGTTAAACTTTTCATAACCACATAACTGAAATAGTTTCATACAATAATAAAGCTCATGGTAAAATATTTACCATAACAATTCATTTGTGCATCATCAAATCTGGTAATAATATAACATTTTGTAAAACACAATTTCAATTTCTGTTTCGAAATGCTTTTCAACATTAAACTCATAATATAAAAGTTTCCATTTTTCTTTTTTTCTTAAACAATAAATAGTAGTGACAATAAGTTTTTTGATAACTTTTATATTGAAAATAAGCCAACTACTAGAATTAGTACCATACAATACCTCTCAATTCATTATTAAAATAAATAGTGGTGGCATTATTACTGTCATGAATTTTCTTAGTCAACATAACCCACCAATAGTTTCTTTACCATACAATACATTAGGCATACATTGCTTACCCGTGACTAGTTAACTACTAATTACGGAGTTAGTTTTACATCGCTTACCTGCAATAGGTTAACCGCTATATAATGGTAGTTATGGAGCGTTCTGCATCACTTACCCATAACAAGTCATGGAGCTAGTTCTACATCGCTTACCCGTGACTGGTTAACCACTAGTTACGGAGTTGGTTCTACATCACTTACCTGTAACAAATTAATTACTATAATCTGGTATAATAACATGTATAAAGCCTAATAATGTACCATAGGCAAAAGCAACTCATACTTTTTCAATTTAACTTATTTTCAACATTAATTATGAGAGGATTCATAATCATTCAATTTAATGCATAATTTTAATGTAGCTTCCAATCATGCAAAATTTAACTTTTAAATTAAAACTCAAATATTACTAAAGCATACACTTATACTAGCAATATTTATTTGTTATATCTCTTTCACAAAAAACTCAACATAAATTTTCATTTCATGAAAATCAATTTAAAGAACACTCACATCTCATCATTTCTTTTGGAAAGAATTTAGTCGTATAAAACAATTAAAATAAACTCACTGTTTTGTAAAGTTAACGCCAAACATACTTACGCATTTGGTGCCTCTCCTTTACCTACACAACACAATTTTTCTTAGGCATTTATTTCCAAATTTGGAAATATGACATTAAAACTATAAATTTGTTGGATCGCGATTTGTTTTGAATTTTTACTTATTATTTGTTTAATGATTTATGTATGCTTGTTTGTTTGTTTAATTATTTTTATT
>JANVCL010000212.1:12644653-12655633 GCA_026546855.1 Erythroxylum incrassatum | reverse complement strand
GCCTAAACACAATTTAATCATCATTAACAATTCAATTGTACCCGAAAAATGTCATGAATGCATGTACAATCATATTAGTGTGCAAAGATGTGCATGTCACAGTTAATAATGCATGAAATGCATTTTCCTAATTTCTCACAAAATTTTAGAATTCACAATTCTAGCCCTAACATGGGTAACGGGATGCTACATCGGGCACCATTAGGAATAACATATCATAAGTTAAATAATCAAATCTTGTATGATTATTTCTTAGATTAACCCATTTTCCTAATTCTTGATGATGTTTTCATATTAAATATAAGGATCATGTTCTAGGTAGTTTAATATTTAGATCAAATTACATAGATTATTTTAATTGAATACAATCTAACGAAAAATTAGGATTGTTAAAGCTTATTATTAATCCATAGTTAATATTTTAGAGAGAGTTATAAGAACAATGTTACATTTGATTATGGATATTCAAGTGAAAGTTGAGATTGAGCTTAGAACTAGGCTTAAATCCATTGATTACTTTTTATGAATTTGAATTGTTTAATTTAATTTGTCTTTCATAATTTAATTTAATTTTGTTAATTGAATTCATCCAAACTCCCATTTCATTACATTGATAAGTTCAATACAAAACTTAGTGACACACTATTTATTGATACAACACTTTCTCACCACTACTACAAGTTTGGTCGAATAGAGTTGGGTTTTAATTTTTTTATATGTCTGGTCACGTGTCAAAATTTTGGCATTGTTGTTTTGGCATGTTATTGATTTAATTTTTGTATTTGATATTAATTGGTGTTTTGTATACTTATTTATAACTAGTTTATATTTTATTTTTTATGCTTGTTAGTGTTTGTAGATGGTAGTGACTAGGTCATTATGATGCTCTATAATTCAATCCAAATATTAAAATAACATTACATATATTACGTATGAAGAATAAAATGTTTCAAGGAATCAAGTAGGGAATTGATTAAGGAGAAGCTATGGCTAATCCAAGAACTCTAAGGGAGTTGGCTGCTTTAGACTTAAACTAAAGACCTCTACACATTACGTTCCTTTTTTTTATAGTATGTTACTTTTGAGCTTAAGTCTGATTTGATCAATCTTTGTATAATTTTCATGGTCTTGTAAGTTCATAAGCTTATAAGCATCTGAAGCAGCTCGATGTGGTTTATTTAAATATCAAACTATTGGTGTATGCCCCATGAAGCAATTATAGAATATACTCTAATTGATCAGTTGTGATTTAAGTAGTGTCGTATTCTGGCCTTATTTAATATTAGGTAGTTATTATGTCTTGTTAGAGACCGCTTAAAAATTGTGGGCCTAAAAGAAGTTTAGGCCTCCTACTAATATTAAATAAGCCTACTGTAACACTCCTATATGGAACCTACAACCATCCACACAGGTAGCAACCAAATTTTTGTACATGCATTCAAGGATATAATTTTATTCAATGTTATACATTTACACATTACAAAATTTCATATCATTTAACATTATCATTGAAAAGTAGTATTGCATCTTTACATCAACATGATAATTAAAAAAAACATACAATTTCCTTTACTACATATACAAACATTCTTTAATTGAAAGACATATCTAAAGGTACTTTTACTCCTATTTGTAGGCCTTGGTCCCTGCAAATGTTCCCTATGTCTCACTCCTATGACCTGGAACTACACAGATTAACACCCATGATAAGCTGGAAAGCTTAATAGGTAAAACACTTAGTTTGGATGACCACTCATAGCAATCATCCACCAAGCACATATATTCATGAACATCGCACCAATATAAATAATGATGACATACTTAATCAAATAAACAATGCAAACATGCTTCAATATATTTTTCATATACCATAAATTCACCTTCAAAACTCAAACATTGATATTCGACACTCAATGATACAAATTATCAATACAAATGAAAATGCTCATTCATATACCAATTATTTATGTTGTCATACTGTATTTCTTATTTATATCTCTTTAATTTACTTTATGTGTTAAGCCTACATATTTTCTGTGGGTGTGGATAATGAGTGTTGTGGATATCAAATTGTGGATACCTGAAAATATCGAACTGTGGACACTCGAAGGTAACAAACTGTGGACACCGGTGGCATCAAACAGTAGCAGCTGCACAGTAACCCTGTAGGCATGTCTATCTATCCACAATTAAGACAATAGGGTAGGAACTATAACATTTCCTTTAACCATTTGCAAATTTCACAATTCATTTATCAATAAATCATATGATATACGTTTCAAGTCATAAAATCTATACGTGTTCATACATGCAAATAATAATTTACCACTATTAGAAGGGTGTCAAAATCACACTTTTATAATCATAATATATATATGAGAAATAAATATGCATACCAATCATTTATGTACAAGTAAGTTTTCTTTGGAATGCATTAGGCTCAATCTTAAATTCCAATGTTCAATCACTCAATTCACACATAGTAAGTCCTATTTCATTTATTTGTAGGTGTTTGAAAGGTTTCATACACATTCAAAAGTATTTAGACAAGATTCGAAAAAATTCATAAATAAAAACAATGACAAGGTCGTGCTTGACACTCTCTCCATTCATACCACTACTTGTTCCTTAATATTCATATAGTAAAAGTTAGAACTGGGTTTCTAGGTCTTCTAGGAAGTTTTTTCTCTATGTCTATAGTTTCTATAGCACTAACAATAAGACCATTTGGACTTCTAAATCATGAGATATAATCAAAATATTATAAACTGCTTCAAAATTGGGGCAACATGAGGTTACCTTTTTCGATCTCAATTTCCAAGGTTATAGAGCCAGAATTAAGACAGAGTCCTTTCTAGAGATATTTAGATCTATGTCTTAGGTTTCATATTCAACTATAATCACACAATTTTGAGGTCTATAGCCTGTGTTATTACTCGAACAATGTGACTAACTCAAACATACCCTAGACAGAATTTCACTATACAATACTCTTTTATCATATTCAACCAATTCTATGCAAGATAACACCAAAGAAACATCCTAGCAACCATTCAACATCCAAGTGAATCTTTATATCCATCTAATGATACAAAAATATAGAAATCAACTAAGAGAAGTCCCAAACCTAAAAATTGACAAAGTAGGTCTTTTATTGCCTTTCCTTCCCTTCCTCTTTAGCTTTGCTTGACTCACCCACTAGAAACATAAAAAAGATACCTCTCAATCCCAATTCCAACCTTATAATTTCATTCCTTCATAAACAAAGTAAGAAGAGATAAAGGTGAAGAGAAAATACCTAACTTTTACCTTGATTTTCACCTAAGATTGACTAGATTTCTTACATGAAAAATGACGGGATGAAGAAGGTGAAATGGAGAAGAGAAAAATCTGAACTTAGAACCCCCAAAATGTCGTGCATCTCTCCTCTCCATATTCCCATTTTAGAACTTTTAAGACTCCCACATATGCTTAATTACTATTGGACACACATGCTTTATTATTATTTGTCACATATGTCTTAATCCAATTGGTCCATGTGTTAACTTTAGAAAAAAATTGCATATTGATCCTTCTTCTTCCTTTACTTCCCACATTGGCCTACAATATTATAAATTAATTTCATTCCCCTATGTCTTAGTTTTCTAATGTAATAAATTTCAGATAATTTGGTTAAATATTTCAGGATTTATACTCAAAACACTACAGGCTGTTCGAAAATAGGGACAACAGCCATAACTGAACTTCAAGCTAGAATTCAAAGTCTTTAGAGGCACAAGAAAACTTCGGTTCCTTCATGAAAGTTATAGATCTATGTCTCTAGTTTAATATCCAATTAAAATTATCCAATTTGGATGTCCACAATCTAAAAAATGGCGAAATTACAAAAATATGTTTTATGGAACCTATCCATTCAGCGAGGTACACATCCCAAATCAACTAACTTCGATCTTATCATGCAAGAGAAACACAAAAATGCATCCAATTTAAACGAAAAGATCCCATTTACTTATGGAATTCTTCTTATCAATTCCCCTCACATCACGATCATAAATCAAAGCAAGAATATAAACAAATTCTCATATATATTTCATATCTAAGTATGTAAGTCCGTGCTGCAACGAACAAATTACCCATTAATCCATGTCTTTTACATTAAGTACCATTATGTCTCTTACTACGATGCACTTAGTTCATTATGTTCACTTCTTAATACACCCTAGATATGCTATAATACTTCTAAGCTATATGTTGGGGCTTTACACCTATAGGGTCGCACACAAGGCAGACTTAACATTCTTTAGGCCTTAATCAAATTTAGGCTTTAGGGTTTTACTCTCTCTCTCTCTCTCTCTCTCTCTCTATATATATATATATATATGGATATATAGCATGAATTGAAGACTAAAGAATCTAATATGCTCTCATCTACTCAAAAAACCTAAAGGAGACATCTTTTATTAAAAACACATAGAGAGAGAGAGAGAGAGAGAGAGATAGAGATCTCAAAAAGTGCTGCTAGCATATCATAAGGGGTTGTTAAGCTCGCGAGAGTGTGGATATCGGTAGAGGCGTGATACTTGATGTGGTCTTCCTGACATTACCAGTTTCTTTACATATTTCTACTCCAAAAGGTACTACCTGATCTAGATTTGGTTTTGATATCCACATAGGTCTTGGTGTTTCGGATTCTCAAAGGTGATAAATGTTATTACTGTTGACAATTCGAAAATCTCATCAGAAACTTCCAGAGGTGACAAAAGAGAAAATCATGTTGAGAGATTTTTCATTTTCACTAAAATATGCAATAAAACATTGGGCTTTCAATCTATGTATAGGGATTGTTACCACATGGATTGAAATGAAAGGCTATTTTTGGAGAAATATTTTCCTACATCAAAGACATCAAGCATTAGGAAAGAAATTTTATGAAATTAAGCAACATTAAGGAGAATCCCTCTACGAGTATTAAGAGTGCTTCAAAAAGTGATAGCTATCATAATATCATGAAGCAACTCCTCATTTAATATTTCTATGAAGGATTATTAACTATGAAAAGGAGTTTAGTTGATGCAGCAAGTGGTGTAGAATTAGGTGAGAATACTTTTGAGGACATAAGAACTCTATTTGAGTGTATGATGACAAACTTATAAGAGTTTATCATTTGCAATGATTTTCATGTAAATAATTCATCTATTGAACATTGTTTAGATAAGCTAACCTCTTTTTTTAAGGAAGAATGCTATAGGGTAAGCACATGTGAAAGCTTGTGAGATATCTTCCAATATGAACCATATGACAAATAGGTGCCTAACTTTACAAGACTGAAATATGAAATATGTTAACGCTACAAGAGGAAGTTTTTCTCAATAACACAATTCATATTCCCAAACCTGTAACCTAGGTTAGAAAGATCATCCTAACATGAGTTGTGGAGGGAATAGGTAGAATAATTACTTCCCAAAAAGGTCATAGTGTACATAAAATATTTATTCTAAACCACAAGCATCCTCTTTTAACTCAAGTATGTATTGAGCAAGTTTTACCTCTAATAAAACTCCCAATATTCGTAAGTATATGGATCATAAACTTGTAGTATTGAGGTATCGATCCCACAAGGAAATAGTTAAAACCAAGTGAACCTAACTTTGTCTAAGGTAGTGAAATATGAATTGAATGAAAATAAATATAAAAAATTAAGCAAATAATCAACTAATAATTAAGCTGCCATAATTATGTAAGGATGATCAATGATAAAGGCTTAGGATTTGTTCTTTCAGTGTTTTGTTCCCTTAACCATTATTAATTATATTAGGTCCTTATCTTAGATTTTCTAATAGATTGATTATTCTCTCTCAAGACCTAATCAATTAACCCTAATTGCTTACAAAATTCCAAATTTTGCAACCTCTTGATTCGTAAAAAACTTCCTAATGTTTTCAACTAGTTCTGAAGTGATCTATTGAATAATTAAGTTCTCACACAAGATCTCTTTTCATAAGATTATAAATATGATAATTGCGTGACTTATTAAATCGCCAACTCTTATTAAACAACCTAATTTGATTACTTTTGAGTAACTCTCTCTATTTATTGTCAAAGCATTGACATGTGCAATTATCACCACACCAGAATATTGTACTGAATTTAATAATAATCAAGTCACAAAACAACTAAAGAACAAACCCTAACTTGGAAATTTAGAACATCATAAATGTAAATAACATCTTAGAATCCAATTTACATAACAAGTTATTGAAAATAACAAAATGAAAGAAAAAAAAACTTGATTTAGAACTTAATCTAGAAATCTTCAATGTTCTTCTTAATCCTCTTTAGTTGACCCAATTTTGTGAGATGATGTAATAGCTCAGACCACTTGCTTGCAGATATTATCCGCTTTGGGCCAAGGCCTTAATGCCAAGTACCCGCACGATTTTTCTTTTCCAACTTGTAAGCCGCTTTAGGACACTACTCCCGTAGGACTTCCCAGGAGGTCACCCATCCTGGTACTGCTCTTGCCCTAGCATGTTTAACTTCGAAGTTTTGATGGCATCCGGTGCGTTGGGGCATGGAAAAGGAGTCTATAAGGGGAGGGTATCCATACCCTTATAAGGAGTGCTTCGTTCTCCTTCCTAACCGATGTGGGATAGAGCCTATAACCTTAGTGCTACCGGGATATCCCCTCCTTCGTGGAGGCCCAGCATCCTTGCTGGCCCATCGGCCCAGGTACTGGCTCTAATACCAATTGTAATAGCCCAGACCACCTTCTTGCAGGTATTATCCGCTTTGGGCCGAGCCTTTAGTGCCAAGCGCACCTATAAGGTTTTGCTTTTCCAGCGTGTAGGCCACTTTAGGACGCTACGCCTGCAGGACTTCCCAACAGGTCACCCATCCTAGTATTGCTTTTTCCCTAACATGTTTAACTTAGGAATTTTGATAGGATCCGATACGTTGGGGCATGAAAATGCTTTTGCAAGGGGAAAGTATCCACACCCTTATAAGGAGTGCTTCATTCTCATTCCCAATCGATGTGAGATAGAGCCCATAGCCTTAGTGCTACTAAGATAATGTAACATCATGTTCCCATATTAAGAGTTAGAATCCAAAAATACGGTACTTGTTAGATCAATGAGAGATTAAGAAAAATGCATTTTCCATGCTCATACATATCGTTAGCATACACATACGTGAGTATAAATTTTTGCACACATTAAAATTGTTGGATCGCGTATGGCCCGAGTTTTCACAATACACTGCGGAAAAGACCATACAACAACATAAAGTATAACTGAAAATACTTAGGATGTACAAAAAAATATTTTTATCGTGGATTAGTTGTTTCTTTTTCGGATTCCAAGACACTGCAACATGCAAATGCCCTTTACCGGTATCCACAAGAGTATGCACGATCTAAGCAGCGACTATGGTGTGCTAGCATGTCCTGAAACTCTTTCCCAACACTGCATGGTTTTTCTCTCGGATGGTGGCTAGGGTTTCGTATCACAATAATGTCTTCTATCTAATGAGACCCAAGTGTAACATCCCGTTCCCATGGGAAGGGTTGGAATCCTAAAATTTGGAATGAGTGAGCTCAAGGAGCATAGTAGGTTGATAGAATGGGTGTGAGACTTTGGAAGAGGCTTTGGAGGAGGGTTTGTGTGATTCATGTTCGTTTAACGGACATGCAGGTCCATTTAACGAACCTTCTCGGGAGAATTGGGACACCTTGGTTGTTTCATGTCCGTTTAACGGACCTTCTCAGACGAATTTGGATTGTTTGGCCAATCTATGTCCGTTTAACGAACATGCAAGTCCGTTTAACGGACATCCTCGGATCAACTTGAGGAAATCGCAATTTTGACCTTTTTAAAGTTGGGTCATGTGAGTTTAAGTGAGATTAAGAAGATTGTATTTCATGCTAATGCATCATCTCGACATACACATGTGAATTGGATTATTGCACACATTAAACTCATTGATCATGCACTCAATTGACATTTTTCGGGTATAAATGATTGTTTTAATATGGATACTATGTGAATTACGGTTTTTGTGTATTGAAATTCGAGCGGGAATGTTTTATTCATGAATTAGAATTTTCTAAAATTTAGGTCTGAAATTTAGTGTATTTTGGACCCAAAAAAATGCCAAGCGGCAGACCAACTGATAAGCGGTATTAGAATTTATGACAATATTGGAATTTTGGATGCATGGCTTTAAGAATTATGGACAAGTGTTATTTATTGGGAATTGGGTTTGAACTTGATGAGTTTAAGAGGAAATTACAAGTGTATGCTTAGGGTTATGCCATGTGGCATTGTTTTAGCCTTGTATTTACTCTACCCTAAGTCTAATTTGGAGCTATTTCTTGGTGTCTTACACGACACTCTCCCTCATTAGTGTTTTGTTCTTAGTTTTCTTCTCACTTTCTTCTCACTTTCGTGACTCCTCCATGCCCTCCAAGCTTCTTCATCTTCTTCATTGATTTTCTTGCCAACCTCCACTAAAAAGGTGAACCTAGCTTCCTCATCCTTCATTTACTACTTCCTCCATGTCATCTTCTTCATCTTTCTAAGAAAACCCTAATCATCCAACCTTCAAGATGATGATAGTGGATTGTGTGGAGAGCTAGGGTTTCATAGTGATTGAAGAAGCTTTGGGGAAATCAAGTAAGTAGCTTGTTGTTCTTGATATTTTGTTGAATAAATTGTGTTTGATGATGGGTTAATTGCTTTAGAATGGTGTTTATTTATATGATGGCATGTGGGTAATAAAATGAGCAAATATTGTCTTCCTCTTACATATATGATGATTGATGAGTAAAAGAGGTTATAGGAATGTTATAGTGATGATTGAATGCTTTAAGGATTATCAAAATGAAGTAGAAATGGTGATTGGTTAATGGAGTTTTATGTGCTATTTTGTAATGGAGAAAAACTTGGATTGTTGGTTGGCTAAAGAATGGATGGGATGAGGTTTAGTAGTGAAAGAAAAAGACAAGTCTAATGTTTTAGGAAAGGGAACAAGTAGGAACAAGAGTGTAAAATGGCTAGCATGTGCTAGCTGTTACATCTTCATTGAATATGCTTATGTAATCTAGTCATACATTGTTATGTAGTTATCCAAATGGGATGGTGTTTGATTTGGGTGAAAGTAGAGTTATAAGGCTACATTTTCCATGAAGACATGGAATGCAAATTATGTCTTTAAGAGTGTCTAATTATGACTTGAATTGAGTATTGAGTGATGATAGTTGTTGATGAATGTGCATAGATAGATATGTCTTGTTATGAGTGTTCATGTGCAATCATGGACCATATCTTGGCTATTAATGATATTGAAATGGAAGTTAGTTATAAGAGTGAATAAAGGTTGAGTGTTGACCTAGAAATGATTGGCTAAAGATGAGGAATTGAGTGTTGAAAGTGAAGAGTTAGAAATCTGGAATTTTCTCAAACTCAATTGAACATACGCTAGTGCATGGGGCATAACTCTTTGTGTTGAACTCACAATGAGATGATCTATATATGGTTTTGATACTAGACTGCGCGATCTACAAGTTCGATTTCAGGAAACATTTTGAAATTCGGACGTTGGGAGGGTAAAATGTGCAAAATAAATTAAGTGACCCGTAAAGGTCCGTTTAACGGACACGCATGTCCGTTTAACGGACAGTCACGGGTCAAATGTTACTCATTAAGCCTCAAATGGGTTTTAAGTGAACCTAGTATGATCCTTGGCTTATGGGACTAATATATGAAAGGTTTGAAGTGAAATTGAAGGTTAAAACTTAGAGAATGATTGGATAAAATCAAAAGTGTCAAATGCATAAGTGGAATGGAGATGAAAATGTTTCTATACTTGTAATGCTATTCAAGGAAGTTGAGTAATAGGTGTTAAATGAATAATTAGGAATAATTATGAAAGAGAATTGGATCTTATGAGATCATATGGGGGGTTAGAAAAGAAATGACGGGAAATTTAGTTGTGATATAAAGTGATCAAGTGTTTTTGAGATATAAGCTTATGGATAAAGTTTGAATGGATACTTTGGAGTGATCTTATGGAATGAAGTGTAAGTCTAGTTCAATTAGACAATTTTGAATCATGAATTGAGAATGGGCATATTGTGTGACTGTAAAGTATATACCCGGGATTGTCATTTAGCATGCATTATACAACACATATACATGTGTGAAAACAGAATGGGTTTGTGTTTGTGCTTTAATTAATATGTGTGCACATTGTGTTTTGCATATGGTTGCTACAGGATAGAACGTCCTCATCCAGACGTTTCCGAATCATGAAAGCAAATGTTATCTGGAGCGTACTGTGAGTATACCTAGATGGTCTTATTTATTGGTTTATTGTTTTTGTTATAAATTGAATGAGTATTGATTGGTTTTATTGATTGCTATTGAATATGGGTTCCGGACAGGAGGTCCGATGAGTGATTGTGTACTGGAAATTGTGTTATTGAAGTGCTCATTGATTGTGAATTGGATGAACTACGTGTACATAATTGTTCTGAATACATAATTGCATATGGACAGTTTGCATATGAATGAAAATGTGAATTCTCAACTAGATGTTGAATGCCGGACTACGGTCCGATGATAAGTGGTTATGATTGATTAAGCTCATGCGAATAGGAGCAATGCATTTCATTGCATGACTAAATGAAACATAATGGGAGTTGTGACCAGAGTAGCCACCGAATAGAGCTACAAGCTCAACGATCAATGAGCCCTATATGAGACAGTTATTAGAGCTACAAGCTCAACGTTCAATGAGCCCTATATGGGACAGTTATTAGAGCTACAAGCTCAACATTCAATGAGCTTTATATGGAACAGTTATTAGAGCTACAAGCTCAACGATCAATGAGCCCTAAATGGGAGACAGTTTACAATGAGCCCCACGTGGGACAGTTATCAATGAGCCTGATATCCAATGGATACGGGACAGTTTTAGGCA
>JANVCL010000212.1:12624059-12637053 GCA_026546855.1 Erythroxylum incrassatum | reverse complement strand
GGTTTAATGAGAGAACCCTTCAAGTTAATATGCAAGCTCACGTTTCATGTTTATCAGAGCAAGCGTTGGACTCTGGAATCAAGCGAGGTCCAACATATGCATGTTTGAGCAAGAGAGTTGGGTTCCGAAGACGGGATCCAACAGGGGTGCTACACCTGTAAATTATCATCATAGAGTAGTTGACAAGAAGCTACGAATTTAATAAGATTGTTCATGAATCTTTCTCATCTTGGTGATTAAAGGCTTCAAAATTTTAAATTAATCACCAAGATGAGAAAGATTCATAAACTATCAATTTCTCCACATTACATAATCAATTCAATAAAGAAATTAAATAAAGTCCTTAGTTACCTTAAAGTAAGTAGCACAATTGGAACAAGTACGAGATAAAATACACCAACATCAGGAGATATATGTAAGGAAGTTGGGCTTAAAACATAAAAGAAGATGAGAAAAAGAAGAAGATGATGAAAAAGTATACTAATTGAAACTCTTTAACCGATTCAAAAAATTTTAGTTTAAAAGATTTAACAAACTAGCTAGTTTGTATCTTAATTGGTTAGTTTTAAATTTTAAATGTTCGTATATTTAATCGAACCGACTAACTGATTGATTCTCAAAAAATTCAACTAAACCAATTGGTCTAGTCCAGTTTTGTATTCATTGCAAATAATTGATTTGTCTGTTAACTTGACATCATTAATTCCTTTCTTTGTGTTAATAGATTTGGTTTTATGCTTCAACCTCCTAATTTCGTTGACTATCATCATTCATAATATGTTTTTCATTTTCTAAAAACTTTATACTGTCTCAAACAATCTTCTCATGCCTAATTCTTTATTTTTCCTAAGTCAAAATTTCTCCTTAACAAAACTAAATAATACCTGAGATCTTTATTTAATTTCTAAAAGATCTAATTGTGCTACTTACCATAATCTTTTAGAAAATGGGTTCTCATTTAAAGTAGATCTAATTTTTGGCTTTTTGCTTCCTCCATCACATTTACCCTTCCTCTCTTCAAAAATGATGGTCACCTACTTCTCAATCCTGTCAAATATTATAGCAATATTGAAAACTATAATACTTACTTATCTCAACTTTCAATTTGTTGTAACCAAAGTCTCTTAATTTTTTCATTGCCTAAATTATGTACACTAGACTATGGATAAGTGAATTCTATGTTATTTAAAATCTATAGTCTTATATAGTATTTACTTAACTAAATTCATCGGTCTTACCTTCCACGCTTGCTGATTGAGCTGACAATTTTGATGATTGGTGATCTACCTCTAGTTATTGCATTTTTCTGGATTCTAATCTTATCTCTTAAAATGCCAAGACATATCTTATTATTGCTTATTTTAGTTTTGAAACTAAATGTTGGAGCATTCCACTTGCCGCTGCTAAATTATATTAGATCACCTCATTATTTGTAGAAATTGATAATTGCAACCTCCTTTACAATGTGACGATCTTGATACTACCTTATGAATCGTCCTATTCGGTCTGTAGTAATTAGATACAGTATAAACTCCTCTACAGTGTGACAATCTTGATACTACCTTATGAATCGTCTTAGGATAATTTAATTGGTAGGAATTGGATACAGTATGAACCATATGTAGATAATTGAGTAAGTCAATATAGAATTCGTCACTCTAAAGTAATTAGAGAGAATATTCTATTGTTCTTTATTAGTAATGATTCATGGAATTCTCTAACCAGGGTGAATTGATATTTGAAAAGGAGTTTTCAAATTTCAATTATAAATCAGCTACTAATTAGCAAGAATAAACATGATTGGATGATAAGAGTAGACACCGTATCCATACTCTGTCCAATTAGAATATTGAATGACGAAAGAATTAAATTATACATTATAGTCATGCATGGACAGGTTAAGTCAATCACTTTGACATTCTTGATATTTAAGTAATCATAACATGTTAAACATCAATCATGATTTATACTTATAAAATATTTAATTGAAGAATTAAAGATAAATTAAAAGGAGCTTTAATTTATCTAATTATAATTGTGAATTAGAATCATAATTTATATTCATTTCCAATTTATTAGGAACCTAACAGGTCACACATTAAAGAGCAATTTATGAAAGAAAAATCAATTTAATTAAATTTGACTTAATTATAAAGTTTGAGAAACTTTCGAAATTAAATATGAGATATTTGATTTTATTTAAAGTAAATTAAATTAATTAGAATTAGAATTTGATTTTATTATAGTTAAAGAAATTTAAATTTAATAAAAGACTATCATGATTTTTCTATTTAAAGGGGAGAACTTTTTAGAAGCTAGCACTTTTTGTCTTCTTCCTCTCAAAGTAGTTTGAAATTTGTTTTGTGGATACCATCGGAGGTTGGACAATTGGGCAACTCATGATCACTCAGAGAAAACTTTCATAGATTTTTCGAAGGAAAGAGAAAAAAGTAATATTTATAAATTTATTTGTGTTTTATTCAATTTTAATCAATTATCGGAATCTGTTCAGAATTCGTAAAAAAAATTTCTATTACGCCTGTGAATCGATCACGGTTGGATTCTAACAGTAGTATCAAAGCCTCCTTTAATTCTTAATCTTACTTTAGAGGTTTAATTATTGTTGATTTGATTAATTAAGCTTCGGTTTTTGTTATGAAGCTATTTTTGTTGACTATTCTTGTTTAACAAGTTTTGGAAATTGTTTCCCCGAAGGTATTCGTGACTATTCTTGTTTAACAATTTTTGGAAATTGTTTCCCGAAGGTATTCGTGACTATTCTTGTTTAACAAGTTTTGGAAATTGTTTCCCATATGAGATATTAAGCTTCTATATGGTTTCTGAGAAATCATATCATTGAAATCTCTAATTGTCTACTGCACCTATTTTCTATTTTGAAAACATAAGATTTGCATTTGCGATGTTTTTGTAATGCTTTCTCTCTGCATCTGTTGCCCCTATTATCTGATATTCAAAAATCCATTATTCGCATATGTCCAGGTTCAGTTTTTTCACCAAGAAAATTCTAAAGCATTAATAAATCTTTTGTTTGTTTCTTCTTCTTTTTCTTCTGGAATTGTCTAATGCCTGCGTCTTGTTCGCGCATGTAATGATCTAAACTTGTTTGTGTTATTGCTTGTTTTGGATCTAGAATTTTTTATATGTTCTACATTGCGTGAAAATGAACACGTCATTCGACCCAGTGGGTCAACTGCGACGCCACTAGTAGGCGTCGATAGCCATGACACAAAGTGTCGTTCCACCTATGGAAGCACTGGTGAAAGACCCACCAGCAGCGGTACAACGCTGGTTGAGGTTTTGACACTATTGGTTAGCTCGAGAAGGGTGATAAATGCACGGAGAAGATGATGGAAATGCCTATCGTACGCTACGCCACACGACGTCACTTGGGCAATCCAAAGAAGACGGTGGTAAGAAGCACAAACGTGGGTTGATGGAGCGACGTGGGTGTCAGTTCGAACGATGTGGGGGACTCCAGAAGAAGGGGACAATTTTGTGCACGCCTATCGTCCTTATAGGCCGTCTCTAGCAGACATGGCTGGCGCGTGTAGCACCACCTTTGACCATGTGTCCTCATCTAGCGGGTGCAATGCACGTGCTAGACACCCCAACCTCTTTTTATGTGTTTTAAAATGTCTTTAAAACCTTAAATTGTCTTTAATTAATTTAATATAGATTAAATTAATTTCAACTCCTAATAAAATTGAAAAATGTTTTACTAAATTTTGAAAAAAAAATTCATAACTTCGTAGATCTCTAGCGTATTAGCTCTTGCATTTATGGCTTCGTCTACTTCTTCCACTTCTCCTCGAATCCCCCTTACCGCCATTTCTCCTTCGCGACCTTCCTCTGGCTAATTTCCCCCTTTGCCTTTGATCCAATTCCTTAATTCCTCTGACCAAAATTCTGACCCTAATCTTCCTCCATCTTTTCCCCCTTGAAAGTTGCCTCCCATATGATTATCCCTCTGCCTTCGAAGCCCCCTTTTGGCACCCCTAGAACATGGAAATCTATGGTGACGAAGGTTACAACTACTGAGTCGTTGTCATCAATGTTAACTTATTATCCTCTGAAAATCCACGATGATCAAATTAGGGTCATTCCCCCTCTAGAACTAGCCAAACAAGGTGCCATTCAATTGTGTCATACTCTGCTTGGGTTTTTCTTTGGGAAAAGGCCTACTTTTTTGGTAGTGTAACGAGCTCTGACCAATTCTTGGGCAGCTTTTGGTATGTAGAAAGTGTTGATTACTGGTGCAAACAACTTTTTATTCCGGTTTAATTCTACAGAAGGGGTGAATCTGGTCTTGGAGAAGGAGCCATGGCACATTCAAGGTAAGCCTCTTTTCCTTCGAAAATGGAGTTTGAATGGTGGAGAGCTTGAGGATATCAATGCTGCTCCAGTTTGGGTTAAGTTCTACAATGTCCCAGTGAAGTATTGGATTACAGAAGAGTTTGGCAGGATTGCAAGTGCAGTGTGTAAGCCTCTCTTAATGGACATACCTACTGCCAAGATGTCTCCAATCCTATATGCTCGTATATGTGTTGAGTTAGAATTAGGCAAGTCTTGGCCTTTATCTTTTCAATTAGGCACTTACACTGAAGATGGGAAGCTTGCTTTCAAAGAGATTGATGTGGAATATGAATGGATGCTGGATAATCTGGTACAGAAGAAAACTTGGGCTCCTACTAGGTGAGTGTTTGAAACTAGACTGTGGCAGGAATTGTTGGGAAAGGAACTTGCCTTATCAAGTGTATCAGTGCTGGAGCTAGTGGTTAACAGAGATGGGTCTAAGGGACAATGTAATATTGAGGGGCTTGAAGTGGAGACTCCAAATGATTCTAGTAAAGACTCGGGACCCCTTCCGATTGCCCAAATGAGTGAACAGGCCACAGAGAAGGTGAAGGGTTGTACTTCTTCAGATAGTTCCACGGCTCTGAAAGATCAGCAGCAGGTTGATGAAGTCAGTGGGCACCTTGAGGATGCTAGTCCCTTGCCACCAAGACAAGTAAGTAATTCTCTATCCCCTTCTAAATCTGAAATGGGTCCTGAGTTGGAAACTCATAGTCCAGGGAATTTGGATGGGGCTAAGGGGGCTATAACAGGTCGTATTAACAGGGAAACAAGGCAAAAAATGAAGTAGTGTTTCTATTTTGTTGTGTTATCTGCTGGCATGGATTTTTGTTTTTGGAATGTTAGGGGTCTGAATAATTCTAGAAAGTAATTAGGTGTGTTTGTTGCTTTGAACAAAATGTCTTTGTCTTTTGTCTATTTGATTGAGACTAGGATTAAGCATTTGCTTTTCTTGAATAATGTCTACTCATCTTTATTTCCTAATTGATGGTTTTCTAGTAATCTAGAGCAGAGTTCCAATGCTCTGTTAGTGGTCTCATGGAATCTGGATAAGCTTTTGTATGTTCCTAATTTGTTTTCCGATCAATTCATCCATTTAGAGGTTACTCCTATCAATGGTAATGTTGGTTTTTTGGTCACTTATGTGTATAGGTCTAACAACTTTAACCATAGGAAGTTTCTCTGGTCAGCTTTATCCAATATCAAAAACTCTGTAAGTTCTCATCCATGGTTGATAGTAGGCGATTTTAATTCGGTTCTTTTCCCTCATGAGGCTGATCCTCTCAGTTCAATAACTCTTAATAGCATGTATGATTTTAGGCATTATGTAGACCAATGTAAGCTGTTTGAGCTGAACTCTAGTGGTCCGAGATTTACTTGGACTAATAAGCAATGAGGAGAGCTTTTTGTGGCTAGAAAGCTTGATAGAGCTCTTATTAATGGTGCCTGGATTTCGAGGTTCCCTTACTCTTTTGGGATAATTCAAAACCCTAATATTTTGGACCATTCTCCTATTTTGGTAAGGGTCTCCATAGCTAGGCTATCTAGACCTTCCACCTTTAGGTTTTCCAATTTCCTAGTGTCTCAACCATCTTTCCTTCAAATAGTGGAAGAGAATTAGAGTTCCTAGATCCATGGTACCCCAATGTTTTGTGTTGTTTCTAAGCTTAAACAAGTAAGGTTAGCTATCAAATCTCTAAATGCTAGACAAGTGGGAGATGTCCATTTGAGAGTAGCGAAGTGTCAATATGACCTTAACTCTATCCAAAATCAAAAGTGTAATTTGCCAATAACTTGCTAGGAGCCTTAGTTGATCAGGAGCCTTTTCTAAAGAAGTATTCCCGTGTTAAATGGCTTAGAGAGGGGGATCGTAACACCAAGTTTTTTCATAATTCCATTTTGGCAAATAGGAATCGGAACACCATTCATTCGATTATAGGTGAGAATAGGACTAGATTTGCAGCTGTTGATGAGATTCAAAACCGTTTCCTAGACTACTTTCAAAGTATGATTGGGTCCTACAAGGACCTCCCTTCTTCCAAAGAGTTTATGGATAAGTTATTCCCTTTATCGGCTCAATGATTCTCTTACTAGTTCTCTCACTACAAACATCTTTAATCAGGAGATTAGGGATATGATCAAATCCTTTAACCCAAATAAAGCTCCGGAGCAAGATGGCTTTAATTGGGTGTTCTTTAATCATACCTGGCATATTATTGGGGAGGATATTACTATGGCTATTAGAGATTTTTTCCTCCATGGGCGTCTCCTTAAAGAGATTAACTCAACTTTCATTACCTTGGTTCCTAAGAAAGCAAATCCCTCCACAGTAAAGGACTATAGACCCATCTCTTGCTGTAACTTTATTTACAAGGTGATCGCAAAAATTTTGGCTAACAGGCTTATGGAGATACTCCCTAGCTTTATTAGCTCTAATCAGAGTGCTTTCACTAAAAATTGGCGAATAGGGAATAACATTTTTTTGGCTCAGGAGATTTTTAAACATTACCATCTAGCTAATAATCATAAGAGATGTGCTTTTAAAATGGGCCTACAAAAAGCGTATGATTCTATACATTGGGAGTTCCTTTAGAATGTATTAGAAGCTATAGGGTGTCCTTCCCAGTTTATTCATTGGATTAAGGAGTGTATTACCTCTCTAGCCTATGCAATCCTTATCAATGGTGCCCCCATAAATTTCTTTCCAGGAAAATCAGGGTTAAGACAAGGAGACCTCCCACTCTCCTCTTCTCTTCATCATTTGTATAGAGGTGTTCACTAAAAGCTTAAATGATTCCATTAGGGGTAGTGCTACCTTTAAGTATCACTGGCGTTGTCAAGCTCTTAAGCTTACTCATCTCCTATTTGCTGATGATCTCTTATTGTTTTAACATGGAGATTTGGTCTCGGTACAAATTCTTCTAGATTGTTTAGGGGTTTTTCTCAAGTCTCTGGTGTGGTAATGAATTTACATAAGAGTCAGTTTGTTGTGTCCCTGGAGTTGAGCCCCTTAGTTCCTCAACTTGAAAGCATGTCTAGGATTAAACTAGGACGCCTTCCCATTCAATACTTAGGACTACCTCTTATATCTTGGTGGTTTTCTAGGAGGGACTGTATTCCTTTGTTAGACCAAATTGATTGTAAAGTAAATAGCTGGACCCACAAACATCTCTCCTATGTAGGTAGAATCCAATTAGTGATTTCAGTCTTCTCTTCCTTTTAGGTCTACTAGGCTAGTATCTTCATTCTCCCTTCCTCTATCCTTAAGGAAATTGACAAAAAGCTTAGGAACTTCTTGTGGTCGGGTTCGGTAGAGAAAAAAGTTACAGCTAGGGTTAATTGGAATGATGTTTGTAGGCCTAAAAAAGAGGGTGGTCTAGGTTTTAAACATTTGCCTAGTTGGAATAAAGTGTTAATTGGGAAAAGAATTTGGTTTCTTTTCACTGATAGGGAAACATTATGGGTCAAGTGGGTTCACACTATTATTTTGCATAGGAAAATTTTCTGGTCTATTTCTCCTAGTAATAGTCATTCATGGAGTTGACGAAAGATCTTGTCTATTAGAGACCAGCTTGGGGACTAATTTCAAATTAGAATTGGGAATGGTATTTCAACTTCTCTTTAGCAGGATCCTTGGCATCAGAGCGGAATCCTGTTGGCTCAATCGACTCCACGGTTGATCAATAGGTTAGATATCCCCATAAATGCCAGAGTTTCAGATGTTATTTGTCACGATGAATGGAGGTGGCATCATGAAAATGTGGAGCCTATTCGTTCACTATCTCCCATTCCTTATAACCCAGACCCATCCAGTAAGGATAGCCTAGAATGGTTAGCCAGCTCTTCCAAGCAATATACAAATGAGTCATCATATAACCACTTGAGATCGATCCGTCCGATGGTACCTTGGTATCCATTAGTTTGGCATAAGGGGAATAGTCCTCGATGTTCCTTTATCTTATGGTTAGCCTTCTTGAACAAATTGCAGACTAGGGACAAGCTCCAATTTCTCCACACCCCTAATCGTTGTTCCTTGTGTGCTATGGATTCTGATACTATTGACCATATTTTCATTCATTGTGCTTTCTCACGTTCGATTTGGTCCACTACTCTCCACCCCTTCCACCTTACCCGTTTGCAATTTCCTGATCTCCATTCAATTTTACAATGGTTTAACCTGTATTCCCCAGTTTCCAATAGTGACCTTCATACCTTTTGCATTGTCCTGTCTGTTGTTGTGTATAACCGATGGTATGAATGAAACCTTCGTACCTTTCGTCATGAAGCCTCGGATATAGGGAGTTTTACTTCACAGGTGATCTTACAAGCTATGAAGCAGCTCTGTCTAAACACTGAGGGAAAGTAATTATGGATGTATTTAGTTTCTTGTTATTTCTATTGCTAATAATGCAAGTTCAGGGACATCTCAGGGTTACTGAGGAGGAGGGGTATAATTTCCTCCTAAAGTTATTGAGCAGGCTACTAGGTGGAGTTTCCTTTTCCATGGCGGTCATGCTAGAAGGTGTTGTTTCTCTAGATGTGTTTTGTTGGCTGTGGATTTAGTCCTGGTTTGTTGTGGTTTGCTGCTGGTCCTTATGTGGCTTTCCCATGTTTGCTGGGGAGTTTATGTATTAGGGTATTGGATTTAGCTTTTTTAGGCTGCTCGAGAGGCGAGTATTGAGGGTGTGGTGTTTCCTTCTATGCTTTGTTTATGGTCCCTATGTTTTTACCCTTTGTGAGACTTTTTGTAGGCTAGAGATTTTATGGGCAATCACTAGTTGTGTATATAACCTTTTCATAGTTGTATAATGTTTACTAATTTACCCAAAAAAATTTGTTTTCAAAGCAATAATTATTAGGAAAGGTTTTGTAACTTAATTTAATTTTTCAAAAGTTGAATTATTAAATTAAATTTATTATCAAATCAATAAGTAAAATCAGGCCAAAGTTTTAAATAATTTCTTTCATAATTAAATTATGTTTGAAATTATAAATATAACGAGATTATATTATTTTGATGAGACCAAATTTTTTTTTTGAAAATTTAAATCCCTCAATAAAATATTAATTACACGTTATAAATGTGAAAGTTGTCTTCCATTATTTGAGAATAAACAGAATTCTGTTTATTATTTAGCTTGTTGAGTAAACTCAAGGTCACTTTAACCTGGATATGTTTTATCTTAAATTAATGGGTTCTACTTAATTAAAATTGTATGATTTGGATGAGTAAACTCATGATTATATAAATTTATAGGCAGAGTTAAGAATAATATATTTGATATATTTTTGGAAAAAGTTGTCACCTAACGGCTCTAAGAATCACATAAGATGTGATTGAAAAGTTGTTTTCTACCTAATTTATTTTTAGTTGGTTTTTTGAGCAAACTAAAGATCAATTAATTTTTAAATAGGATCCAAGCCCACCAAGAAATTATTTGATAATTTTTCAATATAATAGTGAGGGCTATTATTTTGAGGAATATAGTGGGAGTAATCAAATATTTTAAAAGTCCTTATTTTATTTGATTTTTGGATATAAACTAATATATGCTCCTTTTATGTTTTTCGGTTATTGAATTTGTAGTTGATTATCAACTTGACATTGAGGAGCATCTTGGATGCTAATAAGTTGACTGGACCCAACTTTTCAAACTGGCTACGAAACTTAATAATAATTCTTAGGCAAGAGAAGAAATTGTATATTCTTGATACTCTTGGTCCATCTAAACCTTATTCAGATGCTACTAATGAAGATTGGGAGAAATATCAACGTTATATTGATGACGTTGAACAAGCTACATATGTTATGTTATCTTGCATGTCTCCTAAACTTTAAAGGCAACATAAGAACATAGATACACCTACTATGATACTATATCTTAAGTAGTTATTTGGTGCACAAAGTAGGGCGGAGAGATATCAAATCTCCAAGGCATTATTTCAATGCAAGATGACAGAAAGATCTTCAGTCAACGCTCATATGCTGAAGATGATTAGGTATATTTGAAAAATTGGCCCACGATTTAAGCATTGATCTGGTGTTGCAATCTCTGAGTTCGAGCTTTTCACAATTCTTCATGAACTTCAACATGAATCAGAAGGACATGACATTGCCTGAATTGTTGAACATGCTTAAGGTTGCGGAAGGGTGCCTTAAGAAGGAACCCAGTTCTGTACTTGTTGTCAGTTCCTCTAAAATTAAGAAAAAGGATTATAAAAAGAATAATAACAAGAAATAGAAGGCTTCTACTAATGTATTAAAAGCCAAAGGAGGTGTCAAGAAGAAGAGCAATGACAACAATACAAGTCCGGAACCCAACTCTCTTACTTACTTATTCATCTGTTGGACCTCGCTTGATTCCAGAGTCCAACGCTTGCTTTGATAATCATGAAACGTGAACATGCATATTAATTTGAAGGGTTCTTTCATTAAACCCTCATTAGCCATCATATTTATTTTTCATTCTCATAACATCCCAAAAATTTACTCACAAATTGTTCCATGGTGTGCTCATGCAAATCAATCACTGTGCTTGAACTCAATTCTCCTACTTGTGAACAAAATTTGGAAATCTTCAAATCTGAATTTCCATTTAACTTCTTCATAGCAATCATAGCTTTAAGTCTCTAGTTTGCTTTGAAGAAAGAATCACCTCAATCGGAGCTCTATAGCTTAAGATATGCTTAAAAAGCACAAGTATGCTCAAACCCTAATCATGCTCTCCTAACTGACCCCTCACTTACCTTCATTCAAACCTTCTCAAATCAACTCCAAATGCTACAAATTTTTATGGAGAGAAGGATACATGTCTTAGGAATCTATTGGTTCAAGAATCACCTCAATAGGAGGTCGGATGAGGGAGTTATGCCAAACAAATAGACCATGTTCATACCATAAGTCGATTTGTACCTCTCTTGGCGCAATCGCCATAACTTTCACCACAAAACTCGGATTGATTTCGTTTTTGGACCCTTATAAACTAGACCTCAAGAGCTACAACTTTCATGAAGACCACAAAACCTGATTCGCCCTCTAACAGTGTCACAAATCAAAATCTTTCCCGTGAATGTCCGTTAAACATGCATCGGGCTTAGGAGGCCAAAAGACCCGAGAATGTCCGTTAAACAGACTTCCATGTTCGTTTATGTGGGCGAAGCAAGGGGTCCTTTTTGACTCGAGAATGTCCGTTAAATGGACCTTATGTCCGTTTAACGGACATTGGGTCTCCCCAAAGTCCTCCAAACCCTTTTTCATGCTTCCTACAACCATCCTAACATCATAAACACTTATAATCTTCATAAATTTGCTTCTTCTCATGCAAAATCACTTCATAACAATTCAAACATCAAATTTATCTCATAAAACTCTCAAATCTTGTCTCAATTGATTCATCAAAACCACAAATTCTCATCATACATCATAGCTATCATGTTCATACACTCCATGCAACATCATAACTTGTATCAATCATATCTTTTAACTCCGACATCAGAAAATTACATACTTTATAGTGTCAGAAAGCTAAAAGGATCATCTACAACTTCTATGTAGACAACTTAGACCAGTTCTACTTAGATTATTCCAAATTTTCCCTTGAATCGGACATAAATCTTATCCATGTGAAAACTTGAAATTGTCCCAAATTCACTTCCTTAACTAATGCAACCTCATTCTTAACCACTCATAAATCCTATTTTCTTTTCCACAATATCTCACTTATATACACATGCATATCACAATGATTCAACCTCAAAATCATTAACTCAAGTTGGATTACTTCTCTAAGTGAGCTTAATTCCAACTTAACCTCATCCATAGCTAAGTCATTTTTCAACTTCACCTCATTTTATAATCATTTGAATTCTAACTTATCTTTATCCCTTATTAAATCTTAGTTCATTTGACTTGTCACATTTAGCTACATGTCATCATCCAAAATTTCTATGTGCGCTTTTTCCATATTATGTCACTGATGTGTGTATATATACATTTCTATTTACATATATACCAACCATTCATGCTCAACATTCATCATAGTCATCCATATACAAACTTACATTTCATGTCCCTACACAAGTCTATTTTTCATTAACCACATAAAATAAGAATTTTACAACCTTCAATGGCATTCCAAGCCACAATACAATGTCAATAGCAATATCCAATATGCAAAACAAGCAAAACCCAAAATTTCTCAAAATACACTTAAAGCCTTGTTTTACATCTATTTCCCTTAATCTTTTGCTGAATACCCGGAGAAGGGGACAGATAGGGGGTGAGCTCGAAAGCTCGTGGGTATCATGCTTATAATAAATAACAAGTAAAACTGTTCAAAAAGTTCATTGTTATAAAAATGCTTAATGAATCATAAAACTCACTTTTCTCAAAATTCTTGTCTAGTAATCAAAATTATAAACAGCACAATTCATGCATTTTTCAACTCATTCAAAAATCATAACACATAAGCACATCATAATGGTTTGGGCAGGTCTGTAAATAGAACGTACTAACACAATTCCATAGAATGGTTTTGTGTAGCCATGAACAGAACGAATTAACACAACCTATATAGTGGTTTTGCGTAGTCGTAAATATGAGGAGCCCGTGAAGGAGCTC
>JANVCL010000212.1:12560045-12577718 GCA_026546855.1 Erythroxylum incrassatum | reverse complement strand
TGTTTTCCGCGCACATGAGTATAATGAAAAAGTAAATGGCTCTGATGGAATGAATGTTTTAAAGCAAAAAGTTTATACTGAATTCTACTGATTGATGTAATACGCTACCCTCACGGGACACGGACTCGGATGTCACCAATAATGTCGGGTTCGGGTCACGCGGGAGTGGGGTGTTACAGGATCATACTATACAAACTCACTCACTATAAGGAAGGTCAAATGTGGATGTGAGAAGAAACGCAAAATAACTATATAAGTATAAAATTTTGTTTAAATTTTAAGTTTATTTATTTATATAGTACTAACTATTAATATTTTAATTAAAAATTGATTTTATTTTTTAAATTTTAGAATAAAACGTAGGAGTTATTGCAAAGATGTTGTCTGACGAAAGTGAGCCAAATGTAAATGAGATTTGCAACAATGTGCTTGATATATGATCTAGCTATATCAAAAGTCTTGGGTTTGGCCCTAAATTAATTGCTTCATCCTCATCAGGACCAACATAGACCGTCTTGAACAGGAGAACCAGTTGCTTAAGGCTAAATTAGATTATAATAAACAAAAGTTAGAAAGTATTGAACGAAAGTTAGCCAAGCTTGGAAAGAAGGTCAAACAAATACTTGGCATGAATTATGCAAGTAGTAGTGACGATGAAAACAATTCTTAGTTTGTACATAACTATTTTTGTTAACGTTTGTATTTAACATTTATCGATATTATATAAAATGCTTCTAATTTTTTTATAATAAATTATAAAACGAAAAATCTAAATATTACATACAATAACATAGATTAAAAATGTCACCAATAATTATAATTAACATGATTAAAATTTTAGTAATAATGTTTATTAAAAAATTAAAAATGTAGCTAAAAAGATTTGCCTATGTTTTTAAAATTGTCGCTAAAAATTTTTAGCTATATTTTGAAATAAGTAACCAAAAACTTTTAGCTACGTTTCTAAAAATGCAGCTAATTTTTTTTTGTTACGTCTGCTATATCGTCACCAATAATTTTGGGTGACAATTCAAATTTGTCGCTAAATATTATTAGCTACATTTATAGTATCATAACTAATAACATTTAGCTACAAAAACTAAGCATACCAAAATATCATTGGCAACAATGTTTTGTATCATCGCGTATCTCTTTTCATTATGTATGTAGCTCATAGCAAAAAAATAATTCGCGACGATTTGTTAAAAACATTGCCTATAGTATTTTACTACTGGGATTTGATAACAATTTAGACAATGATTTAATATCATCGCTAAATATTATCAACGACGAATGAAGGACTTTTAGCTATAAAAATTTTCATCGCTAAAAGCCTCATCTGTTGTAGTGTATATATTAATCAATACTTTATTATAAGCAGTCATAGGTAACTTTATTTTGTTCTTTTATTAAGACATTATAAGATGTGTATATGCGAATATATTTCATAATTATAGAATAACATCAATTTCAAAAGTAAATCCAATTTTACAATAACTAAGTTAAAAAGGATAGCCTTATCCATTGAAAAAGGTTAGAAATAGCTTTCAATGCTCACCCTAGTAATTTCCAAATATGAACAATTTTCATTTTAGGAATGGTTTTAGGTTGAAGCCACTAAAAAATAAGTCCTAATTAAGGTCCTAGTTACATGACGCTCATTATCTGTAGTTGTTTTTTGTGGATAGGGGATTTGATTTGATATCGGTTCCCTTAAACAATATTTATGGAGACAGCTCCGTTTTTGTTTGCTTTCTTTTGTTTCTTTTCAAGCTAATGGGGGGACCAAAAGAACTTGAAATTGTAAAAGGAAAACGATTAAGAGATCATACAATTAATTAATCTATTTTCAACTGAGCACAATAATGTATGATTATTTAAAATCAGAAGTAGAGTGTCTTTTGTGGAATCAATTTTATAATAATATCAAGTAGACTGAGTATAAACTTAATAAAACATGTACTTAGACAAGTTAAACAATTATTTTCAGTATATTTAAATGCACTTAACACAGCTTGCATGGGTTTAATTAAGATTTTGGAAGCTTTTAGTTATAGGAATGAGAAGCACAATGCTTGTCTTTCTCTCTTTTTTCCTATTATCTGAAATCAATCTTCCAATATATATAAAAAGAAAAATGGGATGCGTAATATTCTTTCTTAATCATGCTGATAACAATATTTTTTTATATAGAAGGACCACCCTATGATTCTTAGGGTGCATTTTTATTGAAATTTCCAAATTTTAATAAAAATACGGCAACCTATGTATTATGCTTCAATTTTAATATATCTTTACCTATAATATAGACACTAAAATAATCCAGTTATTGATATCAATCCCTCTCGTGCCCATCCTTCTGTGAAATTCACTCGTTTTCTTTGAGTTACCTATATATAATAAGTATCTGAAAGTTAAATTTAATATGAATAGGATTTGATGCAATCTATTTCATAATGGAATTCAGCAACAAAAGGACAAAACTAAAATGAGATAGATTGATTAGTTGGATATCTAGGGTGGTGACTCAATTTAGTGGGCAAGAATTTTTTTTAATCAAGTTTCATGTTTTAATTGCATCCAACGTCAGAAGCATATTTTGCCATCAATTTTGTTTCCCAAATCCTACACCATAGAGAGTTGAAATTGATGACTTTCTTTACTGTTTGTGAACATGAAAATGAGCTGAAGAAGAAACAAGTGAAAGAGATGGCTTCCACAGTTTTTAAAGAGAATTGTCTCTTGCCCATCAGATGCGGAAGAATTGATTTCCAAGGGAATCAGAGAGATGAGAGGTTGGGTGATGGATCCCTTGAAAAGCTATCCTTTTTTCCAATGCCCCAAGTAGCTAGAGAGCTAAGAAACACAGACACGGACACGGACACGGACACAGGACACGACACGGATACACCAACTTCTAAAATTTGGTGGACACGGACACGACATATGTATATATTATAAAATTTAAAATTAAGAAAAAAAATTCAGAATTCATAATATGATATATATTGATTGATGTGTTTCAAAACTTCAAATATTTTGATAGTTCATACATATTTTGTAGTTTATAAGCTCCTCTAAAAAAATATGGAGCATATATATGCACTTTTTGTGGGTGTCCGTGTCAGACACGTGTCCGACACGCAGACACGGCTCCATTTTGCCGTGTGCGTGCTTCTTAGCTTTTATCACTAAGCATGCCTTATACTATTCAGTTATGCTATCAAACTTTTACTTAATTTTCT
Organism: Erythroxylum incrassatum; assembly: GCA_026546855.1. Taxonomy (NCBI): domain Eukaryota; kingdom Viridiplantae; phylum Streptophyta; class Magnoliopsida; order Malpighiales; family Erythroxylaceae; genus Erythroxylum; species Erythroxylum incrassatum. The sequence continues at coordinate 12,574,473 of JANVCL010000212.1, read as the reverse complement.
AGACCCATTTATAGTCTATGGATCACTTTCCTAGTGGTAAAGTCTCCAATGTCCATGCTTGGTTTGCCTTAAGAGCTGCAATTTCACGAGCCATAGCATTTTGCCATTCTACACTTTTCATCGCCTCCGCATAATTCTTAGGCTCAGTGTTTGAGCTAATCGTCGCCAAGAAAGCCTTATGATCTTGAGAGAAATTATCAAATGTCACATAATGAGCTAGGGGATACGGAGTACCTGAGGAGTTTTCATGTAGTGGGGACTTTGTAGAGGGGTATGGTGCTCGGTTGATTCTCAACAGTGGCTAAAAAAGGTGCAACAATTCCGGTAACCATTGAGTAAATCATATAATCATTGAGGGTTATCGTGTTGCCCTCCACGGTCTAGATTCTATTTCAACGATTACCTTTTCACCCTCAATAGATCAGTTCTCATTATCATCCGAAGCCCAAAGGGCACTCCCACTTAACTCTGGACCGCTAGGGGCTCAGTCTCCTTCTCGACCTTTTCCCTTATGCTTGATATGCCTACGTCTCCTTCGAAAGCGTGGCGAGCATCCCTAAGGTACTCCTCATGAAAAGAGACATCACCAGAGTAAAACAAAACATTGCTATCAAGATCATAAAGTTTCCAAACCTTCTTACCATATGGATGCCCCAAAAAAAAACACAACGCCTACTTCGAGAAGCAAACTTATCTTTCTACTTCGAAGCATGATGTTCATAACATAAACATCCAAATACCCGAATATGATCATAGGACGGTTTCACACCAAACAAAATCTCATATGGTGGCCTCCCCCTTAATTTAACAGTAGGTATGCGATTAATTAGATACATGGTAGACGTAATACACTCACCCCAAAAATGAATTGGTAAATTTGCTTTAAAACACAACGCCCGTGCTACCTCAAAAATGTTCATATGTTTGTGTTCCACTCTCCCATTTTGTTGTGGCATTTCAATAGAACTCATCTTATGTATGATACCTTCTTGTTTTCTATAAAAATCACGTATGATGCCAAATTGAATCCTATTCCATTGTCACCACGTACACGCTTAACCACTCTTCCAAATTGAGTTTGAATAAGTTTATCGAATTCCATGAGATATCGACTCGCTTCGCTTTTTTCTTTAATTAAATAAACCCAAACTAAACGACTATGGTCATCAACAATAGTTAGAAAATAATGAGCACCCCAACTTGACTTCTTGTGATAAAGCCCCTATAAATCACAATGAATTAGATCGAAACAACTTTCAATACTTTTATTACTCAACAGAAAAGAAGAACGTGTCTTCTTAGCTCTAAAGCATGCATCACAAACATTATTATCCTTAGAACCTAATATACCAACTTCAAGAATGTAAGATAGGAGTTGACTTGCTTGATGTTCAAGACATCGATGTGAAGTCGTGAATGAGTCCACTCTCTCCATCTTGAAGGTTGAATGAAACCTTGTGGACTTGAAGTAGTAAATCCCCCTTTGAAGCTCACCTACTCCAATCGGCATCCTCGAGGTTTTGTCCTATATCACACAAAACTCATTAGTGAACAAAATTTGACAATTTAACTCAAAAATTAACAGGCGTATGGAAATCAAGTTGCAAGTCAGAGTAGGAACATATAACACATCAGTCAAAATTATATCGTTCAACTTGACTTGACCCTTCATCATCTCGGTCATCTTTGTCCCATTAGGCAAGATCACTGGTACAGGTGTTACCTCTCCAACATTGTACATGAGTCCTAAGTTTCCTATTATATGATTGGATGCTCCATTATCTAAGATCCATGTAAATTCACTAAAGACCTTACCGAAAAGCTTGTCAGAATTATCTCACTCCAATAGTGTTAACAGCCTTTGGAACTGATCATTTGACAGGCTTGGGATCTCACTGCTACTTTTGGCTTGCCTACTCATAGCGTGAAAAGTCAAGGCCCGACCTTGGTTATGTCTGATAGTAATGCTAACTTGTCCTTGCTCATCCCGTCCTCGACCTCACAGTCTCCATCAGGAAGGGTAGCCAACAACCTCAAAGCACTCTGAGACTTCGTGGCTACTCTTGAAGCAATGATTGCACTTCTTATCTGTGTCTCTCTTTTATTTCAAAGGCCCATACTGCTATTCGGATTTGGGCTTGACCATAGCCTAAATTGCCAAAGCAACAACCTCGACCCACTTTTCTTGGCCTTGAACAATGGTCCCATATCGCTCCTCCCGAGTGAATAATGCATAAGCTTTGTTAATCGTGGGAAGAGGGTCCACATTTAGAATTTGAGAACAGACAGTACCAAACACAGCATCATCTAACCCCATCAGAAAATGGTGTAATTTTTCTTCCTTGCGCTCACAAATAAATTTGTGCACTGCTCTGCATGTGCAGCTTGGAACCTTCATCTAGCTGCCCATTTCATCCCACATTACTTTCAATTTGGTATAATAAGCCATGACCAACATGCTTTATTGTCTGAGTGGGGCAATTTCTCCCTTCAATTTGTGAATTCGTGGAGCGGTACCAACTGAAAAATGGCCTCACAGATCGTCCCAAACCGATTTAGCAGTCTCTTCATATGCAATGCTGGGCTTAATGGCTTTGTTAATCAAATTGAAAATCCATGAAATTAGCATTAAGTTGCATGCCTCCCAATTGCTTGGTTCAGTTGAATCAATTTCTAGTTTATTCAAGGTTCCATTAATAAACTCTAACTCGTTCTTTGCTCTCAAAGCATTCATCATAGACTATTCCAACATATCAAAATTATCTCAGTTCAACACACACATTGTGATCATCGCTCTTAGGTTGTCAGAAGGAGACAAGAAAAATGGCGAAGACATGTCAACCACCTTCTTTTTTTACCATTGAATAAGGGAGGGGATGCAACTTCCACAAAAATGAACAGTTAACGAGATTTTCAAATGAAGGAATGACATCAGTACAATAGTGATGATCGAGATTAGTGGTAGATAGAGAGGCTATTTTTTAAAGCCTACTCTGATACTATGAAAAAGAACAAAGAGAACAACGAAAAGAATAGAGAGAACGATTCACTAGACTACTGAATATCGTTGGAAAATAATGTACAACCAAGTTACAAAATATATACAACTCTTTAAGTCCTAAAGAACGTAAAGACGTATATAAAGTATACTACCAAAATAAGAACGTAAGTATGCAAACTATATACACCAAATCACAATATTTGCTTCATCAAATTAAGTAGTAGAAAACTAAACAATATAAGGTGCTTAAATGATTAAATAAATACATGGAAAAGTTCAAGTTTTTTTTCTCTCTCTCTCTCTTTAAATCCAAGCTTCGAGGTCAACAAAGAAGACATGGATGGAATTAGATCATGCTCTACAAGACTTGTTAGAAATCAACATAGTTGGTTTGGTCACTAGCAATAGAGAGAGAGGATCCGATGGTTAAAACTAATATACAGTTCACATCGAGTTAAGTTGAAATTAGGTTGGGATCAAATTTCAAGCAAATTTCAAATTGTCTAAATCAAATTGAAAATTTAGGTAACACAAATCAATGCCTATCAAACTTTAGATTGAGCTCAAAGTACACAATTAAGAAATTAGGTCATATCAATTGTGAGTCTAATTCAGCAAAACCCGTTAGCATCCATGAGTCCCTAAGCACTTACTAAAGGCAATTTATAAAGATATTAAGTCCGTCAAGTCCACCTAAATTCAATTTGCTACCTCAATAATACGTGGCCCATTGACATTTCTGATTTTGATTTGAGATATGTAGAAAACTAATATATCAATCCAATAAGCGGAAATCACAGACAGTTGACTGACGGGCATTCCACAAAGTTGTAAATCAGTTTCAAAACCAAGGACCAACCGAACTTGCATTATAGAAAACACGTGTTTGAGCTAAAAGCAGAAGGATTTTTATATAATGTGCTAAAAGAAAAGTTACAACAGCCTGCATTTTGCTTAACCTAACCACTCTATGAACTAAAACACCAAAAAGGTTAGATCCAAATAACTGATCCGAAAATATCACATTAAGTAGCCTCAGAAATTTCTAATGGTCGGTAATTTACATTATCTAACTTCATAACCGAATCCCAAAATTGTGTAGCAATGCTAAAACTATGATCAACCCATCTATGCAATTGTTTTTACAACAAACCTCCTGGAGCAATGCATCTCTCATCCGATTCTTACAAATCAATTGAATGCCAATAGTTTACAAATCCATGTTGAATTACAGTTGCATCTTTTCCTCCTAAGCTGCATTTTAACATAATAAACATGCGCTCCAGGATCGAATGGGATCCCTATCTTCAAAACCTTTCAAGAAAGATCTGATTGCAAGGTGCTCTGCAGCGTATGTCATGAACGATGCTAAAACTAGACCTCCTGCAACCATCAAAGCTAGCCTGTATAGAGGTCATATATCATTATTGCATTTTCCTTCCCTCGGAGAAACTATATATCAAACAACAATTGATCATCTAAACTTTGCAATTTTAAATAGCCCTAGTCAGCATATTATTACCTTGCAAATAGAGCAGTAATCCCAAAAATACAAGGTAAAGAAGGGGTAAAAACAGCCAAAATTGCCATCCCTAGCCAATAATGACATGTACCAGAATCACTAAAAGATCCTTGACGCTGATGACCTGTGAAAGATACAAAAACTATCAATCAATTCCACAAGTTTATACCAAAATGGAGTTGTCAGAAAGTAAGATGTTAAGTACCTTTCCCGGAGTCATCATCAACAGATTCAGGGGAACGTGATGCAGCATGAGTTGCCACCATCCTTCCCCAAAGATGGGTAAAATAGAGAAAACCCCCAAATAAGAGAGAGAAAATTGTGAAGGTCCACTCATACATTAAAAGCAAACCAGTCCATGGCGCCACTTGACGAGGCACAATTGCAATACTAAAAGCAAGTGACACCAAAACAGCCATAAAACAAGCAAATATGGATAATCCACCCAAATATGTTGGCACCTTACCCTGTATAACGTTAGAAAACTGCTTAACACAAAACAGAAGTCCATGTATAAGTAAAACAACCAAAGAGCAAGTAAATAGCTAAAACCAAACAAAAGTGATCTCAATGTGAATAACCACATCCATCAAAATTGACTACAAGGAAGAGAAACCAACTTTATGGGGGGAATTAAATGCTGATGATGAAGAAATGCCAGAATAATTAATTGCTCCGTAGGATATGATTCTGTAGTGGATATGCCTAATAAGATCAAGAAATGAACTTCTACAAAATGTCCGTGCCTGCAAAAGAAATATTTAAACATCTGAAGAATGTATGCAGTCATAAGCCCATTATCACAATTGAAGATTGAACAGTTTCTTACCTGAAGAAAAGAATGATAATAACAAAACAGTAGAGTACATAATGGCAGAAAGAATAGAAATCTGACGAGATAATAATCCTTTGGATTTCTGCCACCACCAGTTCCAGGAAGGGATTCTTCAAGCTGTTCCCTAACCATCTGCATCATTACCAAGCAAAATTATAGAACTTAAAACATTTGTATCCCTACTTTTCCACAGCAGAAAGCATGATTACAACAAACTTCAATTTCCCTCACATAAATGCCCATAACTACATGAATGTTCCTATTAAGTAAGCCCGTGTAACAGCCAATAATCAACTTAAAATTTAAAAAATATGAGACACCATCCTCTTATGTATAACCCGAACAGGAAAGGAAAAGGATTGCCAACACTAATGTTTTTCCACACAACCAAAACCACAAGCCCCTTTCCCCGCTCCTCTCCTACTAAATAAACTTCCAAAAGGAGAAAAAGAAGAACAAATTACAAAAAAGGTATGAGAATGATGGGTAAGGGATCCAAGAACAGCTGGTTCTGAAGTAAAAAATTTTGCAGATAATGAGACTAAATGATAGAAAATACCTGCCAGACGTCAACTGGCTTTAAGAGCCAAGATGTCCACCAATCCCAAGGTTTAAGAGGCCCAAGTGTGTAGTGGATAACACGGAGTTCACTCTCATCTACCATCCACTGCAATTAAAATAAAAACAAAGGAAAGAGCATTAGTCAACTACTAAAACTCATCACTTAATCAACCAAACAGAGCTTCAAGCAATTGCAGATAGTAGTAGGAATCACTCTTAGAACCATAACATACCAGCAATTGCGTAATGCAAACTGATAAACTGCTAATCAAATTCATTCTAGTTATAGTACTAAAAATTTAAAAATTGAACCAGAAAACTGAAGTGGGCAAGGATAAGGATCAATAAACCCAAGTTCAACCACAGTCGAACTGGAATAACACTGGAGCAACAATAATTAATAAAAACATATACAATCATATTTTAAAAGCCTAATATGTTACTAAGGTCAGAAAAAGTATGATAACAGTGGTCTTATAGGTAGTAGAGGGACTTCTGCATTTCCTTAAGGTGACAAGTTAAAATACTGCAACAGCTGCTTTTTCCTTTTCTTACTACATATCTATGGTGCAGAAAAATTAGGATTCTAAGCCGTGCTAATAATATTCTAATAGAAAACTTGTTTACACTGTTTGATACCCTTATTAGACTGCTCATGAAGTATGAATAGTCAACAAACAATCAAATTGGTTTTGAAACCTATAGGATCTTTAATCAAATAACAGTTCAAGGTCATTCCCATGAATATAAGCAATCACCTATCTAGATATGCCTAGTATAAACATGCAAATATGTTAAAAACGTTACCTTGTTGGCAAGCATGTAAAGACCAACATCAGCATTATAAAGGGTCGAGAGCCGTTCCATTTCAGGTACAGGCCTAGAATGCAGAAATTCCTGTGGTAGAATAGGTTCAAACATATGTGCATTTGGGAAGTCAGGATAATATGAATTCAGGAACCCCTGATCTCCTGTTAGAACAAAGAGAGGAAAGATTATATGTTGACAGATCATAGCCTCTGAAAAGGAGATAGAGAGGGAAAGAGGAAGGTGAATTTGATATAGAGTTATCAAATTTATATCAACCAAGATTAAAGTTATCGATCTTAAAAAACACTAGTTTAATTTATCAAGGTAACAACAAGATTAGATGCATATGATCACAAATCAAGAAAGCATAAATAACATCTTGAGAAATGGAATGGAGCAAGCTAAAAAGATAAAGATTGACAATAAAAGTTCAAAAGTGACGCATCCAACCAACAGAAGCAAAGATATCTCCTTCAACACACAAAAGAAAGTACTTCACCTCCAGTATATGACTGCAATGTGTTAACTTTGCTCATCATGTCATTGAAAACAACTTGAGATGGTTCCACAACCATGACTCCAGAATTTAACCTCTCTGAATGCTTCAGGTTAGCACAGAATTTTCCACATTTGAAAAGATCCTCAATGCTTTTCAACACTATAGTATCTCCATCAAGATATACAACTGGACAAGAAAGAAACACGTGTTAATCAAGAAATGGGCAGCATCAACAAAAGTCGGATGATTGTTTTGCACGACAAATGAAATGGAAACCAATAATGACAAAAGATATGCAAAGAATTTATGGTATTAAAGGGTTGTTTCTATTTAGTTTTAAGGAGTTTTTTGACACCTTTGTTTATTGAGACCATGGAGTGCTTCCTGTCTTTTTCTTCATTGAATGTCAAACTTATCAAAGGATTCTTTCTCTGTGGCATTCAATTAATTGATTTGGTTCTTGATTCTTTATAATCAACAGGATAGTTTTCTTATTATATTTTATTTAACTTTCATGGTGTGGTTCAAAAGTTGCTTGTAAGTGATCTAAGGTTTATTCTTAAGGGGTTCGCATCAAATTTAGTTCTCATTCTAATGAAATAGATCTCATCTTTAAAATACCATATTCACACAGGAAAAGTATGAAAATTTAAGACCTCAAAACCCAGTCTCTTGTGCTAAAAGGTAAAGCTCAGAAGAACCTCGAATATATACAGAACAACATAAGACTTCCCAATAATATGCTATGCAACCATCTGGAAGTATTATCCTTTTAATTACCTTTTTTGTATTTTGTCATGTTAAAGATTTTAAGCTTTGTGTAAACACCCCAGAACCTCGTTGGCCGAACTTGATTAGGGTTTGCCAGTAAGCTAATCTTCTCCAATATCCACCCATCAGCCTGCATGGCATTCCAAAATTAGATAAGATTGCAGGCTAGCGAACTGACCAAAATATCGTATAGAAATGAACGTTAAGACGATAGGAAATAAAACAATGTTTGAAGACGATTTTCTTCTCTCTCAACTAACATTTCAAATATTGAACCCAGAAAACTCCAAATGGCTGCAAACAGAAAGAGAATCAGCATGAAAGAATCCAACTTCCCCTAAACTGAAATTCTGTCTCCAAGCAAATAAATCACGTGTCAACACTCTACCTCCCGATTTCCACAGCATTCAAATAGATAATGCAAGCAGAAAGGGCGAAGTTCCATTTTTTTCCATCTTCAGGTCATTAGCTTCTAAATTCCATGCAAACCAGCATACATTTCTCACTCATTCAGAAATCCCAATATAAAGATTTTTTTTCTTTTTTGGTTTGAAACGTATTAGAATAACTTGCAAGTAGAACGAGAATAAAGGTTAGAAAATTACGTATAATTATTAGAGTAATAATAAAACATTACCTCAAGGAGAGCTTTGGACGAATCAGAGACACCATCGGAGACCAAAACCACCATGTCCTTCTTTGAACCAGTATCTCTAATTGATTTCCCCAAAACCCTAACTCCCAACACGAACTCATCTCCGTACAGCAGTGTCACGTACGCTTCCTCTGTTCTCTGCGTTCCAACTGCAACTCCAGATTGAATGAAGACCACGGCGATCAGTATAAACAGAGCGACCAATTTTCGTAAGCTCATCATATTAGCAAATTAAATAAAATCAGTAAGCTAATATTAGCCAGAGATTTTCCCGACAAACTACAAAGTGAAGGAAAATATAGAATTTCGGAAAAGAAAGTGCGCGTTGACGTCGACATTTGAATATTTAGATTGGGCCGTTTTTGACCGATGACTTTTCTGCTGATCGGATGTTTTCCTTCATTAGACCTAGAAAGCCTCTTTATTTGGCATAATATATGAATTTATCCTAAATAATGAACTTAATTTTAATGTTTAATAGCATTTAAAAGAAAACCATTTGACTTAAATCTCAAACTCTTTTTTTTTATTTCCAGCAAGGTATCCTAGAAAAGTCCCAAGTATAAGAAGACATCTTTAAGTCATTTATTTCCAGACTAACCCTCGCTCGAGTCGAGTAAATCCCTTCCAGAAAAAAATGTTAGAGTTCTGTTGAGAAGGAATTGTTCCACAATTTTATTTCATATTTCTTGAATTTCAAGTCAATCAAAAACTTATCATTATGTTATAGCGTTTGCTAATAAAAGTCCTAAAAAGGTGCCCTCTAAGGCTATAGAAAATTGGTGGCTAGTTGCAATGCTCGTTGCAAATCAACATTAAAATTCTTCTCTAATAAGAAGAAAGTACTTGATATGTTATATTACTCTATTTATTTTTTATCTTGCTTTCATTATTGTTCAACTCAAACTTTCTATATTCTTTTTCTTTTCTGTCAACCCTAATTGGGTTATGTAGAGCACAATTACCTAATTATGAATTATTTTGTTCAATAGCCTCTAGTTTTGTTTATTTAAATACTGCATATCCAAATTTACTTCTTTGGGAGTATTTGAAGTAGGGAAATGATTTTAAACTACTTTTCTCGATTTATATTGTCTAGTATGCAAATAACCTTTAGTTAAGAGTTGAGAGAAACTTTTAGAGAAATAAATGGGCAAGTGTTTTTACTACTAACTTTTTGTATAGGTACAGTAGAAACTTGTCCAAAGATTAAAAAAAATTAACAAGAAGGAAAGAGTAGGAGTAGATTAGGATGCCCTCGTGAATGTCATCCAAACCCAATATAAACAGTCTTTTTCAATAATTTAGTGAATTTTGGGATAAGATGGAGTAATATAAAGCTATTATAGACTAGAACATAATCTACCTCTAGATCCTAGGATGGATGACAAAGGTAAATGAAGAAGTTGAATGCATTATCAACAACATATGAGAGCTCAACATATGATAATTCCACGGAACTCAATACAAAGCTGAGCCCAAACCGAAAGAAGGGATGATTACCAAATGATAAGCACCGGAATTATCAAACTTGTTTTAATGTTTTGGTTGTGTTTAGTCTGTGATGTATTAATGTTTGGTTGTGTTGGATGTTGGAAGTTGTTGTGGTTATAATAGAATTAAGAGATTGAGCTTGATATCATAGATGAGTAAGATTACTTGAAGGTAGCTCGACTAGCCTATAATGGACTGTTAGGTAAAAATGACTTAGGATATTTGGTACTGTGTGCCTTTTGGTAGCAAAGGCTTATTATGTAGGTCTCCTCAGATTTGTACATACTCTTATATTTTTGTATAAAATTTTCTACTGATTTACCAAAAAAAAATATGAGAGCTCAATCTAAAGGGTGGTAGAAGAGGAAAATGAGGAAGAATGGATGGAAGAATTGGGGCATGTTTGGTATAGGATACAAAAGGGAGTATAAAGAAAGCGTGGATGATAATATGGGAAACACTAAAATGGCAACGCCACCTTTTGTAAGGAAGATAGACCCAAATGCCTACTAGTAGTGAAAGAAATGTGTGCAGCTATTTTCAGCTATTACAATCTAACGATGTAGTTATAGCTAATACTAGTACGTACGAGTCGATTTCACAATGACTAATTGTTAATTACCGATTCTTGACTATAAAAAATGATTGATTAAAAGGAAATAGCGAACAATTCTAAAACACCAAATTAAAGCAATGATCAAGTATAAAAAATCTATGAATAAGCAAGATCCAAGTAAGATATTCCCTATGACTTTACCATGTTTTAGCTTTACTTTAATTTAAGGAATGACTCTAGTTCCTTGGACAAAAAAGAATTTCTAAAGGACAAGTAAGAATTTCTAAGTTATAACTATGTTTTCTCTTGAGCAATGCAATTCCGATTCCAGAATTAAATAGATCAAAATATGTTTTTATTAAAAATAACTTAAAATGTATTAATCAAATTTGTGAGTTCACATGATAAGTTTTACCTTATCCCAAAAAGATTATGCATTTCTCTTTTAAGTAATCTACTTAACCTTTATCATCAATATTGTGTTCAAAACATAAAAACTATCTCTTGATCTTAATGCATGAATCTAATTATTGAATTTTTTACTTTTGTTTCTTTAATTGAAATTAATATAAGAATATGAACAAATGTCAAGAAAACTAGGAAATTCATTAAACCAAGGTATCAGTTAAAAACATCACATCCTAGAGCTCATCCTACTTATATCTATATAATAATTAGTTTATTAATAAGGAAGAACAAAAGTTAAAGGAAACATCTTCATGATTCTTGAATCTTTAAATTATTATTGATTTTTACTAAATTTCTTGCTCCTCCTCCAAAATTGTCTTTCCTCTTAATCTTCAGTTACTTGACTAGCTCCAATTTGAATTATTTTGCTTTAAAACTTATTTATGCTAAAAGTCCACATCTATTCCAGCTACCTTTTTTTAAATAATCAAACCCCTTTTTTTAACACCCAATACAACCACAACCATAACACATGACTGTGTTGCACATTACGTTGATTTATCTCCCATTCTAGACTTTTATATAATTAATCAATGCCAACATAAGATTGAACACAAGTCTGTGTTACATCTGTGTTAGTGAATTTGTGTTGAACATAAGGATATTCATTAGAGAAACATAATGTCCCTACTTTGAACACATCCTGAACATGATGGTGTGTTATTGTTGCATTCTCTAGATGAAAATCTCCTTAAGAAATATAACGGGACATGATGAACTATGACTAGTGACATGGTATCGTGTCACTACCATGTTTTAAGTTCTTTCTTCTTATCTTCTAAAGTTTATCCAAATTGACTCAATTCTTCTCCAAATTCACCCTTTTTTCTTAAACAGTTTGAAACAAGATCTTGAACAAAATATAAGTCATTTTGAATACATATCCTATAAGAATACCTAAAACACAATCACAATTCTCTAAAAATTATGATAAAAGTAAATATTTAGCATATATCAATCCCCCTAGTTGTTGAGCAAGTTTTAACTCTAATAAAACCCCCAATATTCGTAAGTATACAGATCGTAACTTATAGGACTAAAGGTGACAATCCCACGATGAAATAATTAAAACTAAATGAACCTAACTTTGTCTAAGGAGATAAAAGATTATTTAATAAAATAATAACATAAAATTTAAAAATTAAATCAAGCAAATTATCAAATATCAAATGAGCTACCACAAATATATAAGGAAAATCAAAGATGAAGCTTAGGATTTATTCTGTCATTATTTTGCTCCTCTAATGATTACCCATTTAATTATATATCGATCCTAGATTTTTTAAGGGTTTAATTACTCTCTCTCAAGATCAAACCAATTAACCCTAATTAATAATCCCTAATTGAATCTTAAAATTCTAGAATTGTAATCTCTTAATTCAAAACTCTTTCCCTAACAATTTCAATTAATTCAGAAGTTATCTATCAAATAATCAAGTTATCACACAAGATCTCTCTTCGAATGATATTTGATTTGTTAATTGTGTGACATATTAATTTACCAACTCAAGTTGCAAAAATTAATCAAATTACTTTTAACTCACTCCCTCGATTTATTGCCAAAGTATATGCATGCACCATTAACACAATGAAGATTATATATTAAATCAGTTGTAATTAAAGTCATAAAATAATCCAAGAACAAACCTTAATTTAGAAATTTAAAACATCATAAACGTAAATAACATCATCAAATTCAGTTCATACATCATGTTTAATGAAAATAACAAGAAGAGAGAAAGAAGAACTTGATTTGGAACTTGAACTCAAAAACTGAAAATCCCCAATGCTTTCTTTGATGCTCCTTATTTGATCCGAGAATGCAAGATGGTGGCTACCCTTTTTGAGTGTTTTATGTTTGCAAATAGTTCCTAAGGCTTTTAGGGTTTTTTCTAGGATTTACCCACATAATTTTGTTCCAAAAATATCCCCAAAACGTTAAAATTACAAAAAAAGTTGTGTACTAGACAAGTTGAAGTTCGTTGGAATTGCTATCTACGCTCTCTATCATGATTGTGACAAGCAAGTCACGATTGTAACCTACTTCCATACTTCCAATTCTTCTCTTTTCTTCAATTTCCTATTTACATATACTCAAGCACATATCACACACCTCTTGAGACATAAATTTAAGATCCAAATTATGCTCAAAATCACACAAACATTTAGAATATAAGCAAACATTAATAATAACACAATTCTAAACCTATATACATGATAATTATATAAGAAATACTCAAAAACATACTTAAACATCTATCAAAACATAGTATAATTTACACCCATCACTCACATTTTAGCATTTGCTAGTCCTCAAGCATATCAACTTTATTATCCTAACTCAAACAGAAGGCAATTTTAGAAAAGCGTTAAAAAATTGAACATATCAATCAAGATTCTCCACCACTCATTCAATTACAAAGGTCATCCAAGCATTAGCAACTAATTGCTTGTATTAGTTCATAAGCTAACTCAATTTTCTTCATAACTCCTTAAACTTTAAACACACTTAAAAAATTCAACTCTATGTATAAAATAAATATTCAAAAGAAAATTTGTTAAAATTGAGAACATATTCACACCCCTTATTAACATAAAGTAAAACATAATATTTAAATGACACAAGAGCATTTAGAAGTTTGTTTAAAAAGTCACTTAGCCTTTTGACACAAGAGTAAACACCTTGTCATGAATACTCTCAAATACTCAACTAGGTCATTGTCTCAAATGGCTACTAGCACACTCTTTAACTTTACCCTTTTTATTGGTATGAATTCACCACAAGTCAAATAATTTAATGCTTAATTATTCAAATTTTTCCTTTTTGGATAATGAAAATGCTCAAAAAAATCACAATTAGGTGTCGGTTATCTAAATTCATGAAACAAATTGAATTAATTTAGTCATCAACATGTGGGCAATTTCCTAAACATTTCATATTACAAAGATAATCAAATTCATAATGAATTATCTCAATCAAATTGCTTTCAAAGTAAAATAAATTTTCAAAAATTGATTCTTATTAAGAAATTCATAATGAATTTAATAAACATAGCCATCGAAAAATATAAGCAGTCCCACCCTTCTCTTAGATTAGACATTATCTTTAATGTAAAAAGTGCATAAGAAAAATGAAAATTAAGGAAAATTGGGAGAAAACAAGGGTAAAGGACTAGTACTGTTAGACCCCGAACCTTTTGTAAGCTAGGATTATTTAACAAGGAACTATTGGCAATTAGTTATGTGTAAATAAGAG
>JANVCL010000212.1:12538550-12552634 GCA_026546855.1 Erythroxylum incrassatum | reverse complement strand
CACGCTCAAAGAATGGAGAATCCTAAAACCCAAAACTTCAACTTTACAAGTTCAAACATTCCACTTCAAAAGACCGATACCCATCCACAAAATACCGAAGACCCAGAACGGAACCACCAGAAGAACTAACCTGTCTCTTAAGAAGATGAGAGTGATTAAGCAGAAGCGTGGTGACCGATGAAGATGAACAGAAGAAACATAAGAGATATATTTGGGGCTTTTCTTTACGTAAGTGACGGACAATTGCTTCTTTACTTAAGCGACGGAGCTTTGCAAAAAAGCTAAAATTTGAGATTTTTTTTAGTTTCAAATTTTAGCTTTTGAAAAAACTGTATTTGAGCTTTTAAAAAAAGCTATTTTTAATTTAAAAGTGCTTTTGAAGTTTACAGCTAAACACTTACTTTTTTTTAAAATAGCTTTTGTGGTAGAAAAAAGTGCTTTTGGATCATCCAAAAGCTCAACCATACGGGCTCTAAAGCAAATTTGGTATCATAGACAAAACTCTTAAAAGATTGGATTTTTGTAGGTCAATTAATGCTTCTTACATTCCATAAAGCTACAGACATGGTGGCGGGTTTGATAGATCCCTTAGATCTATTCTTTCTATCTAATTTCCTAAGGGATCTATTCCTTCTATCTAATTTCCTTCTAATATCATTTTTAAACTTCTCATTACCCAGTTCTTTTTCACCGGAAGAGAGGATAAGGGAGGGATAATCAATTGAGTTTCGTTCTTGAGGTGTTAGTGATGCTTTCGGTCTAACTAACCCAAGCACTGGATGAAATCAAAACTTCCTATTAGATTTCTAGGGGAAGCAGTGTTGTATCTAGTTTTTATTGCTTTTAATTGCCTTCATATCTTGATTTTGGTTACAAATCCTAGTGTTTTGATCCAAATGTGAGATAAACTGAGTGGAAATGGTGAGAATATTGCATAAATATTAATTAGATTATTTTTTGAATTTTGCATGAAGGTTGAAGGAAAAGTTCACATAATTTTGCATAAAAAGGAGAGAAAAAAAAAGAAAGGTGGTGACATAACAAGTCACGGTGGTGATATAGGCATAACTTGTCACCACCATGACAAGTGCCCTCATGGGGTGACTTAACTTGTCACCCCAGTGACCCATTTTTCTTTTAATTTATCAACTTATCATGTGCCATGTGTAAGAGGGAAGGCTTGAAAGCCTAGAACAAACGCAGATTGCAAATAGAAAGAGTAAGGAGGGTGCTAGCACACCGGACACATTCGCACATTCCATCATACACATCTTTCATACCACAAACTCATTTGGGGACAAAACAAATAGATAGAAAGAAGGTGGAGAAGGGAAGTAGAGAAGAGCTTCGGCTGAGAAGATAGAAGATATAAGAGAGAAAGAGTAAACAAAGCAAGCAGAGGTCGAAGCAGTGTGAGCAGTCAATCATCTAGGTGAGAACAAAGTAGAAGTAGAAGGCAAGAGCCAATGCAAGAAGCTTGAGAGTGGCTCGAGATCACCACAACTCCCTCATTCGAACACTCGTTTGCTCATTTTGTTTATTATTTCTCTGTTGTTTTACTGAACTTACTCCTCTGTTAGTTGATGGACGCATACTCTGTCAACTTTTGATAGTTTATTTCAGTTGTTCACTTGGATTATTGCTTTAGTACTTCTCTTATGTTGATCAAGATAAGATAGAAGTATTTGAATATAATGAATCTTTTTATTTTGATGATGAGTTGATGTTTTTTTTAAGGATTAATGTTGCTATTTTATTCAAATATGCATAATTGAGAGACTGTGTTGTTGTCTTATGTTTTCTATAGTTCCTAAACTAAATGGATGTAATAGTATGATCAAACTTTGCATCATTTTGGTATTAAATGAAAGATCGAGAAAAGAAGTTTAATATGAAACAAGAAACTATAGACGCTTAGGTTAAGAGTTAGAAACCTATAAACTTAAGTAGTAATTAATAGTCTGGTTTTCATAATTAATTCGGATGATAACTTGTTGAATAAGAAAGCTAGACTTAGTTTATTATTCAAGTTGATCTTAGAACCAAACTGTTAATTTTAGTAAGACGACAACCCAATCATTTCCCCTTAGTCATGCATAGGAGATTAAATTATTAAACTTAATTATAAAGAGTTTTCCACTTCGATTATTTTGTTCGTTTTTGCTCCCAGCTAACTCCTTTTACTTTCAGTTTAATTTTGTGATTTCCTTTAAAGCCTTAACTCAACAAATCAGGATAGAGTGTTTAAGATTGCATCTTTTTTTATTTTTTTTTCAATATTAATTTAAGTGAAACAATTTCACCTCCGTGGGAAACGACCCTAGGTAACCACTACAATTACCTCGTATACTTCGAGTAGGATAGCCTAGGTATTTGTAGAACTTATTTGGGCACAATAAGTTTTTTATGTTATTGCCAGGGAGGTGTTTAGCGTTTAGACTTAAATTAATTTTGATTTTTTTTTGTCTGTTCAAGCATACATTTTTGTCATGTTATTTCATTGAGTTATTTTAGTAATTTTCTTATTAATTTACAATTAATTTTATTTGATTTAAACGAGGAAGGAGGTCTTGATAAGGTGAATATGCTCCCTTTATTGACAACATACATTGGATAAGAGGACCTCTAAGGGACTTTGTAGATAATCTTAAGGGACCCAAACCAGAAGATCGAGAGATGGGTGAAAGATAGCCAGTAATGAAGAAGTATGCTAAACCAATAATCGGTACTACCACTTCGTGCATACAATTGGGAGAGGCAGCTAAGAACTATGAATTGAAGAGCATCTACTATAACATGCCACCATCTTTCTATGGGTTTCCCAATGAAGACCCTTTAAACTTCATTCGAGAATTCTATACCACTCTCCAGACATTCTCATTGGATGGCCTAAATGAAGATTAACTCAGGATGAGGTACTTTATACATATTGAAGGATCGGGCTAAGGCATGGTTGATGACCCTTCCATTCGAATCATTGACTACATAGGAGGAGGTGTACAACAAATTCATGGGAAGTTCTATTTCCATCAAAAGACTTCTAAGTTACAAACGAAGATAGCAACCTTCACTCAGATGGAGGGAGAGCCATTCAATGAGGCATATGAACACTTCAAACTCTTGCTCATTTAATGTCCACATCATCATTTTCCACTCCATACGCAGAACCAGTTTTTATATGATGGATTGAAACAGCAATGTCAGTAAATGGTGGACAATGCAGTAAGAGGAGCTGTGGGAGAGAAGATTTCCATTGAAACATATGAAATCTTCAAAATGTTGGGGGCCAATTCTCAACAAAAGAGTGTGAGGGGAAGAAAAGCTGGAGTTCATAAAGTGAGCTCGAATCAAGAACTGGCTATGCAGTTAGTTGAGATAGCAAGGTATGTAAAGATGTTAACTACAAGAAATTTGTGGTCATAGAGCTAATGTTTGTTTGTATTCTTGTGAGCCTTTAACAAATGGGCAAGAACAAGTGAACTCACTTAACAGTTTTCAGCTAAGGGACTAAAATGATCCGTACTGAAACACCTTCAATCCTAATTGAAGAAATCACCCCAATTTTTCATGGAAGACCAACAATTCACCAGTACAGCCCCAACCATAATACCAAAATCTTCATAGGCCAAATTATTACCAAGGGCAATCCTCACTTCAGAACCCACCAAGAAAGCCTTCTTTGGAGGAAAGCCTGAATGTGTTTATTCAAGTCACAACTCAAAATCAAGAGATAAACAATAAGAGGTTCGATTCTTTGGAGGCATCTGTAAAGAGGATTAAGATCCAAGTAGGGCAACTCGCTGCACAAATGCACAACAATCAGAAAGGGAAGTTGCCTAATCAACCCGAGCATGCCCAAGTAGTCACTATTTTGAGAAGTGGTAAGGTAATTGATAATCATGTTAAGATCTCTTTTAATCTATCTGGAGTAGGTAATCCAAAGGAGGAGAGTCTTACCAACAAAAAAGATGAGCAGAATAAAGAAAGCAATGGGTACGATAACCTTTCAAGTCACATTCAAAAAGGTGAAAATTTGAGGCGTGTAACCTACTACAATAAAGAACCAAGACTGCATAAGGCGGCTAATCCTGATCCCATATCCAAACCACCTTAAGAATTCAAAATAAGATAAGCAATTTTCTAATCTATATAACATGCAATTTTTTGATCTATATAACATGCAATTTTTTGATCTATATAACATGTTTTCCAAATTTAATATTAATCTACCTTTGTTAAGTATGATCAGGAATGCTCCAACTTATGAGAAGTTCTTCAAGGAGCTAAGCACCAAAAATCAAAATTTTGAGCCAAACGAGAAGGTGATAATTTTAGAGGTTGCAAGTGCAGTGCTTCAGCAGCAATTACCCCCCAAATTGAAAGACTCGGGGAGTTTTCTTGTGTAAATATCAATGGGTAATGGTGATGAGGTTAAGGATATGCTTAACCTTAGGGTGAGTATAAACCATATGCTTCAATCTATTTATGAGAAATTGGATGTAGGATAGTTAGGACCTACAATCATATGTTTGCAATTAGCTGATAGGTCATTTCATTATTCGAAAGGAATAATGGAGGAAGTGTTAGTGAAGGATGGAGGATTGATTGTTCCTATAGACTTTGTTTTCCTAGACATAAGGGAGGTAAAAGAGCAAGGGAAGGACCATACCATACTCCTAAGGAGGCCTTTCTTGTCCACTACCAATACTTTAATTGATGTGAAGAACAGAAAATTAAGTATGACTGTTTTGGGAGAAACAGTAAAATTTTCAGTCTTTAATGTTGAACCTATTTCTATTACTACTGTTTTTTAAGATTGTTCTTTTGCTAATTGAGTTAATGCGGCAAATTTTGATTTTAACTAACTGGAAGAAGAAGGCAAGAAGCTGGACTTGGTGAAAGAAATTGATAAGTGCTATCAATTGCTGGTCGAGGCAACTAAGGGAGAGGTTTGGAAATTCTTGGAGAAAAAACCTAACGAAGAGAAGAAAACAGTGGAGTCAGTCACTTTGGGCGATCCATCTTAAGCATAACAGTTGAGGTATCCAGTTAAAAGACATTAAAGAAGTGCTAACTAGGAGGCAACCCATACAATCTCTATATTGTTTTTAATTAGTTGTTTGTTATTTTATTTTAGTGAAACTCGACTTAATTTGTTTGCTTTATATGCATATGCCTACTTTTCAATCTCTTCTATTTGTTTTCCTTGTAACTGTTTACCGCTCCTCAATGTAATATGCCATGCTTCACACCGCATCGACACAACCACCACCCACACTTTCATATTATATTTATATCCCTTTTCCTTTTTTATTTTTACTATTTGTTAGTTTAATGTCTTTTAGTTTTAATGCTTGTCCTTGTTCGTGTTATTTTTTTGTCTTAGATCCTTCTTTTACTTTTTTGTATGATATTAGGAACAATGTGATGTTTAAGTTTTGGGGGGAGTATTAGTTAAATAATAATAATAATAATAATAATAATAATAATAATAATAATAATAACAACAACAACAACAACAACAACAACTTGTGTTGTGTGTTTGTTTTCCTATTTAATAGTTAGAAATTCATATTCATGGCATAAACTTGATCGAGATTAGAAATGCATAATATGAGTGAATGAATATACTTGCATGCTTAAAATGATTAACTTGGATTTCAGTTAAAAGGACATTATCTTATTGTGACAGATGAATGATACTTTTCATTTGATAAGAATTTGAGCCTTTTTGAACTATTAAAGACCAAATTCAAAGTATTCATTTTCAAAAGTATTCTTTCATGATTAAGGAACTCTAGAACTTGCTTGCAAATATTAGTTGAGATCACATAATCTTATGCAAACGTTGAAATGATAAAGGCAATTAGGATTTATCCCTTTTGCTTAAAAAGCCACATGATAATACCTTTAGTGAACCCCCTTTGAGCTTAACATGAAACATTTTCTTTCTTTAAACCCAAAATATGAGCTTTAACCTTATTATTTATCCTCTTTGTTGTACCTACCATAAGGCAAGTTCAGCATTTAAATGTGTATGATTAAGTTTAGGGAATAATTGTTTGAACAAGTATGGGGGAATCATAGGATATAGTTGGCTTTTAAGTTAGGAATGGGTAGGGTTGCAATAATTTGTATCTCTCTGCTACACTTTTCTCTTTTAAACTTGATCCTTTTCTAAATAAATAAATGAAAAATATAGTAAAAAAAGAAAAAAGCAAAAAAGAAAAAAGAAAAAAAGAAATAGAAAAGAACAGAAGGGAAGAGAAAATAACCAGAAAATGAAAAGAAGAGGAGAGAAGTAAAAATGGGAAGTGTTAATTTTGTTAAATGAGAGGAAATGATTGAGTGTTTTATGGTTCATTGTTTTGTATTATTTTAAATGCTCAATTTTTGATGTAGTTTTAAACTACGATTTTCTTATTTCCTACCCTTAGCTTAACCCCATTACAACCAAAATAAAGACCTTCATTTTGGTGTTCGTGTTTGATATGAGTGGTGGAGATTGGATTTGTAAGCAAGCTTAAGATAGATGCTTACATGAAATGAATGATGAGTGAATACATATCTTATCATTGAATGATTGAGAGGATGGAGAGTGGAGTGAGTGTCTATCACACTTATTGATGGTTTTTGGAATTAAAGTGCTTGTTGATTTTGGCTAAATATGTGAAGAATAGCTTGTTTATAGAGTATTATGAGTTTCAAGTTCTAAGATTGCATTTATTGAAATGATTTTTGATGTCTTTGACTATTTTTTGTGAAAATTGTTGTTTCTATTATTTGTTCTTGTATAGTCTAGTGTTCTTTATTTTGCTTGAGGACAAGCATAGTTTAAGTGTTGGTGAATTGATGTGTCTAGTTTATATTGCTTTTAATTGCCTTCATATCTTGATTTTGATTACAAATCCTTGTGTTTTGATCTAAATGTGAGATAAATTGAGTGAAAAATGGTGTGAATATTGGATGAATATTAATTGGATTATTTTGTGAATTTTGCATGAAGGATGAAGGGAAAGTTCACGTAATTTTGCATGAAAAGGAAAAAAAAAGAAAAGTGGTGAAATAACAAGTTAGCATCATGACTAACACTCACGGTGGTGACATAGACATAACTTGTCACCACCGTGACAAGTGCCCTCACTGGTTGATTTAACTTGTCACTCGCGTGACCCATTTTTTTTAATTCATCAACTTATTACGTGTCATGTGCAGGAGGGACAACTTGAAAACCTAGACCTAAAACATACTACAAATAGAAAGAGTAAGGAGGATGGTGGCACATCGGACACATTCACACATTCCATCATACACATCTTTCTCACCATAGACTCATTCAGGGATAGAACAGATAGAGAGAAAGAAGGTGGAGAAGGGAAGCAGAGAAGAGCTTCGACTAAGAAGAGAGAAGAGAGAAAGAGCAGACAAAGGAAGTAAAGGTCGAAGCAGTGTGAGCAGTAAATCATCTAGGTAAGAAATAAAGTAGAAGTAGAAGGCGAGAGCCAAAGCAGGAAGCTTGAGAGTGGCTAGAGATCACCGCAACTCCCTCATCTGAACACTAGTTTACTCATTTTGTTTATTATTTCTTTGTTGCTTTATTGAACTTACTCCTCTGTTAGCTGACGGACTCATACTATATTAGCTTTTGTAGTTTATTTCAGTTATTCACTTGGATTATTGCTTTAATACTTCTCTTATACTGGTTAATATGAGATTGAAGTATTTTAATATAATGAATCTTGTTATTCCGTGATGGGATGATCTCTTTTTCTTAAGGATTATTGTATTTTAGTCAGATATGCATGATTAAGGGACTTTGTTGTTGTCTTATGTTTGCTATAGTTTCTGAATTGAATGGATGTAATAGCATGATCAAACTTTGCATCATTTTGGTATTAAAAGAAGGATCAAGAGAAGAAGTTTATTATGGAACGAGAAATTATAGACGATTAGGTTAAGAATTAGAAATATATTAAGTTAAGTGGTAATTAATAGTCAGGTTTCCACAATTAATTCAGATGATAACTTGTTGAATACGAAAGTTAGACATTTGAGTTGATATTAAAACCCAACTGTTAATTTTAATAAGACAACAACCCAATGTCTTAGTTCTTTATGCACATTATGAAGTTGAATATGCAAAAACTCACAAGTTGGCGGAAGGTCTACTTGAAGATATTTGTTGACTATTTTATAATGCGGAGAAATAGGAAATATATTGTATGTTTTGGATTAAGTGCATAAACAGAATTTAAGTTTATGGAACAAGAAATTTGTGAATTATTATGATTAAAATATTCTTGTTAACTTAAGAATAAGGCAAGTTGCATTATGATAACCAAAAAAGAAACTAGTTAGAACATGGTCGAAGAAAACATACCGAAGGTTGCTTGTAAAATTTTGTATAATGCCGTACATAAAAACCATGTATTCCTATATTTTTAGTTATTTGTCTTGCTTTTTAACGCTTGCTTCACTAATAACTGGTTCAAGTACGATCTTGACATGAATTGGCTCGCTAACGAGCAACATGGTTGTAAAAAGGAATTATCCGTTTGCAGATACACAAACCACTAAAACAAGTTCCTCCGTATTCATTAATTTAGCAACGAAAATACATGGTTGATTGCAAAATGTGCTGGTGACAGCAATCTTATCAGTTTAACCATCACCAGCTCTGCAATACCAACAGATGCATGATTGTACATTTTTCCCAACGGTTGCACCACCAAAATCTTTCTATTCGTACAATCTATTTACACAATAGCCATCATTCTGCCATCGACAAAGGTAAACCACACCAGAACTTCATCCCACTGCAAGCAATTTGCATCCCATTCCCAATGAAGCTGGCGTTACTGTTTTTATCACTCTTTGCTACTGCGCACTGTAGTTTGGTTATAGCATAACCGACAAGCTGGCATACGTAGACCTTCATATCAAAAGCAGCAAAAGGAAATATCATAACACAGACAATTACGTGTGAATGCTAGCATATCTCATCCCCAATCCAATTATCTTTTTCCTTTGGTCCAGTAGGCCCCTCCTCACCATAAAGCTCCGTTGGAAACAAGTCAAAGATATTCTCCAACGAAAATCGGACAAAAAATGGAAGATGACCAATTATCTTCTCTATTTCAGCACGCCCATCATAGACAGTAGTAGGACCCCATTCTCTCATATATTGCAACCAACAGGGTTCTGTAACAATTCCATCTCCAAGATGCTCAGCAGCAATAAGCTGATACTTGGTGCTTGAGTCCACATAATATTTACTTCGAGCAGTGTCATTTCTCACACCAACTCCTAGCTTCGTTGACCCTTGAAGGTAAGTACCAGCATGTGGGAAACTAGCATGCCCATGTTTTGATGAATAAACAATTGGCCTATTACCTTCAATGAACTCCAATTCTGAAGCATCCACCCATTTACCACCACTATGCTGAGAGAAGAAGACTTGCCACAGTTCTCCTGTGAAATTGCTAACACGTAGGGTGAAATGCTCCCAATCACCCACATGTTGCCCTATCTTGGCCATTTGTATACTCATTATCCCAACTTTAACGGTGGCCGGTCCATTAAAGGGACAGAAAACCCACATAGCCATATCAGTAAAAGTTCCTCCAAGAGCTGGTTTTACGTGAACATATAGCTCAGCGCTTTCTAAGTGTCCTCGTTTCACCAAATTTCCTGCATCACCACTTGTCGGCAAATCTATCCAATATTCCCCATCACTTTCCCCTCCACTGGGCAAGTTTGAGCCCATATAATTGATTGGTTCACCCTGCTGCTTGCCATCTTCATATAAAAGTGCTCCATTTTTGAAGAACCATTGCACTGATGAGGGCATGTAAACTTCATCAGGATGGAAGTATACAGTAGGGCCATATTGCTTTATCAAGGTATGAATCTGGTCTAGATTAGGCATTGCTCGCAGATTGTTGTCAAGATTCTTCAAACATGCAGTATCTAGTAATGCTTCTTCAGAACTCAAATCATTGCTGCAATAGAAAGTACCCACAGGAACACCTTTAGCATACATTCCTGTCCTGCAAGGTTTTGTGTTCCACACCTGAAAAGGGTGTTTAGTAGATTTTGGATCCACTGAAGTTATCAGATCAGAAGTTTCACATCTTTCAGTCAGATCAGCTCGAACACATCGAGCATGATCTACATCAGGTTCCTCTGGACAGTTAGTCACCACTATGCCCATGGCTTTATAACCTTCAGGGGGGTTTGGCCGCCAAAAATATCCACCCCCTTCATAGTGTGAATCTGTACTCCAAATCATTGTGTAGTTAAGGGGTTTTGTCAGAGCTGGAGAATCTGATTTCAGTTCCTGACCAGAGTCATCTGCAGGCTTGCTGGCATTTGTATCACGAGCCACAAGAACGTACCCCCTCAGAGGCTGATTGTTTGGGTGACAGTAGTAACCTAGGCAATAAAATCCATCAGGGAACCCAACAGGTCTATAGAATGTGACCCCTTCTGTTTTGCCTTGCGATAGGCTGCAGCTCCAAACAATTTCAAATTGGGTAACTTGAATTACTTCTACATCTCCTAGGTTTATTCTTCCAGTAGCAAATCCCTCACCTGAAGACATAAGAGCCAATACTCCTAAGCAAACTGATCAACTAATGCTAGCGGAAACATGATAATATAAAAGACAAGCCAATCAAAATAGTGCATCGTTCATGGAATATTCATGGACTAATTCTAATAATGAATTTCCTAAACAGAAAACAAGAAATGACAATAAAAATGTCTCAAGGACCATATAAATCATTGTGACCATGTTTCGAGACAAGATAAGAGTTTGAGCTCCAACAACAATCCTAGGCCATATTAGACTCAGAAATAAGGCAAAAGTGTTCTCTCTCTCTCTCTCTTCATGTGGGTTATTTGGAAATAGCTTCTCTACTAGTTAGAAATAAGGCTGCGTACTACTGGACCTCCCTAGATCCTGCGTATTAGTGAAATTCCTACAGAGTGTTGCTGTTATAAATAAGGTAGAAGTGTTGTCATCATATGAGAACATCACATGTAACTCCCAAAATTGTGACTCCACCTTAAGTACAGAAAAGGTAGCCTGTTCTTCGAGTTTAAATTTAGATATATTACAAACTTTAGGAGTGATTTTGATCTGGCACAGTAGCCCTCTCCAGCAAAATCTGGCACGAATATTGGGAAAAGAAATGGACAATTAATAATGAAGGTCATGCATTTACTGAATTATAAACCAATTAGAAATCAGGTGAGAGAAACTAACTGAGATGCATATGGAAAAGAAAGTTTTTGACTTCTGCAAAAGGTTTTCAGTACTTTGGAACACGTTCAAATTCGATGATTGAGTTAGAGGTTCTGGTTTTAGCCGTGTAAAACTCCTTCATTCCGTCCACAGGGTAAGAAAAAAGTTAACTTGCTACTTTTACTTTTCCAAGGAGTTGATCGACCAATCACATTGGAATGTAGCAAAATAAATTTGGAGAAAATTGGAAATCAAATTAATGAAATACTTGATTAATAATTTAGCTTTGAGATTAGACTCTGCAAAAGTGACAAACTCATATAAGCTTAGATTGTTTGATAATTAGCATATCAAACAATTGTACAAGGTAATTATATATGGACTTCATGCATTCCACCTATCACTAACTAAACACACAAAAATCAAGAATTCATGAGCATAAGAATCTTGAGTTTGAACTACCCAGAAAATGAAAACCAAATATTGTATATAAAAAAAGAAGACAAACACACCTGCAGGCCAACTAGGAAGAGGTGAAGGCAAAGAGAAGGGTTCTGGGTCAAGCTCAGGCAAGTTCAAGTCAGGGGCTTGATTGCAGCAAAACCACTCGCACCCAAACATTTTCCTTTCGATTTTTCTGATAACCAAACACTTCCGCTGTCCAAAACCAGAAACTATTTCCGCAAGAGTTTCGATCTTTAGCCTCTCCTAATAGCAAAAGACAATAGCAATAGAGAAATGTAACCTCTCTCTCTCCCTCTCTCTCCCTCTCTCAACACTCCTTTTTATCAGCTTGTTGAGAGATGAAAAAGTAAAGCAAGTACCTTGAATTCAACGTTGTTGTTTAATGAACGTTGGTGGGACAGTGAAGTAGTTGAAGTTGGTGTTACTTATAAGCTTGGGAATTAGTTATATACTTACTTTCCTTGGGATTTCAGATCAGGGGTTGTGAGGGGTCGGGTTGGGTTGGCATGTTCTTCCATGTCCAACGTGTAAAATGCTTAATCACTAGACATCACAGTCACTGTTCCTTTCTTTACTACTTTCCACCTACCTTGCAAGTTGCCACCGAACTTGACCAATCATTTATGGAGTATTATAACTACACCCCGCATCTTCTGTTCCATAACGCCTCCTGATCTACAGCGTTTTCATCCCTTCTTTGTAATGAATACAAAGAAATTGGGTAGCTAAGAATGTAAGAAAATAGGGTAGACAAGAACAGAAGATCTGTCCCTTGTAACTTGGACTTCCAACATCGATGAAATAATGTACTAATATATCTGTTTACTTCAATTGACTACCTCAGTATGAAAATAATTAAATTATGTTCAGTCTGTTGCTGAGAAAAAAGAGTTGAAGAGTAGCCAATAATTGGGTAGCAATTATTAAGTTGATTAGTTTGGATAAGAGAATATTAAACTGTTAAGAGGTGAGTATATAAATTATCATAACTAATAATCAATCAAATTTTCCCCTTTTCTAAAATTAAAGTATATGATTTGGGTTAGAATAAATTTTCATTTAAATTAATAAATAATGGTTGAGATTTTAACAAGATAATTGCTTAAAATTTTCTTCTTAATAAAGTTAACACATTTTCTTATAGACCTACTTGTTACTACCGATGGATCTAAACTTAACATATCTATTTTACATTGATCTGAGTTTTAATTTAAGTTCAAATTTAAAAGATTGGACTTGTTCTAACTTAAATTGACTAGATAAAATGATGTTATTTTATTAGTAGCTTAAGCTCGACCAAACTTCTATTTAAGCTCAGGTTGAATAAAGGAGAGTTAGGTCGAGTCGAGCCAAAACATAGGTCCAACTCGACTAATTGTCAATCCTGCTTACTATCACAAATTCAATCTCTTATCATTGAAATTTTCTTTACTTTGTCTTTTTTATATGCATTTTTTTCATTATTCTCATATTCAATATAGGGTTGAAGTAATAATACTTCTTCACAATAAGTTAATCAAATAAATGATACTTTCTATTCGTAATTAATAGGTTTATATTAATATGTATCATATATTAAAGTCATATTTATAGGATCAATAACCCAATTAAACACTCCAGTTGATGGTTAACTTATATTAAAAATATGTTAAGGCTTTCAAATTTTTCATTTAATTTTGAGTCAATGGCTCATTAA
The DNA here is from genome assembly GCA_026546855.1 of Erythroxylum incrassatum. NCBI lineage: Eukaryota > Viridiplantae > Streptophyta > Magnoliopsida > Malpighiales > Erythroxylaceae > Erythroxylum > Erythroxylum incrassatum. The sequence goes on along the minus strand of JANVCL010000212.1, from coordinate 12,539,225 downwards.
GTAATTTTCTCAAATATGTGATTTGCATGATATTATGTGCACCCAAAACTTTGTCTAATATACATCACTTTTTAAAAATTAATAGATATGGATTCTAATAGTACTAAAAAAAGTGTTATATAAAATAATTGGTGTATTCCACTAAATGCTTAAAGCTAAATGCATGCATTAAAGTTGTGAGTGTAATAAAAGAAATAAAAACTAGTAGTTTAAGGACCTAGAAATCTTATTTAAAACATTAACTATCTCATATCACATAAACTTTTTCTCTTAAATGACATAATATGTTAAGTCAAAATGACTTCACGATTAATAATTTTGACAATTTTCTTGTGGACCTACTTGTTACTATGGTTGACAATTTTGATCCTATTTGTCAGGATCTAAACTTAACATATCAAATTTAAATTGATTGAGTTTTAAGTTAAGTTCAAATTTAAAAGATTGAACTTGTTCTATGTAGCGCTCCCTTATCATAGAGTACCCACCGGAACGCCCGTAGATCATTTCAGTACATATCCTACGATTAGACATGGAAAACGGGCGGGTGGTCCGGGTATGGGTACGGGTCTAAAGGGTACGGGGTCACACGGGTACAGGCTCGCGGGTAAATTTATAGAAACGGGTAATGATTTTGAAAATCCATACCCTGCCCAGCGGGTATGGGTAGACCCG
>JANVCL010000212.1:12504399-12520139 GCA_026546855.1 Erythroxylum incrassatum | reverse complement strand
AGTCATTGGGCACCAAGCCTACACCTATTAAGTTATTTCTGCACACTCACACGAAGAAGCATGACGGTGTAACCTTCATCAACAACCACTATTGAGAGCTGAATGTATGTCCCGTTAATGCATTTTATATATTTCTATATACTGCTCCCGTCCTTCTTTTTAATGTTAACTTCACATACCTTATAGGACCAATTACAACAAAACCTTGAGCTACAATCTCAGGAGGAACAACCTATAGACGTGACTCAGACATATTTTGAGATCGTGGGTGGTAGGGATCGCCGTGACAGGATATTTGGTCTAGGTTCGTATGGGAACACTTGTTATTCCCAATCTTCCATGTCCAGTACAGCAGCGTCCACTAGGCCATCGAACAATAATGAAGTCATCGAGCTTTGGGCCACAGTAAAAACATTAATGGACAAGATAGCTCATTTGGAAGAGGGGCAGACAGAGCGGGAGGAACAACGAATGAGGGAGCAGGAGCAACGAATCAGGGAGTAGATGGAGTTACGGATGAGAGAGCAGATGGAAAAGATGAGAGAAGAGATTATGCAGATGGCTCAGTTGAGACCACCATTGGAATAGTCAAAGGGAAGTTCTACAGAGGACCACCCGCGATCATCACAACCTTAGATAGTCGAACTCATTATTTTAAAGTACAAACATAACAATTTATGTACACTTTGATGTGTTTATTACCAATTTTATAACAATTGACATTCTTTAAACTCTGTACTTCTCGTCTAATTTTCTTATTACACAAATATCTACAAATATACAAATTAGGTTCGTATGCACAGATAAGGGAACTCTTAAGAATATGCATTTAGCGAAAGATAATGATATGTTAGTAGGTATTCATAACACCGATGGATTACATAATTCCGTCGGTATATATAACCTTTCTTCGACGGAATGGAACATTCCGTTGGTACAATAACATGAACTACAAATGCTGACGCACCAATTACCGTCGGTAATGCATAAAACTTTCCGACGGATTATATTTCCGTTGTTAACGTTTACACTTACTTCCATTTTCGCTATGAATGTAGCGACGGTGGCTCCGTCCCTAAATTGTACTGACGGACATAGGCCGTCGGTGATATCTGCATTTCACCGATGAAATTTTTAGTCAATGTCCGTCACAACATAACAACAACGGATAATATTTCGTCGATTTTCCGTTGACAATACACCGACGGTCATTGTCCGTCGGTAAGTAATAGCGATAGCCTTGTTGACGATGGTTTCTTCTTTCGTTGCGTTCTGTCGGTAAATATAATTGTCGACGGAAATGTTTATTTCTCCGATGGAATATTCCGTCGGAGAATGTGAGTTTTCTTGTAATGGATGTTGCATTACAATATGGTTATGTGTTCATACTGAATGGATTAGACTTTGTTATGAAAGGAGTTATGTTTTAAAACTATAATTAGTTGTATCTAATATTGGCATTTAAATCCGGTCTTAGCCTAGTTTGATCAGGCTTCAGGTCTGACTTAAGCTTTTTTTAGATTTTAGGCTTTGCATTAAGCTCGAGCTCGAGCACTTGAGCTGAGTTAGCCTAAAGCATGACATGTCTCAATTAGTGTGCAAAATAACATCATCTTATACTAGGTAAAATGACATCGTTCAATCTTCTAAGTTCTCTTCTTCAAACAAGCTTGGACACTTTAGATTAATTATAATAATTTATCTATAATTTCATATCTTCTCCTCATGCCTCCTTGTAATTCCACTCTCTTTGTAATGTTGTCCTCTAATCTCCATTCTCTTTACAATCTCCAATCTACTTGTTGTTCCCAATTCCACTACTCTAGCCGCTCCACTGCTCCACAGTTCCATAATTCTAGAAGAAATGTTGGAAGAATAGAGAATAAGGAAAGCTTTGTTTCATAATCTCTCTCTCTTTTCCTATTTTCTTATTGGAACTTCTTTTGTTATAACAATTATTAGCCTTTACAAAAACTCCACAATTAGGAAAATCAATTGTATATTACCCTTTTGACATTGCTCTTATAAAAGTAAAGAAAGATAGTAATCACAAATTTATAAGATCCTTCGTAATGTGTCAGTCCTTTACATGGCATTATAATTGGAATTTATGCATATGATTGAAGGTGTAGTCCTTTGGATGTATCATATGGCATTCACAAGTTCTTTAAATTCCATAAACCACAAGTTCACTTGCTTGGCAATTTTTTTATCACTTAATTAGTTATTATTGTCTTTTTTTATTTGTTTATCATATGATGGATCTTTAGCTTTATAATACTTAACATAATTCAAGTGAACAAAGCCTATACTTGGCTATTCATACTTTAATAGGATAACTTTTTGACTTTGTTTGTGTGCCTTGTTTATTCATATGCATTGCTTATTAATTGATCACCTTTTATTAAGTAATTATATAATTGGGAAAAGCATTCACTTTCACTATTAGGATGCCACAATTGTCTTAGCACATAACTCTTTTTCCATTTTCCCATTTGAATAACAAGTTTATAGAATTGAGGAACTATATAAAAAAGGGGGAAGAAGAGCCCCATTTGTTGAATTATATGCTAGAAATGGTTGTGATTCTTGATTAAGATGAACTGAGGAATTTATTGCTAAAGAACTAAACAAAAGACAATTTAGATACTTTAATGATTATGCCTTCCTCCTACATGTTCTTTGGAAGCATTTCAAGTGCTCTTCCACTTACTACATCATCACGTGAGTTTTAATGGCCTTTCTTACCGATTTTGTCTCTTTTAATTTACTAGTGCAAAGGCAACTTATAACAAAAGTTGGATGTAAAACCTAATATGCAATCTAAATCACTAGTATGTGATGTGAATAATAAGGTGAAATATATGTTTTGTTAAGTTTAAGCAAATTAATTTTTCTAATTAATTTCTCCCGTGTTGAATGATGTTATGCATCTAATTAATTTGTCTTGTGGTGAGTGTTGCTGTGCATCTGAGCATCTCATTCATGGAATTTTTATTTCATATCGATTAATTTTAGTTGGTGGCTCTCTTATTTACTTTGTTAAATGTGATTTAGGTTTCTACTTTTACAATTCATTTAACTAATTAGTTAGCTAACATATTTTATAATTATAATAAGTTAAATCACTTAATGATGTTTTAATGATCATTTATGTTGATTGTTTCAAATGGATAAACATATTCCTTCAATAGAGAGTTCTAATCTGGTACCAAACGGATACTAGTAGAGATTTCTAATTTAGTACTAAGTGAAGAAATGATTCAGGTTAAAGGAGTAAGTTCATTGAGAAGTGATGTCTGAAATCACTTCAATAAGACTAGATTAATGGATGGAGTAGAAAAGCCAAATGTAAGTATTTCCATAAGATGTTGGCCGAGAGTTCTAAAGGTGGAACATCTCATTTAAAGAGACATATGGAGTCATTTAACATAAAGAAGATCGTAATAAAAGGTTAAACATTTTATATTTGTAGTCTAATAAGAATGAAGAATGAAATGTCTATCACAACTTATGACAACAACAAATCAAATTTTTTGATAGCTAAGATGATTACTAGTGATGAACGACCACTCTCTACTATTGATAGTAGAAAATTTAGAATGTTTGTCGCCTCACTCCAACAGACCTGCAGGATCCTAACTCAAAACACCTTAAAGAAAAACATTTTAAAGATATATGAGGATCAAAAGAAAGAAATATTAATACATTTTCGAGTATTAACAGATGGGTAGCCATCACATTAGATATATGGACAGTTGATAACCAAAAAAAGGGTTATATGGTGGCGATGACATATTACATTAATAATGATTGAACTTTATGTAGTCGACTATTAAGGTAAATTATATTATTTAATATTACTACCATTTATTTATTTATTTAAAAATAAAGGAAATTGTATTAGTGGAATGAGTTTTATAATTATATTAGTAGATGGCCTAGTTATTAACCTTTATATCCAAAATAATAATGAAGGGTTTAAATTAAGCCAAGTGTTATGATGATCTTGCACCACGAGTATCATACGCACCATTATTTATTGATTATATTATAATTGATATTTTCATACCTTTAAATGGTTAGTTTGTTTATATGTCGGAATCATATATAAGTGAAAGGTTAACAACCGTGTTAAGGGATAAAAATCAAGATTGTGGCAGTTTAACTCTAGTTTTAGGTTTAACTTTAGATTCAGTTTATAAGACTAGTGTTAATCCTGCATTTGCAAAATTCATCAAAGAAAAAAAGCTAAGATTTCTTATAATAATGTGGAGTTGGAAAACTATTTAAAGGTAAGTGTTGTGGTCAAAGTTAAAAGTTTGAAGTTCGATGTATTGCTATGATGGAAAAAACCTAAAAACACTTTTTCTAATAATGCAAGAATTACACAAGATCTCATAGTAATTTTAGTATCTACTGTTACTTCAGAGTCTGCTTTTAGTATTGGTGATATGATAATTAGTCCTTATCATTCTCAACTTCATCCTAATATTGTAAAATCTTTTATATGTTCTCGAAATTGGTTAGATGATGGACATATTAAGGGTAATCATATATTATATTATCTTATATTATCTTTTTTATATTAAAACAGATACGAATACATAGACTATTCTTTCAACTAAAAATTTCTTTGAAAAAATATTCGATAATGAAGGTATATTTAATTTTTGATTGTTATACGTTGAATATTCATTTAATACAATTGTTGCATAATTAGGTATAATTTACATGATGATGTTTCTATAAGTGGATAAAGTGGTGTGAACTATTGACAATCCTAATTATAATAATTAGTTAACCTCTTTCCTCTATTTCGGATTTGTCTTCTTTAATCTTTTCTTGTGGACTTACTATTTTTTATATCATTACTTTGCTTTTTTACAATTAAATATATAAATCATTACATGTGTATTTTTATATAGGTTAACAAAGACAACTTTATACAATTATCTCTACCCATTTATGGTGATGAAGATTTAGTTTTAATCACAAGCGTATGATGTAGCTATAGCTAGCACTGATCAGTAAGACTCAATTCCACGAGAACTAAAATTACTAGTCCTTATCATCTTTCTATCGTCTAATCTAACAAATTATGGTGATTACGATTAATCAATTAAAAATTGAAAAATAAACTAAAATAAATCAATATAATTGATTAACTAGAATGAAGATAAAACTAGGAAACATTCAAAGAAGACAATGGTACCTGGACTTTGAATCCTCCCTAGGATTGCTTATGCAATCATAATTTTACTATTTAATTTAATTTATAGTTTATTCGAATGTGAAAATTCTTCAACTATAATAATATCTTTGTCAAAACTATTAACATCTAATCCTCAGTTGATTAACTGAAATTTCTTTTTAGTTAAAACTCCTAAGATTGCTTTAATCGATTTGTAAATATCACTATTAGGTTTAACCCTAATCTAAAGGATTTATATCAACCTATCTCTAGGTTTGCATACAACTCCTTTCAATTATAGTATATCTATTCATATAAAAGGATTTCTCATTCTTTATGACATGAAATCATATATGAATCAACATGCTAACAATATTAATTCAAGAATAATTAAGAACACATAACTGAATCTCAATGAAACTACATAATAAATTAAATAACATAAGATATAGTCTATCCCGGGGTTCATCTAATCCAACTACAAACAAAGGTTCAGTTCATAATCATATAATACATAACATCAAAAATAAAGAAAAAATAAAAAATAAAAAACATAATGAAGTCCCTTTTAATCCTTATAAAATCCACTTTATATTGATAGAAATCTACACTGACTATGTTTACTTTCTTATTATTTGTTTTCTCTATTATTTTAAGCCATCAATTTTTATCTTTGTTTTGACCTTTTATAGCTTAAAAATTAGGGTTTCTGAATTGTATATGATCATCCATATGGTCGTGTGCATGACCATTTCTCTCAATCTCACTTTAATTCTTCAAAAATTATCATAAAAACATAATTCTAGAAAGCTACACAATTTTGGACACAACCGTATTCACCTCCATACGGTTGTGTCCTTTAAAGACAACGTCAACCCTTCAAATTTTTGCTTCAATTCCATCCAATTTCCACCATTTTCGACTCATGAAGGCAATTAAAACTAAAAATAATAATATGAACAAATTAAGTATAAAAAATAATTAAAAATATTAAATAAACCAACAAAATGTAGTAGAAATAGGATTAGAAATATGGTTTATTAAGCATGTATCAATTTACTCAACTTCAATCTCCACTTTATAGCTACAATTGATAATTTCTCTTTGACTTTTTGTATCTTTTTTCATTTGGATAATATTGGCATTATGATAATTTTTATTTGATAATAGAATAATTTTCTTAATATTATTGTGATTTTTATTACATAGACAGAATCATGAATTGATGTTTTTTTTCATGTTTTATAGGAATCAAACACAATTTTATTGTTTGACTTAGATAAGAAAATAATGAATAGTAAAGAAAAAAGTTAATAATTTAAAGCAAAATTAATTTAAAATATCAAGCAAATCGATTTTAATTATTTTTTTTAAAGCAAGACATTGGGCTTAAGTATATAAATTTAATTAAAAATATGGATTCTTTATTAGAGTTTAGATAATTTGACAAAAAAAAGTAATTAGAACATTCAACTTCAAGATTATGTTTTAAAATTGAACTTAAGGTCTAAAATATTAGGTTTTATTAGAAAATTAATAAGATACAAAATATATTTTTATATAAAATAACATATACGAAGTTTTTTTTATTGAAAATGAGTTTTTGGATAACAAAGAATATTATAAAAAATTTTAAAAATAATTTTATTTAAACTTTTTATTTTTAATTAAAAAAGGGCCTAGCTTTAGCTCGATCAGATTTCAGGTTGCAGAGACTCGATCAAGCTTAGGCTTGAATCCTATATCTAAGGCTCGATCCCTACTACCATTATCGCTTTGTGTCTATGTCAACAACAAAACCTAATTATGTAGCAACTAGACAAGCTAGGAAGGAAGTAAGATGGTTAAAATTGGTGTTGGAAGAACTCGAGCACAAATTATAATAAAATGTTTCGTTATTTGTGACAATCAAAGTGCCCTTCGTCTAGCAAAGAATCCGTTAGTTCACTAAAAAGTCAAGCACATATGACATATGAGGTCACTTTTACTTTGTTCATAAGAAAGTAGAGGAATAAATTGTGGATATGCAAAAAGTTCATATTAATGACAATAATAGATTTTACGATAAAAGCAGTCAGCAATGATGTGTTTGTTTGGTTTCGATCCTTATGCAGCTTGATAGAAATACAACTAACATGACATTGACATGGTGGTATAAAAATTGGTTGAATTTCCATAAAACCTTTAAGTGAGAGATTGTTAAATATTATTTAAATGGAATAATCTAGAAATTACTCACAATATCTAGATATTATTCACATTAGAAAAATTTGAATATTTACACATATCTAGATAAAGATAAACAATTTATGGTATAAAGTAAAAATTAGAATAGGTGGTAATTATAATCAATTGAAATGTATTGTTATAAATAGTTTTGCTACACCTATAAGCATTCTGCCCATCTTCTTGTTTTACGCATCAAGCAACAAGTTCAAGGATCAAGAATGTACCTTCTGACCCTCACGGGTAGCTCGGTTGGCAATCTAGTAGGGTTAGTTGGGACAAGGACCAAGGTTTAATTTTCGGTAATGAGAGTGCATGGGTCGCTCTATTAAGGGGTCGAGCGAGATCAAACCGTAGTTTACTTCTTCACTATCTGGTCAAGCCCGAGTGTGGGGGCAGTTGGGGTGGTTGATTCCACCTTTTGGGACAAAGAATGTACCTTGTGAGAATTCTAATTTTGTACGTTCTAAACTATAAATCAATATTTGTAACTTAGAAAGTGTTTGTATTATAACTCTTCTTTTCATTCGTAATAATATTTTTTGTGTTTATTTCTTTCAAATTGAATTACCATCTTGCTATATTTATCTAATCATTCCAACGCTCGTATGAATAAGAATATTAGAGATAAACTAGTAGATTGGAATTGGATAATGGAAACAAAACAAGGTGGTAATCGTATGTCATTGGATAAGTTCATGGTAAAGGACCATGCATCACAATATGGGTGCCCTACTTCAATTTACAAGTAAAGTTAAAAACATGGTGATTTATATAAAAATGATGAAAGAAATAAAACAGTATTTGTGATCACTTCCCTCGATCATACACCAACCAACCAATTATAGTTACAGCATTAGCCTCCATTTTTGTTAGCTTTACAAGTACGATTGACTGTTAACAGAGCCAAGACGATACACTTTCCCATATTTTTTCTTGTTGCTACCTCTACCACAAGTAATTGAAATTTCGCACCCGAAAGCATTACCGAAGCACGAAAACAGCCCTCCACCGTCTGACTTCCGCCTCTGCTGGCTCCGCCTGTTCGACCTCGATTGCTCCTGACTATTATCCCTATCGTAAACCGAGGGAAGCTCAGCTCTCCATCTCTCTAGTTTCGTCCTTAATCCTTCCACACTATCATTTTCTGTCCAGTCGTCAAGTATTGAGCTCCCTGCACCCTCTACATTGTTTGCAGCCGTGTTTCCTGGTGTTTTTATCAACCCTTTCGCAATTGCTGCTGCCACCACCGAAGCTGAAGGCCCCACGTCGGAGCAAAGAGATCCATTGACCATGCTGCCATTGCAATTCCCTCCATTTCCAATATTCTTCTCTTTGTGATTGGGTTTCAATGCAGAACTAATCAACGATCCGCCACCAACAACTGAAGACCCTCCGCCACCACGACCCTTCACGCCAAATTCGTCAGTTTGTGTGGTGATTTCAGATCTGTCACTCTTGGACCGACGCAACTGCGCTGTCTTCTCCTCTATGCTCTGTTTGTTATTTGTTTTCGCATCTATAAGCTCATTGAATCCTATTGCAGACGCGCTAAGTTCTGTTAACAGAGGCATGCTACGCATTGTGTTGTCCAGAATCTGCACGCCCATGTTTAGGATACCTTGAGGCCTGCCTGATGGTCGACGAACCTGAAGGGCAACGAAGTGCATCTTGGAGTTGTTGTTATGAGAAGGAAACAAATTGCTGATAAGAACCCGGACAGAACCTATCTGAACATCGCGCAACCATGCAGCCGCGAAGATTTCAATCATGATGGCGGACGTTTCAGCGTTCAGGAATGTGTCGTCAACGCGAAACACGAACTTTTCATTCCATTGTGGGTTGATGTGGCCATGTTGATCCACCTTAGTCGTCAGCTTTCGTTCTTGATGGACCCAAACAACAGCATAGGTGCGCATGGACTTGGAAACAGGAGCCAGGTCCTGAGCAGATATGACATTGATTTCTAAAAGTTGGAAAGGATGACCATTGTAAGGCATAGTTGTGATATGAAAACGTGGTATATTCAGAGCCTTTTTTTTCCCCCCTGGATCACTGCCAGATCCCAGAGGCTAACGCAAATTGGAAAATGGCATGTAAGGGCTTCTGCTAGGTTTTGATGTTTATAAGTGATTTGAATTTGGATGTATAGTTTTTGCGGTTTTGGCTCCTCTCCAATGAATCCTGATAAATTAAGCCAAACCGGTTATAATCTGCAAGTTTTCTACCAACATTATGTTTCAGTGGTTCTTTTCTTTCTGTTTATGGTTACAAATGCCTCCGCAGTTTATTTTTAGCAAAACCCCTTTAAATTAACATGAACAACTGACTTGTCTTATTGCATTATATGTATTAACTGGAATTAATCTATGATATGGAGAGTAACTAAAAATAAGCAAATGAAGTTGATACTATCATTTTGTTATGTCATTCCGGATAATCTAAGCAGAATTCAGTTTATCAGTTTTTACCACTTTGTATGCCGGCAAATATTTCAGAACATCCTTTAACAGATTATCAGCTTCATTTGACCCTTCGTAAGTCCTGATGATTATGTACATTTCAAGCAATGGCCATTTAAAGACTGAAATGCTTAATCATTAAAAAAAAAAGAACTAACTGCATTTCATGGACTTCTCATGCAGTCTGATCTGTAGGGTACTGTCGCTCACCAGTGGCATTTAAACTGAAATTATGCGTGGTCCAACCTCATTGCATCTGGGAAGACTCCACAGATTAAAACTTGATGTATCCTTGTCAGCATATGTTTTCAAAACACGACTGATTAGGGAACTTGTTTGACGCATAATTTGGCATGTTTTAGTCTTTTCTCTATAATAAAAGTAGACCAAGGCTTCGAATGGCCCCTTACTCAAGTGCCACTATACCAACTCTTCTTCCATTTCTGTTGTTCTCTTTTTGGTTGCATCCCCCTCGGAAGTTTTATGCCCGCAATCTTCTATGATTGCTTGATCCGGATAAAGGCACAGGTTTGGCTAAGAGTTAATAATGAATGGCCTTCATGACTCTCCAATGACAAGGCACCAATAATTAGCGCTTTAAGTAAGATATCGTGTCCAAGATTGTAGGAGATGAAACCCTTCTTTTCATACTCCATGAGTAATAGAGAAATTATAGAATATCCTGTCATCAAAATAATGAAAACAGGAGCAGAAAAAATGACAACTTTTCTTGGTGGGATTCTTCTTAAACAAATTATTGACTTTTTTATTTATTAAACGATGGATTAAACAAGGACTTGAGCATGTATACATCAATAACTCTTTTTTTTTTGTTCACAAAAACACTAAGAAAGTCACGGGGCATCATACATACATATAGGTAGAAAATAACAAGGATTGAAATTTAATAAAAGAAATCAAAATGTTCTTTTATTATGGTTACTTGAATATTGAAGCACTAATGGATTGAGCTACCTAGTTAGTGCAATAAGAAAATTCATCTATATAAATGAAACAACAGCATCATTCAAGAGACCAAGATATGCTTGAAGTCCATATGCAAAATTAACTTTTGAAAGTTGTTAAGGTGAGCAAAATGGATGATATAAAGACAACATAATCTTTTTAACAATCAATATCTCTAATCATGGATATGTTGAATTTGTCCAAATTCTACAAATAATGTTGAATCGGTTAAAAGAAAAGTTCAAAAGGATTAAGATAATGTCGCTCCCAGTTTTGAACCTCGAAACATATTGCCTAGTCGACTTCTGAGATAGTTGATAGTGAGAGTGATGTTTGTTGAAATATAAGAGTGGGAGTTTGACCCACATTAGAAAAAGAGAGGAAAGAAGACCAATATATAAGTCTAGTGGGCTACTCCACCTATTACCAATTGATTTTAGGATGGAACCTCACTTAGACTTGTATGTGGTCTAACTTTCCTTCTCGTATGGGCCCGTAGGCCCATTGTGAATTCTAACATGGTATTAGAGCAGGTTGCTCTTATCTTAGTCGTTAACACCTCGAAATGATAGATTATGTCACGTGTTAGACGCACACGTGAGGGGTGTGTGTTGAAATATAAGAGTGGGAGTTTGTCCCACATTAAAAAAAGAGAGAAAAGAAGACCAATATATAAGTCTAGTGGACTACTCCACCTATCACCAATTGGTTTTAGGATAGAACCTCACTTAAACTTGTCTGTGGTCTAACTTTTCTTCTCATGTGGTCTCGTGTGGGTCCGTAGGCCCATTGTGAATTCTAACAATATTTCACCCTCTAAGAAGCCACATTAGTAGATTAAGAGATAATGATATCTCTAGCTCTCCTTAAGCTTCTTTGAATCTTAAAAGGGATTGCAAAGTGGTATCAGAGCCAAGTACCTATCCATTAGAAAGATTACTAAAACCATGCAAATGAATGTAAGTCAACCACACAATCCATGCACTTTCTGTCATTTATTACTTAGTGCTAAAACACAATTAACAAATGATTGTAACATATTTAAGGGTCAATTTAACGAAGAATTAGATAGATTGATTAATTATCAAGAACAAATTGAAAACAATACGATAGTAGAAAATAAACAATTGATGGAAGAAATAAGATATGAAGTAAAAGCAGCATATAATAATTATCTCTATATCAAAAGATGATTATCTTATTATACATATATATATCGATTTCATAGATTACTTAATCATGGCTAATAATATATGTCTTATATGTTCAATAATTAGTAATAATATAGACGACACACAAACATTTATTACTAGATATCATCAGTTAACCCAAATTGCTGAAGATAATTTATTAGAATATATAATCAATAATAATGAAGAAAATTATAATCCGATGATAATAGAAGAACTTCGACTCCATTTAGAATTAATGATGGATACAATTCAACTTTTGGAAGGTGAATTAAATTTTTATATTATGCTACATCAAGAGCATCTAACTAGACATAATAATGGATAAAATACAGGATATTATCGAAATAGACCAACAAGAATCATTAGAAAATGTAGAAAGGAATGTCCAACAACAACTAGCTGAATTAACCGCTTTAGTACATAAATTAAACCTCACAAATTCTCAAGAATATATTAATGCAACTATGACTAAAGACAAAGAAAAAGAAAATGAAGAAATTATATATGGATGGGAATCCGATCAAGAAATTTATATGCAGGACGATAAAAAAGATATAACAATGAGAGATCAACCTGAAAGCAGTAGGGCTGGAGAACAACGGGCATATGATAAAGAATTAGTAAAAATGAAAAACAAATTAGTAGGAATAAGTGGTAATAATAGAGAAGATTCGCGACAAAAATTTATCAATGATCAAGGATATTATCATAAAGGAAATAAAATACAGAAATATCCAGTAGAATATAAACCCAAACATGTTTCATTAGCTACAGACGGTGTATTAAATCTAGATTGCGTTATAAATCCAGAAGAACTAATAAATGAGTGGACTAGTAAAATTCAATTACTTTTACAAATAGAGAAACCTTTTGGAGAACTTCCACATAACAAAGATTATATATGGAATTTTGTCACGTTTAAAACATCAGGCATAGTTCAACAGTTTTTAACTGACAATGAAATAGCCTTAAAAGCAACTCCACATTACCAAAATACAACTATAGATATTGATACATTTGAAATAATTTCTGACAAAATATATAAAGAATTTATAGGAAAGGATATTATTTTATTTAAACATGAAAATAGGATAGCCAATAAAAAATTAGCCTTACATCATTTGAATAATATGCGAATATGTAATATGTGTTATTTAGAAAATTTTATATGTGAATTTAGAAAATATTATTATGTATTAAGTAGAATTGAACAAGAACTATATACTCAAGTTTTTATACAAAAATTACCTTACCCTATGAATATAAAGGTAGCAGAAACATTTCAAGACAGAATAGATCAGCATTCAATAGCAAATAATCTAGGAGGCGCTATACTAATTACAAAAGAAATTTTAGCTCAACAATGTCTAGAATCTCGATTACGCAAAACATTAAAACATCAAAGTATTCAATTATGTTGTTCAGAAAACGCAGAAGTACCACAACAATATGGATGTGAAAAACAATATTTCCGCAAAAGAAAAAATCGGCATCCTTATTAAAAGAAAACAAAATATAATAGATACAAATGGACAAAGTACCCTTCAAATTATTTTAAACGAAAACCTTTTAGACCTTTTAATAAACTCGATCGAAAATATTTTAGGAGACAAAAATACAGACAATTTAAACCTAAACAAAAATATTGTCCTACAAAAAAGAAAGAATGTAGATGTTGGATCTGTAATGAAATAGGACACTATGCAAATAAATGTCCTAAAAAACAAGAAAAATCTTTTAAAAATAATGCTCATATATTAAATTCAGCCTTTCAACATCAATTAGAACCAGTAGAATCTGAATACAACACAGACTTGACTATCTCTTCCATATATTTTTATGAAATCAAAGATGAATCTAATTGTACCAGCTCAGAATCAGAATCAGAATCAACAGTTCAATCCCAACGCAACTTTTATTCAAGTGATAATTCAACGAACTAAAGTTAATGCATATATAGATACTGGTGCAACTATTTGTATAGCATCTAAACAAATACCACTTCCTTGGAAAAAAATTACAAAAACCTTTACAAATTCGAATCGCTGATGGAAGTTATAAATTTTATGGTATGCCAGTTATTATACAAATATAGTCATAGAAGGATTTACTTTTTCTATACCCTCTATTTATCAAAATGAATCAGGATTACCATTAATAATAAGTAATAATTTTTTACGCTTATATAACCCATTTTGTCAGTATCTACATTATATTACATTAAAAACACCTTTCATTAGATCAATAAACCAAAATTCTGTTATTATTAAAATTCCAACATATCATACATCTTATTATAAAAAATTATAGATCATTAGTGAAAAAATCAATAACTTACATTTTTATCTATTAAATAACATATCTATTCAATCCGAAATCGAAACTTTATTAGATTCAGTATGTAGTGATAATCCATTAGATCCCTTAAAGAATCACAACCATGAACTTATTGAAATCAAGTTGAAAAATCCTACTCAGGAAATTAATATACCTAATAATATCCCATATACTCAACAAGATGTCAAAGAGTTTAGTATAGAATGTAATGATTTATTACAAAAAGGAATTATTAGTCCTAGTAAAAGTAGACGTTCAGCCCCAGCTTTTTATGTAAATAACTCAGCCGAACAAAAATGTGGAAAACGTAGGATGGTGATTAATTACAAAAAATTAAATGAAGCAACTATCGGAGATGCCTATAAATTATCTCGAAAAGATTTTATTATAAATAAATTAAAAGGACATCTTTGGTTTACTACACTAGATGCAAAATCAGGATATTTGTTGGGCCTCGAAAATTCTCTTTTTATTATTTATTATTTATTACTGATTATTTATTTATTTATTTGTCTACTTTAATTACTTTTCATTTTGCCTTAATTGTTTTAATTATATATATATATATATATATGTTGAGTCTTGGAATTAGCAAGTGTGATTGGGAATTAAAAGTTAGGTTTTAATGAAGGGCTTGTTGGAAGAATGGGCCTTAGGAATAAATGGAATAAAGAGAAGGAGGAGTAGAAACAAGTGGATTAGGGTGTAGTGGGCTTGTGAGGAGGAGAGCCCAAAAGCATTGTAGGTTAAGGAGAGCTCAAAACTATGTAGTTTTGGGAGTAGGATTTTAAGTTGAGATTTAAATGAATTAAAGGAAGAGGAGAGGAAGCAAGTGTCGTAAACCCTAAAAGAAGAGAAGCAAAAACGTGAGCAAGGAGAGGAGAGCTTTCGGCCAAGAGGAAGGAGAACCGTAGGAGGCTTGAAGGGAAGAAGAAAGAAGAAGAAAAGGAAGAGAAATCAAGTGATAAAGGTAAGTATTCATCTTTCCTTAAGTTAGATTCAAGAAAGGGGGTGAATGGAAGTTAGGGTTTGTGTTGGGAATGAAGGAAGAAAGAAGAGAAGAGTGGGATTAAGTGGATTTTGTGATTTCTAAGCTAGGGTTTTGGTTATTCTAGCTTAAATGGGCTATAGGTAGGTTAGGTTTAAGGTTAATGTTAACTTTTCTTTAATTCTTGAATGTTATGACTTTTCCGATGAGTTGAGAAATTGATTAGAAATGTGTTTTAATCGAAGGAACTCAAGAAAACCCCACTCAAGACAAGGAGGAAGGGCAATCTTGAATTCGGATTCCGACGATAGGTGGGTAACATTTTTATAGTTGTTGTGTAATGGGCAAATGCCCTATGTGTGCTATCTTTGTTA
>JANVCL010000212.1:12471746-12486047 GCA_026546855.1 Erythroxylum incrassatum | reverse complement strand
TCCGAGGAGTTTGATACTTGGGGCTATATATGGAAGTGTTTTCAAATTATATGTGTAATATGGAATGTGTACTCAACTGAATGTTGAGTGCCGGACTCAGGTTTGAAGAATGTGATAAATGACATGAACACAATGAATGAAAATTATTGATACATATTATGTATTCCATTATATTGATATGCATGATCAGATAAAGGAGTTGTGACCAAAGTAACCAACATGAAAAAGAGCTTTAAGCTTAGGAACTGTGCACAAAGAGCCACAGGCTTAATTAATAACAAGCCCGGCATCCACAATGGATACGGTACAATAAATGAAATGAGTCTAATATCCATAACGGATACGGGATAGTAAATAGGCGCTCGGTCACAACAAAGTAAAATCAAAATAGAGTCACGTGTGCATTTGCATATATATATATATATAAATGATTATGATGAATTAGTGAATTGTTCTGAAATGGTGATATGTAATTGGTATACAGTACTTGTTGAAATATGATAAAATGAAAATGAAATGGAAACCGTGTGTGTATTTGCATATGCATCCCTATATGTATCAAATGATCAAATTGAAATGCCTTATTGAATTGAGATGAATTATTAAATTTTCTAAAAATCTGTTGAATCGATGGTGAATATGATGTGGAATGAAATACTCAATTACATATTAGAGTTGTTGAAGTGTGATACAATTTGATATAGTTTGTTTCAATGATTTGACTTGGGTGGACACATCGATGATGGTTCACCCACTGAGTTTCGCAAACTCATCAAAATTGTAATGTTGTTTTTTATGTTCAAAAAAGATCTAGCTAATCTAGTTGGAGTATAGCTACTGCATTTGGACATGAACTAGTGGTCGGGATCAGTTGTACCTGCAGATATGTATAGTTATTATGCATCAAAAATAGCATTTCTCAAATGTTGTAAAATGTACATGTGAATTTTGAAATGTAATGACATTTATGACAGGATATGTTTGTAAATGAAATGGGCCAAAATGAATATTGATTTGCTTATAATATGTGTGATGCCTTAAAACGTGTTAATGTGATTGTCTTAATTTGTCATTCCCATAGGGTATGTTCTCAAATATCCTCTAGTATGTCGGGCATATGCTCTATGAGAGTGGTATGTTACATTGTTAGTCTTTAAGACCAAGTAAAGAAGACTGAAGAAGATTTAGAGAAAGCTCGGAGGAGGAGCCAAGGCCAAGATCATGACATACATGATAGAAGTAACCAGCACAGGCCACAATCGTGACTTATTAGCCATGATTGTGATAAAAGTTAAACATGACTAGGCCATAATCATGACTCATTGGTTATGATCGTGACAGAAGCCAAATTTCAAGTGCCACGATCATGAATCACTGGCCATGATCGTGGTAGGCACGATAACAAATGCTGGAACTGCTTTCAAACTTAACTTTTTGAGAGATTTTGAAAAACATTTGGGCCTGGGTAAAACCTAGTTTTTACCCTAAATGGAAAAGGAATATAAAAGGAAAAGAAAGAAGCCCTAAAGTGGAGACTCCATTTGCTACATTTGGAAAGAAGCTGAAGAAGAGGAGAGAAGAAGGGAGAAGAGGAGAGTGAAAGAGCAAGTTGCTGCTACTACTACCATTCTAGTCCACTCCAAGTTATATTTATCTTTCCATCTTATTATTTCTTTCATTTTGATGTATAAGATGAATGCGATGATGATAAATTTAGGTTTAAGGATATCAAAACTCTTTTAGGGATTTGTTCTTGAATCAAGGTTAATTTGATTACTTTTGATGTTAATGAGTTGTGTATCATGATCATTTGTTGTATTTGCATGCTTTGGTAATAAATCAAGAGAGGGAACTGATAGCAGAATGATTAGATTCGGTAATGAGAGTTAAACAATCCAATAGATCACACAAACAATGAAATCAGTAATTTATACAAAAAGAGATCTCATTTAAGGATCCAATTGTTTATTATAGTGTTTAAGATCAATTTGGTGTAGGCTGATTGCTAATTGAGAGATTGCAAATTCCATAATGCAATTCTATTAGGGTTAATGATTTAGGGTTAAATGATTATAACTCGAGAGAGAGTAATCACCCTTTGAACTTCTAGGACAGATACTTGATTAACTCAAAAGTGACTAAGTTAGCATTAGATGATAGGATAAATCCCCTTCTCTCATAAATGGTTATTCTTTCTTGTGTGAATTTCCAATTGTTAACTAGTTGTGTTCAATTTTGATTTCTTTGTGTTAATTTTACAATTTTATTTTCAATCAATCCATATTCAATTGCTTAATATTCTACTCATTTTTATTACACTTTTAAGCGTTAGACAAATTAAGATTTGATTAGTTCACTAATTTCTGATGAGATCGACACCTCACATACTATGCTACGGCCTATATGTGCTTGTGGAATATTGAGGGTTTTATAAGATTAAGACCTGCTTAATAACCCACACAAATGCTAATATGGATTTTTATCTAAAATGGAAGTGAGTCCCTCAAGCCAAAACTCACCGTTTAATTCTCCTATAAAATCCCTAATTATCTCTATTTGAAATTCCTAATTCTCTACAGTTTCTTATAAATCCCTAATTCTCTTAATTACTCTCTCCTATTTTCTTCAATCATAATGGCAGTAGTATCAACGACCTTCCTCGCAAAAATAACATCTTTAAACCCTAACATGCATGCTTATGCCAACAGCAAGTCAGCAACACCCTAACCTGCACGTTGGTGCAAAATAAAATGGTTCAACGTTATTGTTGTTGATGTTATAAGGAAGGTGGTTAATAGACATTGTGGCTATACAACAGTTGCTAAAGTTTTTGGTTAGGTTAACTAAGATAGGAAGCCTATTCCTTAGGACATTAACATCGATGACCAACCTAAAGGGGGTGCCAATGCCTTGGATGTAAATAGGTCAACCCATATGGGAGGATTGTACGCATATTTAGTTGCTTATAATTTATATGCATTACACCATAAGTGAAGAATTATTACGTATGTTCCTATTTACATTTCAACTTGAGAATGCTACTGCACAACTGATCTAATCTAGTCCATTAGATATAGAATGGAGATGAGAATGCTAGATTTTTGGTGAGGTAGGTATTATAAACTAGTTTGTTGAAGTTACAAGAAGAACTAAGAAAGTAAATGAAGACTAATATATGGGAGCTAGGAGCATATTAGGTTTAACATTTACAAAATTAGGCTTAAGGAAAAACTAGATTAAATAAGGCTGAGACAATAAAACCTAAACTTACAGTAAAGAGTCCTGAAAAGTAGGGAACATTGCTAAAGAAACTTAAGAAGAAAGTAGATGTCACAAGCAAAAATAAAGAGAGAAAATATGCTTCTTTGGTTGACAATCTTGACATGAACAAGATGATGGATATCTCTAGTAAGAAAGAATTGGGGAAGAATGAAGAGAAAGTTATAATCATGTGAAGAATTAAACGATGAGTTTTGGCTTCTAGGACCCACTTCTATTTTTTTAGATAAAAAGTTCATATTACACATGTGTTCTACTATTATATAAAAAATTAAAAAAAAATATGTCGCATCAATTAAAACTTGGCATTTAATTGAAAGAGAGTAAATTCTGTTAAATTTTCATTCTCATAAGAGCTATTATGAATTTTTTAAAAGTTTAAATTAAACGCTCCGTGATTTAACTTGTATTCTACTGTAAATGCTAGAGTTGAATTGCTCTTTTGTCCAACTTTATTGTTGGGTTTGCTCTTTAAAAGCTTTCAAATGATATTTAAAGTTACAATGATCCATTTCTTTTGATTAGATAATAAATGTCTAAAATAAAACTAATACAAATTTATAAAATTAGATAATAAAAAAAGTAACGCACGCAAAAGCAATGTTTGCAAATAAGAGAGCGGTGCAATGCGGAATGGGAAACCCAAAATACAAGACGTCTCACACGTTCTCTCCCCCTCCTCCGAAAAAGCAACTGAAACGTTTCGCCGGATATCTCGTGGGTTCTCTGATCTCTCCAGATCACTACTGTGATTTTATTAGTAATCTAATTATGTTTATCCAAACCTCATTGTGTGTTAGGTTTATAGATTTCTGTTTCCGACTGTCAGTCCCTGTGTCGAAAGAAACTCCATTTTTCCTTGTATGCGTTCCTAACTGAACCCAAAGAGCCAATAGGTTAGTGGGCTCTGTAATAAATTTCTTATTTGTGATTAATGTTTGATTCTCTTTGAGACTGAGTTGTGTGTTTTGCTCCTTGATATTGCTTTACTTACAATTTGTCGGAGAACGAATGGCTGTTCTCTGTTGAAGTTCAGCATCAATTTGATTTGGGTAACCATCTTGATACCATAAAGTTTAATTGTTACCGAAGGAAGTGAATTTGGAACCCAATCCATAGTCATGTAAACTTTGTTGTTTCTTTATCCTAAAATATGTCACTTGTTTGTTGATGATTGTATATAATATATGTTTAATAACACTAGAATCATTTTTATATTACAATTTTGCAAAAATAGAAGTAGCTCAATCTGCATTTTTTATTATCTAATGGCATATCGAACTCCATCTGTCTGTGAGTACGAGTAACCTTTTGCTATAGTTGCTTAAGTATGTGCAAAAGTATGAGTTTGTAAGATTGTTTATGATTACGATAATTGCTATGCTTATTCCAAATAAGCTATTGGCTCATTTTACATAATTTTGATTCTTATGAATAATTCCGATGGAAATCCTATAACTTTCAAAATTTCTGTAAGGTTCTGTAATTCATTGTTGACCAATCCAACTTTTAACTTCATTTTTCTGGACCAAATTAGTTTAATTATGACTGCTCAGAGTTTGAGGTGCATACAGGCATAAATAATAGTATGTACTCTTTAACAATTATGTTTGCAAAAATTTGGCCAATTTAACTTCTAACTTCATTTTTTCTGGACTAAATTAGTTTAATTATGACGTACTCAGAGTTTGAGTTGCGTACAGGCATAAACAATAATATGTTTACATATCTGGGCACGCGATATACTTCCTGTTTACTTGTACTGATTGATAAAACAATAAACTTTCATATATATGTGTTAGGTCCATGGTGTTTACGCAATGTAAATGCTCATCTATGGACATACATATACAAACACTTGTGTATCTAGCTTTTGGAACTTCATATTTTGCATACTGCTTTGCAATTTTATTTTTTCATTTGGAATTTGTTGACTGAAATTTCCATTATTGGATTGCTGGGGTTAAAAATTATAGATTGCAATTCTTAAAAGAGAAACATAAATTGATGATCTATTACCTCCAATTGTGTTAGAGAACCTGACATGATATTTATGAACTCATTAATGCAATTGCTGGTCGTTCATATTTGTATTACCTATTTGCAAATCCTTGTAGAAAAACATTTTATGCCAACTGTTGGAAGTTTGGACCTGTGTATATGGAACCTATGTATGTGACTTTAACGTTTTTAGTTACAGGTCTTGAAGACGAAAAAGCAGGTGTTTTTTGGTTTTCATAAATCGGGAAGGTACCACCTTTTTAACTGTATATATGGCCAGTAACAACAGACTTAGCAATGCTTTTAAAGTGACACGAGCTTTGGATATCCCCGATGATGAGGTCAAACCAGTGCTGGAGGAGCTACTGAAGGTGTACAAAACTTGGGAACTTATAGAAGCAGAGGATTATCGGGTGCTCATAGATTCATATTTTGAATTGAAGGAAAGTAAGGTAATCTTTGACTATGCAATTGCATACCCACCTCAGTAAGTTTAATTGCTTCTGAAGATGGCATATGTTCTCATGTTCCACAGTGACATATCAAGTTCCTGGCCTCATACTTTTTTTTAACTGATCAGGGAATAGATGATCAAAATGATATTCATATGAAGGATGATAAGTGTGGAAGGCCTGCTAAAAAGTTGTGTGTTGAAGACAAAGAAGAGCATGTGTCCTCTGCTAGAGATAAGGTAAACCAAAATTTATCTCGGATAGTAGATGATAACAAATTTCTGATGAATGATTGTGCATCTGAAAGACATAAGAAAGTGCATGTTAAAGAGAAAGAAGAGCAGATGTCTTCTTCCAGAGACAAGGTAAATCAGAATGTAGCTTTGGCAAAAGATGGAGATAAAGTTCATATGAAGAATTATATATGTGAAAAACCTCCTTCTAAGAAACTGCTTCCCAAAGAGAAAAATCAGTTATGTTTTACCGGCAACAAGGTAAGTCAAAATATAGCTCGGGTAAAAGATGGTGATGTCGAAATTACCACATCTACAGTGAAATTTATGGGGCCAAGAGAACTGACCTCTGATCCTCACGGAAGCAAAAGAAGTGAACTTCCTGTAGAAGAGCTTTTCTCTAAATTTAAAAATTCAACTGCTGAGACAGCATTGCTCAAATCGAATCCTAAACACAAACTTTATGGAAATGGCCCTTCTCTTCCTCTGGGAAAAAAGACATGTAATTCTTATAGCATAGAGCCGACTGTTGAAGGTACGAAACAAATCGCCAATGACTTGACAAAATCTTCGGTTAAAAAAGTTAGTGGTAGACTTCACTGTCTTGGTCCAAATAATGAAGCATCAGGAAGTAGTAACTCAAATATGGTTTCAAGAAAGAAGGCTTTGAAGGTCTCTAATGTTCACCAGAAAAGATCTATTTCTGGTGAAAATAGAAACAAACATCGGCTAGGTGATATTACAAAAGGTACAGAAAACATCAAAATTTCATTAGTAGGAAATGGGGAGCTCCCAAAGTTTACTTACATTCCACAAAATATAGTCTATCAAGGTGCTTATGTGCATATCTCACTTGCCCGGGTTTCGGACATGGGCTGCTGTTCAAGTTGTTCTGGAGATTGTCTGTCATCTTCAATACCATGTGCTTGTACCAGTGAAACTGGTGGAGAATTTGCTTACACACGTGAAGGCCTTCTAAAAGAGGGATTTCTGAACACTTGCATACTTATGAAGCATAACCCTCAAGATCACCATTTTGTGTTCTGTCAAGAGTGCCCCATAGAAAGAGCCAAGAATGATTATATACCTGAAGACTGCAAGGGGCATTTGGTTAGAAAGTTTATTAAAGAATGCTGGAGAAAATGTGGATGCGACATGGCTTGTGGAAATCGAGTGGTGCAACGTGGTGTTTCATGCAACTTGGAGGTTAGATGATCTATGAAATCTTAGAAGTGGTTCTGATGAAAATACTTTTCTTATATATCTTAACCAATGAGCTTGAAATAAAATGCTGGCCCACACATTTAGCAGTAGGGTTGTTTCTTGCCTTTCATTTATTGGATCCAAAATTCGGATTCCCTCTTACAAAGATGCATGTTGCTGGCATGCTTTGTTTCAGGTATTCTCGACTGCTGAAGGTAAAGGCTGGGGTGTTAGAACACTTAAAGACTTGCCCAAAGGAACCTTTGTTTGTGAATACATTGGAGAAATACTGACGAATATGGAATTATATGAACGAAATCTGAAAAATAATGGTAGTGACAAACATACATATCCTGTCACACTTGATGCAGACTGGGGATCAGAGAAGGTTCTAAAGGATGAAGAAGCACTTTGTTTGGATGCAACATTTAGTGGAAATGTTGCAAGGTTTATTAATCATAGGTAATAATTATTCTGTATATTGATTGATTTGATGTTTATAATGATTGATTTTACGGATAGATTGGCAGAATAGCATGTGGAAGAAAATCAATAAATTGGAGGAAGCATTGTGAGAATGATAAGGGAGATCAAATGTGCAAATTGGGAAAATTTTCAATGGATTTTTCTTATTTTCTTGATTCTAAGCACAGCTCTGGTAATCCTATCATGATCTGAGACCATGGAACTTGGATGAAAGTTGAAGTTGGAGCAGAAACCAAACTTTAAGTAACATTCAATTTTCAATGAACATTCTTAAGAAACTTCATTGATTAAGTTGACAAGGCTATTCTATTTTGATTTGTCATTCATGTACTCATAGGACCTCCTTTAACTGTCAACTGTGATCATTCATCTTTATTAGTTTTCTTTCCTCCTTTACAGATGTGAAGATGCAAACTTGATTGACATTCCCGTTGAAATTGAGACTCCAGATAGACACTATTACCATGTATAATCCCAGTGGCTTTGTTTTTACATACTTTTGCATGGTTAATTGCCGGAAAATGAAAATTATTCTTATCTTCTTGTTTAAGTTCATTAGAAGATCTGATCTCTGATCCTCATTGCAGCTTGCTTTTTTCACCACAAGAGAGGTAAATGCTTTGGAAGAACTGACTTGGGTAAGTGCTTTTAGCAGTAAACTATCTGATTGTATAGATGAACGTGTAAATCAGATAATAGAAAACTGGCAAGCGACTTTGTTTGTGAAATTTTCAACCACAAGAACTCAAAAACTAATCCAGGTCTTAGGAGGTTTTCTGAAAGCACCAACACCATAGGGGGACTTTTGAGTGTATTTTACCTACATATAATATTTTTATTGATTATTAGAGAGACATCTTAGTAATCTAAAATGAATTTTTATAAAGATAATAGAATGAATAAAAGATATGCATTAAAATTTCAAATTTTAAATTTTTTTCTGCTATTAAATTAGTATTTATATTATTTATCTTTAAATTAGAAATAAAGAAATTAAAGAAAGCATTAGAATTTATGATATTAAGTCAAATTCTTGAGATCCTGATCCTTAATAAAGTTTGATGTATATTAGTGAAGACTTCATAATTTTTGCCTAAAGTAATTGACATAACCATGAAAATTCGTACTCATTTTTCTACTATACATCTGTTAGTCATTTAATGCTGCATTTGGTAACTAATTTTTGGTAAAGTTTTAGGTGTCATAATTTCAAGCACTCCAAAGTTTACTCAAGCATTAGAAATATACTTGATTTCTTATACTTTATTGTTTGAAATACTTTGTCTTGCTTATTGCATTAATTCTTACTTAGATGCCATCATATGATTAAGATGAAGATTAATGTTAGAGATAATATTTTACTCAATTTCTTACCAAATGTCATAATTTGATTAAATTGTGCATTTACAACTCTAGTCATGAGTAAAACTAGGTGAGGCTCTCAAGGGGTGTGGCTCGACGGTTGAGAGCTGGGCTTGGCTTTGGTTAGGTCCCAGGTTCGATTCCATGCTAGCCCCTCTTGTAAGAGCTTGAGACAACCGAGGTTTTACCTATAAGTGGAGAACTAGTTGGGTCTTCGATGATGAGGTGCGCCCGCTTGGCCCGCCTGTGGAATGGTGCGCCAATTGGGCCCTCGGAGAGGTGTGCCCGCTTGGCCCGCCTACGGAGTTTCCTCGAATCCAAAACAAAAACTAGGTGAGGCCCATGAATGAAAAACTAGTGATTGTCCATGTAGGATTCTTAGGTAAACTTTTAGTATCTTAGTTACCCAATTCGAGATAATGCCATGTTTAGTGTTAATTCTTCCTGTTTCACCTTGATTATGTCTCAAGAAACAAAAAATTGCATGTGGCTGTTTTATTTTATTTTATTTTTGGATGCATAAATAGAAATTTGATGGAAATAACTGTTACTGTTATTTGTATGAAATTGTTTTCAGGACTATGGAATTGACTTCAGTGACCATAATCATCCAATAGAGGCATTTTCATGTCTCTGTGGAAGTGCATCTTGCCGAGATGTAAAACAAAAATGTAATCATTATATTAGTTAATATTACAAGTTTCATCTGGAAGAATAAGAAAAGCTTGGACCATCTGTCCCATAATACTTATCTTAGCTTGTTACTGTGGTTATTTTGTCTTAGGGAACAGATTACACTCTGTGAAAAGATGATCATTTTGGGAGCGGAGAACAGAATTTTATGACTATGATCTTATAGTCATTAATGGCGACCATCTTGCTATGATTGTCAGCCATTCAATACTGCAGTCTGAATCTGGCGATTCCTGGATTTTTGATGGCTAACGCTACAATACGGCAGATGAAATTTTTTGGTAAACAGAATGGCCCATTGCAAATCTTTAACGGGATGACTTCTGGTTATTTTAGTGAAAGTCTACAGAAAGCTTCTTTTTGGGGGTGTGACAAATTTAGTGGCCCGTTTTTCCAGAACATACAGCCAATTGGAGAACAGTTTCAGATTATGGCACTGATTATATGGCCAGGACCTATTAGAGCCTTAGGTCCGAAACCATTTTTGCTGTATTTTGTTCCCAGTCTCTAGAGAGAATTACTAGTATTATTGACTAGCAGAATCATGTTCATCTTAGTTCCTAACAATCACGTTTCTTTGCCCGCCATTGTAATAAAAGAAGGTACTAGTGCTTAGCCAAATTTGGAGTTTGGCATGGGATGCGTCATGCGTGGAGAATGTGTTTTATTCAGTTTTTGAATTGTACACCCGAAGTTATGAGGTTGGGGCGAACGTGATTTATCGACTAATGATCTCTCTTTTGGTATTGGATAGAAATGAATCTCAAATTGGCACTTTTTCTTTATTAAAAATAGGTCGCTACAAGAACTGTTTTAGTGTGAATCTGATATTTATAATCATTTACATACAAATTTAAGCATTCTTTTTTAATTTTGAGCAAATGCGCAAACAACTCTCGTGAAATTAGTTTTGCGGAATAAACTTGAATAGAATACAGGAGGAAAGTGCGACATTAAGATGCTACAGTTGTCAAAGTGTTTTTCAGGACAATTCTTCGAGTGTTAGAATCTTAATATCAGAACAAACAGCCAAAAATTCCCTCGTTTATTATACTCAATCAGCAAACGAGTGGGCGGCCTATACAATGAATTCTCATTATTTCTAACCAATCAACAAAGTATATTATGGACAGCGACAAACAATCCATTGAAAGTTTCACTCACATACACGTCTGAAAATGTTTGTTAGGGCATAGTCTTATCTCTAACTTATAGAGAAATTATTTTTAATAAATCCAAATAGATATATATGTGTGCGCGCGCATATATACATAATAAAATAATAATAATTAAAATATAATATAACATAATACAAAGAGATAAAAAGACTAATAAAAATATAAATAAATAAATACGTAATAAATAAGAATATAAAATAAGTAATAATAATAAATTAATAATTGTGTTGGGTAAATTGTATATTGTAATTATGTTGTGTCGTGTGTGTGAATGAAATACTAAAATTATGTGAAATAATTGAATTATGTAAATTATAATTTTGTTAGGTCATGTTTGAATGAAATGCTACTGAAATCAGGTGATTAATTCTACTAAAGTAGGAAGATTGAAGTGTGAATAATGAAGATTGAAGTGATTATATAGGCGTGAAGTGCGAATTGAATAGGTGTGAAGTATGAATTGTATAGAGTAGTTGTCTGTGATAATATTGTGTGTGTCATTCTGTTGTAATTGTGTAAGTATAATTTTTTTTGAAAAATTAAATGAATTTTATAAAGATAATATGAAAGACAATACACGAATACAATAACTACTCCTAATACAGGAGAAGCTAAAAACGACTATAGGCAAAGCCAACATGACACCGTGGAAAAAAAAATGAAAAAACGACAGCATATGATAGATAGATGTAAGAAGCGTTAACTATCGTTGAGGTTGCATATGGTAAAGAAAATATCTCATCACGAAAGGAGACTCAAGAAGCTTCTGATTATGGCAACAGGTGGGTTCTTCATCTTGAAGCTGGACAACTAAGGTAAGGAGTCAAATCCTGAAAAAATCGTGCATTTTTCTGCTTCTATTGATCTTCGATGGCTCTATTCAGGGTTTAATGATCTCAAGATTCCTCCTATCCATCACTGGTGGAAAGGAGTGGAGTCTCTAATGAAAGGTAAGCATCTTATCCTTCATGAACTGTGTTTAGCAAATAACTAGAGTTGGTATATGTGTTATTTGCTTGAGATTCATCTCTTCTAACGCTCTTTTACAACCTACAAGATAAAGTCGATAGAGAAGAAGATTCCATACATCTAAAGGAATTGCTTAGGATAACAGCTTTGGGAGTATGTCTTCCAACAGGTAACAACTTAATCATTTTTCCTCTTTCATTTTGGTACTGCATGTGTTAGGGTTACAAAGGTTTTCCTTCAAGCATGAACTTGTCACATAAGATGTGTCAATCCCTCTGCACGACAATCTCACTTAGCTCCGTCAAAGCAAGATTTAGCCTTGTTCTGTGATCGTCGACCAACTTACTTATTCTCGAATGCATCACGACCCTCGCAGTGTTTCACTCTTACACCCTTGCAATAAAACTACAAAAAAAAAACTAAACAATCATGACAACTAAAGAATACGAGAAACAGATACAACTTAAAAGCCAATCTCCATTACTTCCCTTGAAGTATACAAAGGAATACTCTCTCAATGCCTAAGTGTATCCCACACTCATCTCTCTCTGAGTGTCTCTAACTCTCAGACTGAGAAGAGCAAAGTTTAAATAAGATATTTATAGGCTCTTCTAGATGACTAAGTTAGAATCTTAATAGAATTCTACTAGCTAAGATCACAATCTTATCCTTATCAGATTACATCAAACTAACCAATAGATGACATCCTCATCTAATTAGGACTCTATCTAATAGGATCAAACTGCATCACAATAACAAGATAAAATATTACACTATCTAGGAATGATTATCCATATCCACAAAGATCTTCTCTATCTTTAGATGATCCTTCCACATAATGTTTGTCTCTTAGAGCTAATGTCCATCTACTACGATCTTATCTGTCACATCATCCAAGACCTCATCTCCATCCGTTGATGATTAATCACCCAAGCTAATAGCACACTGGTCTGATCAAATGCTTACCCATGCAAACTCCATTATCCATGGTTCGTGTAACGCCCAAATACCCCCTGAAAGGATATTTGGATGCCACACAAGACAGTATAAACAAACCAAAACATTTCGTGGAAGCATAGCATTCAAAATCTTCCATTGGAAGCAATTCAGGACAAGCATACATCTTATTATATGTTGAACTTAAAACAAACTTGTTTCAAACCATACATATATTATAACACATGGAATTAATAAAAATTTGTCCCCAAAATCAAAACCAACATGAAAATAGTTATTATAGAAACTTACAACAATTCAGAGTCGTGCACCTTAACTACAAGCCAAAATAAACTCAAATATATTTTTATCAAAAAAGACTCAGACTCTAATAGCCATTGCGGTTCACTTGTCCTAGTCCTTAAGTCCTTCTCTCTGAACCTACATGGGGCAAATCTACCGTGCTAAGCATATAGATTAGTGAGTAATAACTAATCTATACGTAAACTGACAACTAATTATATAGAATAATGATATTACAGAAGCATGCATTAACAATTTATCAAAACGAACAATTCAAACATAATGTATCTCAGAACAGATTGTACAGAAAATAGAATTGAATATCAAAAGAGGGTATAAAACCTTCAGAATTAGAACATAATATCTTTGTTTAGATAAAAAATCAAACATATTTCAGAATACAAAAGATCGTATGACTGTTAATCCATCAACAGAAGCAGGTAACGAGACCAGAACAGATGATACCATGATTACTATCTAAAACAAAAGAGACTTGAGTGTCTGAAACAGAAGACATTTAAGTGTCTAAAATCAGAAGACCCCGAAGTGTTTGGAACAGAAGACACCTTAGTGTTTGGTTACAGCAGCAGCTGCAGATCCTTCTAGGCATGCATATTTACTCACAACTAGGACTCAACAGATTCAAGAACAGGGATTTCTAAAATTCAATACATATATCAATCATTGGTTTCATGCCAAAAATTCAAACATATCAATCTGACAGCTTTGTAAATCATTTAATGGATCAAAATTAGTAGCAAATAAAACAGTCAAAGCAAAACTATCAAAATTTTCTTACTGAATTACTTACAAATATTCTTCAAGATTTACTTACAGATAAGACTATCTAAATTACTTACAATTACTCAAGGATTACTTACAAAAATTACCGTCTATATTACTTACAAAAGCTCCCTGTTTGCTTATTGCTTCGAAGTCCCGGCAATATCTGAAAGTCGTCAGTTTATGCGTTCCTTTATAACATTTAATACAATCACATATCACTATTGTGCAAGATATGAATTCACTAACGCACATTCATGTATATTGAATATGTATGATGCATGTTCATGACAAATTCCGGATTTCTTATCCTTAATCTTGTCACATAATTAATCATGTGAAACCATACTCAATTCCTCAATCCATATTTATTTCACAACCAACTTTCGGGTCCACTTTGCTTAATTATTCTTATTAAGAAGG
>JANVCL010000212.1:12426540-12439186 GCA_026546855.1 Erythroxylum incrassatum | reverse complement strand
ATCAAATCTCTCATGATCTTCATTTTTAATGCCTTAATTATGTTGAAAATTGTTTCCTTCTTGATTCCTCAATAATTTATAGGTCATCTAGATTTCTTTCATTATAAAAACACCTGCAATAAATTTCTTACCAATTCTATATATTTTATTATTATCAAAACATTAAGAAATTTTAACTTGTCAACCACCATTGGTCCAACAAGAAGAGACTAGAAGAGCAAATTGAGTACGTAATGAAAAATCATGCCTTGTTTATTCACAACCTAGAGATTCGAGTGAGACATCTTTCTCTTAAATTATGTAAGAGAAGTGTGGAAGACTCTTTACGTAATATGGAAATACATTAAAGAGAGCAATATGAGGCTATCGCACCTAAGAATGGGGGAGAGCCAGTGGAAAACCAAACTAAACCCCACCTTATTAAAGACCAAGAGACAAAGACAGAGATTGAAGAAAAGAATGCCAACCCTTCCTTTCATTCACCAGTTTATGATATACCATATGTGAACATT
Source organism: Erythroxylum incrassatum (assembly GCA_026546855.1). Lineage (NCBI taxonomy): Eukaryota > Viridiplantae > Streptophyta > Magnoliopsida > Malpighiales > Erythroxylaceae > Erythroxylum > Erythroxylum incrassatum. The sequence goes on along the minus strand of JANVCL010000212.1, from coordinate 12,438,674 downwards.
GAAAAATCTTTGGTAGATGTCCATGAAAAGAACCTTATCCTTCATATTAATGATGACTAAGTGACATTCAACATGAATCATATATTAAAGAATCCAAGGGAGAGTAGCTTATTTAGGATAATTGATGTGTTTGAATCTTTTAAAGAACAAAAGAATGAAGAACAGGTGACAATAGACATCAAGTTTAAAGAAGCTATGAAAGTCTCTATTCGTGAAGCAGAAGAAGTAGAGGAGACGAAGGTGATTAAGGAAGAAAGAGAGCAACTCACCTTCTTACAGGACAAACTGTTGGATTTAATAGAAGATTCAGGGAATTTTGTTATTACCTGTTTTATTGACAGTTGACTTGAAAAAAGGACATTATTGAGCTTAATTGGTTTTCATAATGTTATTAATATTGTCCTTCTAATTATTTTGCAATTTGTAGCTTATTTATAGGCTACAAAACTAATGTTCAACAAAAAAGGTGGAAGCAAGCCGCTCATAATTGATCCCGGATGAGTTTTCAAGGATAAAGCATCGAGCTACTGACTTTAAAAGAAGCACTGCATAGGAGGCAACCTATGGCTTGTTAATTCCATATTGTTTCCTTTGACTCTAAGATAGTTTGAATTCTATATTTAGGTTATTTGACATCCAAATAAAATTAGGAAGGCATAGGACTTCAATATGAATTAGATGGTCGAGGACGTAAGTAAAAGAGAGGTGAAAAAGCTATAAAGAGTTTAGAAGTGATCTCGGGAAAGTGTAGAAGGACAAAAGAAGGAAAAATTAAAAATTGGTGTGATCGTGGCCTGCAGTAGGGTAAAACAAGACATGCAAGTTTCATTTTCATTTTTTACCATTTTACCCTCCATTAACCTATATATTCATTTCTTACTTCACTTTTTAACTCACTTTCATTTTAACTTTATCTGCCTAAGCAAACACTCTCACTTCTCCCTAACCAAATTCCAAACTTCCAGTCTTTTCCAACTTCTACCTACTTGAAAGCTAGTATATTGTACATTAAGTAGTCAACAAAGCGCAACCAATTATCGAGACAAAACCAAGTCTTAGGATAAGGGCGAAGGAATAGGACGGTAGACTTTGGAGCACCTTTCCCAATTTAAACAAAAGAGGAAGGTATTCATTTCCAATCCCTCAATGAAAAAAAATTGTAGTCCTGATATATTTTGATTTTGATACACTTAATAGATTAGAACTACAAGATAGGGTAGAGAACTTAGCAGAAAGAATTTAGTGGGTGAAGTTCATACACTTCCAATATCCTGTCTACCTGGAGCTCACTCTATAATTCTTCACTTCCCTTTATTACAAGCCTAGTAACCCCAACGAAATGTAGTTTAAGTTACAGGGACAAAATTATGAGCTGAACTTCGAAATCATATGCGATATTTATGGGTTCCCTGAGTCTTCCATTATCAATTGGCTTGATGATTTTTAGGCTTCTCGCTATTGGAATGAGCTCAATGTATTAGAGCCATTCGATGCTAAAAATGCCCACAACAACATCATAAGAACCCATGAGCAATTGTTATTGCACAAATTCATGTGTCAAATGGTTTTTGATAAGTCAAAAACTAATAAGTGCTCAACGAAGGAACTTGTCTTGTTAAGGTGCATGGATCACATCATCCCATTGTGCACCTCCACACATGTGTTGAACACTATTATTGCAACTTTACGGAAGAGGAGCAATAATTTAGATATGGGGTACTTGGTTTCAACCATTGTTGAGTATTATAGCGTGGATTGTAGTGGTTTAACCATCCGCCTCCTAGATTTTCTAAATCACCATCATCTATGGCATGCTAAAATCCTTAAGTCCCATAATATGGAACTCAAGGATATCAGCCAAAAGACTCATATGAAAATCAGGGCTACTTAGGCAAGTTTGAGCATAGTGCCACCTCAACAGGCAGAACAGAACTCAACTAGTAAGGAGACTGAAGAGGAAGAAGACACCGATGAACTAGACTAGAAATAAACCAATGGAGAACTATGGGCATGTGAATGACAAGAAGAGAATCACACATGGTGTGATCCGCCTCAAGGAAGCCTATGACATGACTTGCATGGACATGAGCTTTCAAGAGGAGGTTTAGGAACTGAAATTGGATCAGATTTGAAGTTTAATGTGCAAGGAAAGGGGCTGAACGAAATTCCTATATCAAAGGCCCAACATTCAAGTCTAATGTTCCTAAAGATCTATTACAAGATTTTGGAGGCCCAATGACAAGAGCTAGGGCCAAAGCCACGAAGAAATCATTGAATTGTTTGATCCAAGACCTTTAAGGGATAAAGCCCATGTTGTTGAGTCAAATTTCATCTCCTAAAGGTCCAAGAGCCATTGTCTTACTCCTTGAAGCCCATCATGAAGTGTCCAAAAGACCTACATGGAGTCCAATTGGGAGAACTCACTTAAAATAGCATGTGACAACCATGTGCCACTTAAAAATAAGGAGAAGGACATGATCCATAAGGTCCGATAGGTTTAGATCATGTTTTAATAAGTTCCCTTTTTTGTTTTCCTTTAAAGAAGGTCATCTAGTCAATACCTTTTTAAGTTTATTTTGTTTCCTTTTAGGGATTGATTTTTTGCTTTTATTTAGTTTCTTCTTTAGGACATTAAGTTAGGAAGTTTGTCCTATAAATAGGCACCCTCTTTGTACTTTGAAGGGGATTTTTCATTCAGAAATAATACTGAGAGCTTTCTTGCTTCTTTGTATTCTTTAAGAATACTTGACTTATCAAAGGAGTGGTCTTCCTTTGTGGCATCCCAAGGTTAGAGTTCTAAGAGATAAGTTCTCTTAGGTTTCTTTCCATTGATCAACATTCTTGCTAGGGTTCTAAGAGACAAGTTCTCTTAGGGTTCTTTTCATCGACCAACATTCTTCTAACCTCCCATTTTCTCTTTGTGTTCTGTTTCTATCTTTTCAATTTTGTTTCTTGTGATTTCGTGTGTTTGCTTGATTCTGGCCATTCCCGAGCATAGCTCCATCTTGTTGAAGGTTCTCTAGGATAAGTTCCTATTGGGTCTCCCATCTCCATATTTTGTATTTGAGTTTAACAATCTTTATTAGAAGATTATGCTATAATGAGTGCAAAATACGAATGGAGAGAATTCAAAGGAGAGTGGACTCTTTGGTAAAAAAAAAAGAACTTTCCTATGGTAGTAATTACAGTTGATTAATTTTGTGTTAAGCTCTCTGCACATTTATTGAGCCTCTCATTTCTTCTGTTCCAAAAGCCTTAAGAAAATAATTGAAAGAATTCCAAGAAAATTCTTATGGGGAAATCAATTTGGAATAGTGGTTGTGCTAAGGTAAAATAGGCAAAGGTATATCAAGTTAAGGAATAAAGGGATTTTGGAGTACACTCAATGACCAAAGGTATATCAGCTTAAGGAACAAGGGGATTTAGGTGTAAAATAAATGAATATAAAAAACAAAACCTTAATTTTGAAAGATTGTGGTTAATTTTACTTAACAATAATTCTTTACGAATAAAATGGTTACTGTTGAGCAAGTTTTACCTCTAATAAAACTCCCAATATCTATAAGTATACTGATCATAAACTTGTAGTATTGAAGGCGTCAATCCCACAAGGACATAGTTAAAACCAAGTGAACCTAACTTTGTCTAAGGTATTGGAATATGAATTGGATGAAAATAAATAACAAAGATTAAAAAAATCAAATAAAATTAAGAAAATAACCAACTAACAATTGAGCTACCATAATTATGTGAGGATGATCAATGATAAAGGCTTAGGATTTATTCTTTCGATGTTTTTTCCCTGTAACCACTATTGATTTAATTAGGTGAGCATCCTAGATTTTTTAAGGAATTGATTGCTCTCTCTCAAGACCTAATAAATTAACCCTAATTGATTACAAAATTCTAGATTTTGCAACCTCTTAATTCATAAAAACTTCCTAACATGTTAACTAGTTTGAAGTGACCTATTGAATAATTGAGTCTCACACAAGATCTATCTTTGTATGATTATCAATACGATAATTGCATGAATTATTAAATCACTAACACTCGTTGCATAACCTAATTTGATTACTTTGATTCACTCTCTCGATTTATTGTCAAAGTATTGAAATGCACAATTATCACCACAGCAAAATATTGTACTGAATTCAATAATAATCAAGCCACAAAACAACTTAAAACAAACCCTAATATGGAAATTTAGAAACTCGTAAATGTAAATAATGCCTTAGAATCCAGTTTACACATCAAATTTAATGAAAATAACAAAAGGAAAGAAAGAAAAACTTGATCTAGAATTTGACCTGGAAGTATGGAAATCTTCGATTGATTGATTCAATTTTGCAAGATGGTGGTCGCATTTTTAGAGCGTTTTCACGTTCTTAAATAGTCCCAGAGGGTCTTAGGCTGTAACTACGGTTTCCACACTTTGTTTGGTTCCAAAAATGCCTTCAAACTGTAAAATAGATGGAAAAGTCTTGCTTGGGAAACCTCTATCATGATTGTGCATCTGGTGTCATGATCATGACTATATAAAAGTGCTCTCTATCACAATTATGCATATAAGAGTCATAATCATGGCTTTGGATATTTCTCTTCTGTTAAGGTCGTAACATGGGAGTCATGATCGTGACCTTGCCCATATAACTCCATATATATCCAAATCTCTTGTTTCTTACCTATTTAAGTTCCAAAACTAACAAACACATTAAAAACCTCAAGAAATATATAATTATGAATGAAAACATGCTCTAAACCACATAAACACTTATAATGTAAATAAACACACACATTAACATAACATAAATGCAACAATCATTTGAAAACCATTTATAAATACACTGAAACTCTTATTAAAAAATAGTCTAAACTACACCTATCAACATCCCCACATTTAAACTTCTTCTTTCCCCCAAGGAAAAATAAAACACAAACTCGATAAACCAAACATAAAAATATACATTCATGCAACTTGCAATTATGAGAAAATGGCATTTAACTTCATAAAATTAATTTAATCACAATCATCAATCATTCAAGTTGTGCCAACATACTAACCTATGCATTTCATGGTTAAGCACTTTGGATCAAATATATACGAATCAAAACATTAACATCATATTCATTCACCTATAGTACTTGTACACATGCATTGATAATTAGTAATTAATCAAAATTGCAACTATGACCAAGTATCCCTTCATAAAAATTCTTGTTATTTTTAAGGATCAGTAGGAATTATTTGTTGAAGCACCACTTTTTGATTTTTCATTAATGTTAACCTAGTCTTTAGATACGAAGGCAACCACCTTGTCATGAATATCCTTAGGTTACTCAACTAGGGTGCTTTTTATTAATTAGCTTGGTTGGAATGTTATTCTAGTCTTTTGATGTGATGACAAACATTTTGTCTTGAATGCCCCCAGTTACTTAGCTATATGACATTCTAAACTAGTTATTAGCTCAATTAACCCAAGGGCTAGCAAAATAGTTATTTATTTAAGATACACTTTTTTTTCATACGACCTACATTATTTCTCTTAGTCAATCATCCTTATAAAAAACTACTAATGAAACTAACCCATTCAATTGACAGATAATTATAAATGTATATAAAAAAATTCCTAAGGTGACAAGCTGACATCATATCCTAATTATCATGCATATTCAAGCAAAGATACTTAAGACATAAAATCCACAAGCTAATATGCCTTTACAAATTCAATGACTATGTTTAAAACTAAAGTACTTCCATCAAGTTATTACCATTGACACATTGACACAATTTATACATATGCTCACACCATGTTAACCTAATCAAGAACTAACAATATGATGTGCAAAATTCACACTCATGATGACTTGTCAATGCAAAATCTTCCCCACACTTAGAAAACACGTTGTCCTCAATGTGAGAGAACAAACAACACATATAGAAAAGATAACAAGTTATAACATAAAGAAAGGGTAAGAGCATGAAACCCATTAAGGTGATCGAGGTGGTGATGGTATCAAAGACGGGATATGAACACCCTAATCATTAAAATATTTGAAGATCTTCTTGATGTCGTGTCGCTGTCTTCATTGTTCTTGCACTGTCTCTTTCAACAGTTTATTGTTATTCAAAACCACATTAAGGACCTTGGCCCATCCTGCCTCTTCATCATCCTCAATCTCTTCACTAGTTTAGCCTTCATTTGCCTGCTAAGGTCGTGTAGAGCTCAAACTAGCCTGTTCGGTCCTGTATTTCACCTTTGTCTTAGTGCTGACATCTCAAAGGCCTATGTGATTGATTGCCAAGATCTCAGCTCGTCTTAAATGTGTGTGATTCAAAAACTTAGGAAACATAACTATTATTCCATTAACATTCAGATCATAATGATCAACAAGTGCAATGACAATATAACCCATACCTAGATGGCTACTTTTCTTTTTAAAAACATCAATTGTGGATTGATAAATGTTGGTCATTGTGCAAACTTTAACATTGTAATCCATGCACCATAAAATAAATAATCCTTCACAGAGCATTTATTACTTTCTAATTTATCAAACACAGTTTCACACATGCGTTGATGCAATAACAAATGTTTAGGAGTAAGAATGATGATATTATGTGCATTTCTAACATTAAAAGTATCCAACCCAGTTAAAACTTTCTAGTACCTCACGGCTAAAAAATTATCATGCTTTTCAATTATATTTGAATGGGGAAATCTGCCAATTTTGGCTAAAAAATCATAATTCAATTGATAAACCCTCAAACAAAATCAAATTTCAGTTGGATCCTGCAATGCAAATTAAAGAGAAGTATAAAATTATAGGATTAACTCCTTTTACATAACGTAATCAAAATTGATAAATTTGCCTCATTAATTGTTACTACTAAACTAAACTCTATCCTTTAATCCTAGATTATCCAAGATTTTGAAATAAAAATATCTAGGAGCATTAATAATCCTAGAGCAAAGTTTTTGGAATTGGGTACCTTCATTGTCCGAATAGATTAGAAAAGGAGCTCTAAATTCTGCCACTCTATCCTGTGCTCCACTCCCTTCCCCTCTACTGGTGTTTTTCCTTTGGATTGATAGTTTTTTTGTTTTTCTTGATTCTTGGCCCCATTGTTAAGTGTAGATTAGCAAACTAGACCAAAAACATACTAAGGAATACTAAAAAACATCCAAAAATGTTAACGGAAAAAAAATGAGCACAAAATTATGTAAAACTACTTCCAAAATGTAAGATATGTGTGGAAGCTATGAAATATATGCAAATGGGGATGAATCTAGATTAAAAATGCAAAAATAGGTGAGAGATCTAAAGGAATCTAAAAGAAAAGTCATAGAGTATTTGAGTGGAGGCTAAGGCATAGACAGAGAAAGGATGTGGAAGATATGAAGAAATATGAAGATATAGGGTTAGGGTCGATGAAGAAGGGGTAGAATAGGGGTTTTGTGGTGAAAATTACTTGTTTAACTTTGATCTGCCACCTATCATGATCGTGCATTTTGAGTCACGATCGTGAAAAAAGTTGATTTCGCGCCATGCACGATCATGACATGGGAGTCACAATCGTGACATAGTGACTTAAGTCACCCATATGCTGTTTCATTGTTTCTTTGTCATGTAAAGAGCTTGCTTCCCTAAAACATATTAACTTCAAAGCCAAGTAATTTATCCATCCAAACTGCTCCAAATCATTGTAATTAAAAAGCCTAATTCTAGAATTCAAAACAAACCTAACTACTGAAATTTGTTAAGTTATGGTGACCATTCATTGTTTCGCGTGTTTTTAATCATTTAAAAGGAAAGAAATTAAGTCCCTTTCTTGTGAGAATGCTCCTCCAAGATTCAACTTGCATTGATGTCCATTAACCCTGAAGGTTTCCTTATTATTGTTTTCTAATTCTAAAACTCTATGGTCAAAGACGCGGATTACTTTGAAAAGTCCACCCCACCTTGACTTGAGATTGAAGTTGAGCTTATCGGGAAACAACCTCAATCTCAAATTATATAACAACAACGCATCTCCCACTTTGAACTCTTTCTTCTTATATACACATCATGCCATATCTGTGACTTTTTTTATATGACTTGGCATTCTCATATGCATTTAAGTGAAGCTCATCGAGTTTGTTCAATTGCAAGAGTCTCTATTCACTTACTTGCTTCCAATTAAAGTTTAAAGCTTTTATTGCCTAGTATGCTTTATGCTCAAGTTCCATAGGGTAGACGAGAAACTTTACCATATACTAGCCTAAAGGGAGTCATTCCAATTGGGATTTTGAAAGTTGTTTGAAAAGCCCACATGGCATCATCCAACTTTAATGCCCAGTCCTTTCTTCAACTATTTACCATCTTTTCGAAAATATTTTTTCGGTCACGGTTTATGACTTCCACTTTTCCACTTATTTGTAAGTAGTAAGGAGTGGCAAAACAATGGTGAACTCCATATTTGTTAAGAAAAGCATCAAAAGATTTACTGCAAAAATGTGTTGCTCCATCACTTATTATCATTCTTGGCACTCTAAATTGGTTGTATAATCTTTTAATAAATTTTGTATCACTTTTCCATTATATGTTAGAGATACGATAGCATTAGCCCATCAAGACATATAGTCCACCCCAACTAAGATTTACATGCTCCCCATTGAGGATGGGAAAGGCCCATGAAGTCAAGTCCCCACACATTGAAAATTTTGACTTCTATAATGTTTAATAGAGGCATTTCATCTCATTTTGAGATATTCCATACTCTTTGGCACTGATAACTTTGTGCAACAAACTCTCAAGCATCTTTGAATAGATTCAACCAATAAAATATGCATTCTAACACTTGTGTTGTTGTCTTGTTAACTCTGTAATGCCCTATATAGCTAATTTCATGGCATTGTGTCAATATGTCTACCATTTCCTGATCGGGAAGACATCTCCTTATTAGCCCATCAACACACATTCTGAATAGGATCTGTTTATCCCATAAATAGTGGGTACATTCAGACAAGAAATGTTTTTATGCTGATATGATAATTCCGAAGGAAGCCTATTACTGGCAGCAAAGTTTGCCACGTCTGCGGAAATGGTGACACTATGCGGTCAAGTAACAATAAAGTTTCATCTGGGAAATGCTTGTTAATATCATTACTCTACTCAATTTCCCCTCCTTCTAGTCTAGATAAGTGGTCAGCTAACACATTCCTTGCTCCCTTCTTATCTTTTATATCGACGTCAAAATTCTTGTAATAATAGTACCCATCAAATTTGGCGAATAGATACTTAAGTGCAGTGTGATATATAAAAATGATCACCTTAGAGCCCAAGAGGTATGACCAAAACTTTTCACATGCAAGCACCAGTGCTAGTAGCTCCTTCTCTACAGTGGTGTAATTAAGTTGGGGTCTTGTTAATGTCTTGCTTGTATAATATACCACATGCAACTTTTATTTTTTTCTTTAGCCCAACATGCAACCTAGAGCTTGATTGCTAGTGTCACATATGACTTCAAATGGAAGTGATAAATCTGGTGACATTAAAATTGGTACTGATGTTAGTGCCTCTTTTAGTTTGTTAAACATAGATTGGCAATTTTCATCAAAATTAAATGGCACTTCCTTGACTAAAATTTTTGTAAGAGGTCTAGTAATCATTGAGAGTCTCAAAAGGAATCCTGTACGACCTAAGAATGCTCGTATGCTGTTAATATTAATTGGTGGTGGAAGATTCTCTATGACCTCTGTCTCTATCCACTTCAATTCCTAGGTGCAACAATTTATGCCCGAACACTACACCTTCATGCACTATGAATGACATTTTTCCTAGTTCAAAACTAAATGTGATTCTTCACATATTTTGGAGTACTCTATCTAAATTAATTAAGCACTACTCAAAAGAGTCTCCAAAGACTGAAAAATCATCCATAAAATTTCCATAATGTCCTCGATCATATTTGCAAAGATAAACATCATGCACCTTTGAAATGTAGTTAGGGCATTGAATAACTTGAAGAGCATTTGATTATATACGAAGGTTCCATAAGACATGTACATGTGTTTGCTTTTTAGTCTTTAGGATAGATAAAAATCTGGTTATATCCTAAGTATCCATCCAGGAAGTAGTAGAAAGAATGACCAGCCACCCTTTCTATCATTTGATTGACAAATGGGAGAGTGAAATGATCCTTTTTAGTCACCTTGTTAAGTTTAAGATACTCTATTCTCTCCATCTTGTGATTGTTCTCGTCGAATTAGTTCCTTACTTTCGCTCTGCTTTACGATTACTCCATCTTTCATTAGTACATATTGTGCCAGTCTAAACCATTAGTTATTTGATATTAGATATGTGATACTCACATCTAAAAGCCTTACTACTTCCTTTTTGACCACTTCCTTCATATAAGGGTTTAATCTTCGTTGACGTTCCCTTACTGCTTGACTTCCTTCTTTGAGGTTTATCCAATGCATAATGACATTTAGGCTTATACCTTAAATGTCTGATATTAGCTATTCTATAGTCTTCATCCACCTATTAATAATTGTTACCACGTTACTCTCTTGTTCCTTATCTAGCTGATTGGAAATGATGATGGTCAGATTTTAAACTTCACCTAGAAAGGTATATCTAAGGTGTGTGGGTAAAGGTTTTAACTCTAGAGTTGTTGGTTCTCTTTGGAGGGTGGTATGGGTGTTTTTGTCCTTAGTAGTATTTCTTGATGTCTCTAAACACCCGACTCCTCCATCTCGGCATCTTCCTCAGGCTTAGCTTTCTCTACCTTCTTAGGTTCATTATCTATCTTAGCTTTTGCATATTTAATTGCTTCAAAGAAAATTTCTTCTCACTCTTGAATACATTTGTCTATAACATCAATCTTCAGGCAAGCGTTGCTTTCTTTCAAAATTTTCAAGGCTTTGTTCATGTTAAGCTCCATTTGACCGTCTCCAATCCGAAGTGTTAACTTACCTTCATGAACACCTATTAATGTTCTCCTTGTGTTCATGAAGGGTCGTCCAAGAATTAGTGGACAATTCTTATCCTCTTTGACATATAAAATGACGAAGTCCATAAAGATAATAAACTGGTCCACCTATATTAAGATATCTTCAACCATACAAAATGGTCTCTTGATTGATTAATCAGCTAACTAACTTAGCATTGAAGTTGGCTTTACCTTGCTGAGCCTCAATTTCCTAAATATTTAAAAAGGCGTCAGATTTATAATTGCGCATAAGCTGCATAAGAACTTTGTGAATTCAAATTCACCAACCACACAGGGTATTGTGAAACTCCCTAGATCCTTAAACATGGAAGGCATATGACTATTGATTATAAAACTATAACTTCCAATTAATGCTACCGTTTGGCTCTCTTCCTGTAACACCCCACTCTCGCGTGACCCGAACCCGACATCATTGGTGATATCCGAGTCCATGCCCCGCGAGGGTGGCGTGCTACATCAGTCAGTCGAAACTCAGTAGTAATATTTTCTTTTTCATTCATTTTTTTTGTTAAAACAGTCATTCGCGCGGAATAGGCAGTAAACACTCTAAGCCCACTTTCATAAATAAACAGTTTAAGTTATTCCAGCCATGCACTAATAAAGTACAATCATTGATGAACAAAAAGACATAACCAAATTGGGTTCATTATGAATACAAAGCATCCTTTACATAGATTTTGAAAACCAATTAAATAAGACACTAATGCAGATGCGAACTGATCCCGACCTCTATCCTTCACTTGCCTACAGTAGACATACTGTCATGTCAAACGGGGTAATCTTCAAAGCCTGAAAAATAGATGCAAAAATTTTGGTGAGTTTTTGCAAACTCATTGAGGAACCATCATCAATGGTTCGCCCAATTCATGCATCAAACAAGCATATTACAGTAATAGCACAGTCAGAAATACCATCTCAATCAATAGATATAAGCAGATCACAATTGTATAAGGCATTCATGCCTTTTTCACATTTACAGTATTCAGTTAAGTATGTATGCAATGCACATGTGACACTTTCCCATTTTATTACAGTGTTGTGACCGAGCGCGTAAACAATGAACAGTATTCAGTGGACGCTTGGCGTCTAGGGAGTAGGACTCCCTTCGAGCTCGAGGCTCTTTTTCAGTATCAGT
>JANVCL010000212.1:12394630-12407770 GCA_026546855.1 Erythroxylum incrassatum | reverse complement strand
AAAAATAAATAGCAAAATTTAATATCTAATATTAAAAACAAAGAACAAAGAACAAAACTACATTAAAAAAATAAGAAACTTTACCTTTAAATTATACTCAGAACTTAGAAGACAGAATCGTAAAATTTTTTGCTGCTAATTTTTTAGTTGAAGTACTTTAAATATATAAATTAATGAAAATAAAGAAATTAGAAGGTAAAAGTACACTTAAATATTTCAAAACTATTTATAAGCATAAGATTTTAACTTATAACGTCAATTTATAGCGTTAAATAAGCTTGCCTAACGTTAACTTATAACGTCAAAAATCACCAACGTTAAAATTATTTATTACTACCTCTACCTGCAGCCTACATAACCTGCAATCTTGGAACTTGCAATCTTGGAGTGCTTACTACCTACAATCTTGAAATTTGCCTAATATTTACTCTTTGAAATATCACCAACATTAAATCAATTTTGAGTGAATTAGTTATATGTTGTGAGATTCAAAAGCCAAAATATGAGGTTAGGAGGCCCCTTCTCATCGTGGGCATTGCGTCTACTTAATGATGGCAATTCAATCTGGGCCCAATCCAACCCAATTTGACCGAACATTAGATTGGACTCGAATTTTTGTCCTTTTCTTATATTTTCGGCCATGCTCGAGCTCACATGACCTAAAGCTCAAAAATTATTAAAAAATAATGTCATTTTTTATTTTTAATTTAAACTACAAAAAAAATCGAGTCAAGTCGAGTGTGGGTCTAGGCGAGCTGGCCCAACCTATTACCAACTCTACATCTAACCAAAGATAGATAGTTAACAATTAACAAGCACATGTAGTCAAAGATAGCTAGTTAACAATTAACAAGAACTACATGTAGATAATATACATGATGGAAGAAAATAACTACATCTAGTCAAAGATAGTTATTAACATTTAATAAGACCTAACATGATTAGTATACTTTCTCAAAATATTCAGTGTTGAATTGATGCACAACAGGTTCCTAGGTAAATCTTACATTTACATACATAACCGTTGTATAAGGCAGGTTGTCAGCTGGTACAATTCAAGGTTGTCCTGTGAAAACAAACTTTCCCTGAACAATGAGCTGAGGTTAATAACATCTTTCTACATACAGTTAGTACGCAACAATACTGCAAACGAATTGTTCTTAAACATCCTCAACCAGGGCCACTACATTTACTTCTATTGTTCCCCGTTAGACTCTGCTGCACGGGAGCTAACAACCCCACAGATACGCTTCTGCAAATGCTCCAAGCTAGCCACTCGCAGCAAGGATGCTGTTCGCCCCATCTTGTCCCCTATAACTCCTGCTGATCCAGTATTTGGCTGCACATTTACGGCAGAAGAAACAGTTGCCAAACTATTGTTGGCTTTATTGTCATTAGTGGGCACATGATCATTTAGAGGCCAATAAAACTGATGTTTTGATTCATCTTGCTCAGGAGCAGCAACATCTGTGGATGTCTCTGGAGGGCTTTCCTCAAATGATGACATGCTCATAGTGGATATCTCTGGCATGTTCTGGAACATAGGGCTCAGGCCAGTAATTCGTTTGACTGTCTCCTCAGCCATCTTTACCTGAATAAGAAATCATCAGGCGCATAAGAACAGTCAACAATTCAAAGAACCTCTTTTTTGAAATAACTCCAACATTTAAGCATGCGCACAAGCATCAATACATATACCTACAAGTTTCAACGCGTAACGCAAAACATCATAATAGAGTGTGCCTATATGATTAAAATGGTATACAGTGTATATATATGTGTATGCGTAGGCTTACTCAAGTATCTGTTCTGTGTGAGAGAACGAGATCCTAAAATCATCAGGTTTCAGTATCATCCTTATGCATTATGACTGATTAGCAATCAATAGGATGAGCATGCACTGTGAACTACGTGCATATTCCAAAACTTACCTTTGCTCTCAATGTCTCAACATCGGCCTTAAAAACTCTGTTATCAACTGCTGCCTTGTTATACTTTTGGCTTATGTCAGTGAGACGTTTCAAAAGAGAAGAATTTTCTACTCTCAATTGGGAAACCTGTAAAGGAAACTGTTTAGTTCTTCTGGGGAGAAGAAAATTATAAAGGGGAAAAAGTTAAAGAAGAATCACCTGTGCCTCAAGCTCTGACAAATGGGCCTGCTTTCGTCTTCTCGATCGTCTAGCTGACTCTCTATTTGAAAGCATTCTGAAAAAACAACTCATTCATTTTGTTTGAGGCAATCAAAAGGAACCTTAGAATGATGATATCATTATCCATTAATGAAAAAAAAAATGGAAGAAACAATTTGCCTTTCAAGTGTGATCTTATGCATTCATATATAACAAACTGTATATTCCACACGTATGAAAAACATATCATAGCCTCCATTCGATATACATGAACCGGGAAGAACACAACCAGATCACGTAATGGAGACTTCAGCACTACATAGCACCACACCCAAAGTTTGCCATGAGGAAATCTCTGTTCTTGTCTCATTGCTAGTGTACCAATCTGCTATACTTAATTTGTCTAAGCAAAAGAAATTGACAATAACACTGATAAAAGTACTTCAAACAACAAGAAATTACGCTTCTTCTCCCCAAAAATAGGTTAAGATAGTGCAAAGTAATTGAATACAAAATGTGCAATCTTCCACATTTGGAAAATCAGTACTTTCATCATTGGAATTGTTCTCCCTCTCTCCCTCAATTCTGTTGCTATTCACTATTCTTCATTGTTGTTCTGCATCAAATTGGTATTGGAATAAAAAATTCCTAATCCAACAAGTTGAGCACTTAAGAAGATATGAGAAAGCAGAGAAGAAAAAAAAGAAGTGACAATCAGAACACAAAAGAAGAAAAAGATTAGCTACAGTGGCGGGAAGCAACAAGTTAGTTAAGTAGTCTTAAACTTATACAGAATTACTTGTACCAGTGATTCTACAATCCAGAAATTCTACTTTCATTTGCCCAACTAATATGAAGAAAATTGATCCTGTACACATTATATTTCCTATGTAAGCTTTAAAGGGATATGTTTCACAGCTGTCAACAGATATTTAACAGGGAACAGCCAAATCTTTTTCTTTATCAAGCAAAGCAAAGTATGCAAATTTTACATGATCTAGGAAGAAAAACAAAACAAAAAACTTGCAGCCCATCAAAGAAAATATTGGTAACCAAGTCATTGCAAGAAATGTAGATCAATCAACTAACCTCAGTCCAAAACTTGTACAAAATGGAGAAAATGCCATCAATATTTATAAGGTGAAACGATAACTAAAATCAGAAAACAAGGATATGGGTTACCTCCTTACACGTTTTGCATCAGAAGGATCCATAGTTTCTGTCATTTCAGTTTCTGCTTTACTTTCATCATCTTCTGACTGATCCATTGAAGATCCACTGGTGGTTGGCTTTGCAGGAACTTCAAATGAATTTTGCATGGTATGTAAGGAAGACATCCCAAGTGGTTTATTAGCATTCTTATCTAGCGACATGGATAAACCATATCCCACTCCTGTAAGGGTAATAAAAATTTTCACTCAATCAAGATATACTCAATCCTCTACCTAATGCTTCACGAGATTTTGCAGAAACTGAAAAAAAAAAAGAACATTAATCAACTATTGTTAGTGGTAGGTGTGAATGTTTTGTGAAATCTTGAGCATGATATGCTCTTAGTTGTAATTGCTTTCTTCACAAAAACAGGCCAATAACATTGGTAATTTTCTTCACACAAATAGCAGATTTTGAATTGTTTAAATACTATTAGTAGTTATATTTTCAGGAACCTAATACCAAGTACAGGTATTTGTTTATCGAAGCTTTCCTCATTAAATTAAAGTAGTTGTCGAATCCATCAAAAGGGCTCTGGTTTCAAGGCCTATTGGCAACATCCCTACCATATTCTCAATGCAGCAGATGTTCTCAAAGTATATAGCTATACTGGCAGATAGATATACTATGACATGCAAACAAATTAAGAAGGGAAAACCTTTAAGAGGAGCATTAGATGGAAGTTGAGAAGTAATTGAAGCTTGTGATGCACTATCAGCTCCAGCTGGAGACTCTTCAGGTTTCAGAAAAGATGCCTGATGGAAATAAAAGAATAT
Organism: Erythroxylum incrassatum; assembly: GCA_026546855.1. NCBI lineage: Eukaryota > Viridiplantae > Streptophyta > Magnoliopsida > Malpighiales > Erythroxylaceae > Erythroxylum > Erythroxylum incrassatum. The sequence continues at coordinate 12,403,653 of JANVCL010000212.1, read as the reverse complement.
TGAGTTAGCAAAAAACGTATCGGCCTAAGAAGAAAATCAAGAAAAAGTTCTAAAATTTCCGAAGCAAGAACAAGTAAAACAGAAGATAGGTAATAAAGTAAATACTCATGCAGAGCTTCATAGAACAATTTTGATAGTACGGTATTAACAAGTGTGACCGAATAGACATCCATCATAAACTGAACTACAAGATAAGATTGCATCTATGTCGGTTACGCAAATAGATCCTGTCATACACATGAAAAGTAATTGTAACTCACCACTCACATGCAAAAGTTCTGGGATTTTATTACCGGCTCTTTTCAAATTTAGTCCTCAAAAACCTCATTGGTCTTTAATCTCAGACTAGAAATTATTAGTTTTTGTCCTCTTCTAACCTTATTTTCCATAGAAGTATGTCATGTGGAAAAGGGTCTACATATGCAGTATTCTGACGACATGAGAACATGAGGAAACCTTTTCACTCGTTGTCCACGTGCAAAACAAGCCAACCGATCAAAAAGTTTAATCGTAGCTGTTTTGGATGCTGAGCAGACAAAAGCTAGAAAGTGGCAACTTAAAACTAATAAAAATCTGCCACTTGGTACCCATCTAACTGGACAAGCACCTGGTAAGTCCATCTAATTTCCCTGTAAATCCTCTATTCCCCAAAAGAGGAAAATTGAGAAAATGAAATAAGGCAATATATATATATATATATATATACATAGTTATAAGCTGATCTGAAAAGGGCAAAAAGAAAAGAAAAGAAAAAAAGTTGTACCCCAGACAGAGCAACGGCAGCGCATGCTAAGTTGAGTTTAGTCTTAAGAAAGGCCTGGTATTCGTCGGAGCCCACCGAAATATTAGGAGGCGTCACATTGGCATTACGCGAAGAGGATGCAGTGGTCATACAAGAAGCATGATCCTCGATCTCCAAGACGTCGTTTCCTGCAGACGAGGAGTCGGAGCCGGCTTCTTGGAGAAATTGTCGAAAAGCCCACTCGGAATCGCTTCGGTTCATTTTGGGGATCCCTTCAGCTAAGAAAACTCTGTCCATTGTGCTTAACTCGGTTTTGGAGAAGCTTCAGTTGTGAGAGTCACCTCCCCTTATAGACATGTTTGTCTGAAACTTGAGATGCTGTTTGGTCTTTCTTTTTTTTGATAAAATTTAATTTAAAAGTTTGATCTGACGTGGGTCTGAGATGGCAAGTGGATAAGTGTGGGACCATATTAGCGGATATATATATATATATATATATAATTTGTAAGGCAGCAGGAGTTAGTCGTACAAGTTGGGGTTAAGGAAGCAAATAGCCTCAACTTTGACATTTCAATGGGGTCAATGCCATTATGGTCAATCATCATATGATGCAAGAGATCCCTGCTCGTGGATAAATAATGGATTAATATTTTTTAAAATTATGAATTATCTTTGAATCAAGTTATGTAAGAAAAGAAGCCTATATTAAAAAGAGTCAAACAGACATTACAAAATTACCAAACAATGTACAGGAGATTACAAAATTTTTTGAAGTTAAGTCTTCTATTTTTTTTAAAGAGAAGAAGTTGGGCCTTCTTAACAAATGTATGGCCATCAACGAGTGGCTCTTTGTGGGATGTGGCGTCTCCAATATGGACAAGTGTCTGTTGGGTGGACCATAGTATCCAAAAGACCTTTTTTTTTTTCCTTTACGGACACACCAACATAAATACATTACATTTTTTGCCTATCAACATTGTTTCCATTTTAAGTTACCTAGCCAATGTAACTGATAATTCTCCAAGACTCAACAACTATAAGAATGATTGGTTTTGCAAAAATTTGCATAGAAGTAGATGGGAATGCAAAGCTCCCTCAGGTTCTAACTGTTAAGATGCTAAGAGGATGAGGAGAAATGAAAACAACTATTATTTCTATGTCTTACCTTTGGAACCTAAATTGTCTAAAAGAAGAAAAGATTTGAGAGGCCAAAGCAACCCCTTCTATAACCAACCTATCATTCCTATTTCTTTAAGCCCTAATTCCCCTCCCTCGTACACCCTAAAAAAAATTAACCCCTCCTCCTCGGCTGAACTAGACCCTAGAACTACAAAACCTGAAGAAACTCCATCAATGATAGGTAACCTGCCTACTTCAGCGCCTGGACCAACTTCCCACCTAAATCTCCCTCTTAACACTTAAAATAATGTCCTCCCCAAAACAAAACACAACCCAATACCTTAATCAACTTCTCAACCAAAACCACCACATTCTCTTTCCCAAACTCAACAACAATTACATAAGAATATAGATAATGATGTCATAAAATCATATTCGAAGAAAAATTTTACTCAAACAACATATAAGGAGGAAAAGCAATAGAATAATATAAGAAGAAGATTAAGTAGAAACTAGAAAAATAAGGGTCAATTAGACCTTTCTACAACATGTTAATAGCTGGAATACTTAAGGCTTGAACTACCCTACGAAACAACAAGTTATAAAAGAATTCATCAGGGAGAAAAATCGATCCATCGTAGGCTTGCTGGAAACAAGTCAAAGTAGTGTTAAATAAAGGCCCAAATTTCTTAGGAAACCAATGGAGCACTATCTCCAATCATTCCTCTCATAGATTTGGAATAATCAATTTTTGCCTATAAATTAACAACAATTCAAATCGTTTCCACAAAGAGTTTGACCAATTTATCCATGTAGAGATCTACTCAACCTTATTAAAAGACAAGTTGCACATCACTTTTATATATATAGCCAGTTGTGCATTTCAAAGGAAGAAACTATGAGGGGATATAGAGGAGATGGCAAAAACAATCAAAGAACCCTGGATAGGCTTAGGTGACTTCAACTGCATTTTGTGTTCCTATGAAGCTAAAGGTGCAAGTAATACAATAGGAAAAATAGATAAATACCTTAGAGAATGCCTAATTAACTCAAGTTTATTAGACCTCACTATCAGAAGAAATCTCTTCCCTTGGAATAACAAGCAAGAAAATAAGCAGTTCATAAGGAAGAAACTAGGCAGAAGGATGGTGAAATCAGATTGGATATTGAAATTTCCAATCCAATAGCGTGGTTCAACAATTACATATTTTCAAACCATACACCTTTGAAAATCGACATTGAATAGCACACAAGAAAATTAAAAACTCGATTTAGATTCTTTAATCATGATGAATTTGAAGATATCATTAAAACAATCCTCAACACTCCAATTGAAGGATATGAAGCTTATAAATTGGTTTCAAGATAGAAGATTATTAAGGGTGAACTTAAAAGGACTCAAAAATAAAAGAATAATTTATAATCCAAAAGGAGGTGGAGCTAGCTAAGATTGAGCTAAATAATATCCAATACTGCTATATAGACCCCCTGAACCTGAACCTGAATATGAGAGAAAAAGAAAAATCACTCCTTAACTAATACCTCTCTCTACTTGAAACCCACAATTATTTCCTTAAACAAATGGTCAGGACTAACAGGATTAAGGAAGGAGACACAACTCTGCTTTTTTCTTTAGATCTATATAAATCAAAAGAAACTATAACAAAATCTCAGGGATCCTAGATCAATAGGTATCTTTTTCTTTGAACAGGATAAACTAAAACATCTAGCCTACCTTCATTTCCATTCCTCCTTAGGATCTGAATCTCCTTCATTAAAATCTTTTGAAATCCTTTATAAATTCATCCCTTATTCCCAATCCTGAAACTAATCAAACTCTCTTCTTGACCCTATAACCAATGTCTTTTCTCTGGTGATTGATAGCTTCAATGCCTTTTCTTTCAAAAATCTTGACATCTCTTAGAACATATTTGTATAATGATTAAGGGATTCTTCAATTCCGGTATCTTTATCAAAGAACTCAACAAGACTTTCCTCTGCCTAATTCACAAGAAACCTAATCCCTCCACTTTCTGAGAATTAAAACCTATCTCTTGCTATAACATCTTATAAAAAACTATTTCAAAGATCCTCGCTCTAAAGCCCAAACCTCTAATGAGCTCTCTTTTGAAAATTTCTCAAATTGGTTTTATTTTAGGTAGGAGAACTGGGGACAACTTACTAATTGCTTAGGAAGTATTTAAGGATTATCTTTCAAATAAAATTATCGAAAAGTTATACCATGAAGATTGATTTCACAAAAGCTTTTGACACCCTCAATTAGTCATTTCTGATGAATACTCCCAATGCTTTTAATTCCCTCCCATGCTCATCAAATGGATCCACCAATGCATATCTATTCCAACCTACAATGTTCTAGTCAATGGAGAAGCAACAACCTACTTCAAACGTGCTAAATGTATCAGATAAAGTCATCCTACCTCTCTATATCTTTTTGCAATATAAATTGAATGTATCAAACAAGGTGATCTTATTTCTCCATATCTTTTTTGAGTAGCAATTGAAGTCCTCACAAGGATGTTAAACTATAAAATAGCTCAAAATAGATCTTTCAAATTCCACTACAAGTGCAAGTAGATCCAACTTATGAACCTATCATTTGTGGATGATCTTTGGTTACTTAGTAAAGTTGATAAAAATCTATCCAACTACTACTTGATGGATTAGGTACACTCATGGGTGTTTTTGGACTAGTTATAAAAAAGGCAAAAAGTCAGTTTTTATCTCTAAAACTCTGGCAACATCACTTAGTCTCTTTTCCAAATTTTATGCTTACAATTATCAACAGGTCCCCTCAAATACTTGGGAATACCTATCTCAGACTTAAGACTCTCATATCAAGATTGTAAATTTCTTTTTGATTCAATCATAAGAAGAGCCTCAAGTTGGAGTTTTAAATCACTTTTTATGTGAGTAGAATTTAGTTTATACAATCTATTCTTAATGAAATGCACTATACTGAAGCTATCATATTTTTATCCCTATAAAAATTATAAAAGATATAGAAAGGGTATTTAGGAACTTTATATAAGTGGATTAGCCAACTTGAAGAGTTTTTCAAAAGTCAAATGTTCTGAAGACTATACAACTAAAAGGCAAGGAAGGTTAGGACTAAAATATCTTAGAGCTATAAATAAGGCACTAATGGCAAAAAGGATTAGAGTTTATACAATGATAAGGAAACCTTATGGGTAAAGTGGATGAATGAAGAATATATAAGAGATGCAAACTTCCAGACAAAGAAGCCTCTAACTAACTCCTCTTCAGCAACAAAATATATTTTGAGCTTAAGAGAAGAAGTAAGGATGGAAATCAAACACATAATAGGCAATAGGGAATGAACTAGTTCCTGGTTTGATAATTGGATTGAATAATGACCCATACACCTCTTAACAAATTGCAAATCCTTTCAATATGCCCTCCCTAAAGATTCTTAGGGATAGCAATAGGCCATGCTAGGCCCGAGTCGCCCCTGGCTCGACCACAGGCTGACCGGTACAAAATTTCACAAACCTTCATGCATTCAATGGGTGTTAATTTGGTAGAGTTATGGGTTTAAAAACTTGAGGATAGGTGATTTTTGGCTTAAAAGAGTTAGATGATAAATACCTTCTAAGTTTATTAAATCATGACAACAAATATGATAATAAGGTAAGTATTTACTATTATATTACTCATCAACTATTGGTGCACTTATCTCTATTTATAATTAGTTTTTTAAATTAAATTAAATGTGTTAATTAAATGATTTCTAGGAGGATTTGTAAGTTAGGCCAACCCTGCCCAACCTTATATTTTTTAAAAAATTTTGAAAAATTTACAAAACGATGTCATTTTGTGCCTTCTCGTTGGGTCAAACAGTCACAACCCGTGGCCTAGTCAACCTGGGCCAAAGTCAAGTTGGATCGTATTTGACATCCCTAAGGATTCTAAGGTTAGTGTAGCTATCCTAAACAGTTAATGGATATGCCTAATAAGGATTTTAGATTATATCTTTCATCTCTTCCCTATTTACAGTCCCAACTAAGAAAAAAAGGACAAAGTAATTTAAACTAGAGATCCTACGAAGAAATTCTCAGTTAGATCTTATATAAACCTCTTCAATTCACTAAGTCAAGAGGTTTTATGATATGACATAGTTATTGATAAGCTTTATATAAAAACTTTGCATATCCCATAAGGACTAATTAGACACCTAAAAACTTGAATCAAACTTTGTTTAAGGTTTTAAAGATTGATTTGAATTAAAATAAATAATCGAAATTGAAACAAAACAAGCAAATAATTAAGCTAGTAATAAAATAAGGTTGGTTAAAGTTTGAGGCTTTTTAGGATTTATTCTATCCTTGTTATTTTTTCCCTTTATCTTGTTCATTTAATTTATGCTCGATCCTAGATATCCTTAAATTTTGATTACCCTCTCTCAAGATTTAATCAAGAAACCCTAATTGAATGCGATAATCATAGAATTGTAATCTCTCAATTCACAAAACTACTTTAACTATTCAATTAGATTTGAAGCAATCCCAAGGATAATTAATTTCACAATCAAGATCTCTCTTTAATTGTTAATTAATCTAATAATTGTAGGTATATTAAGCTACCTTCTCTTGTTCCACACCTTAACACAAATAACTTGATTCACTTTCTCAATTTATTATAAGTATAAGCACAACAATTATCACAAAGCATTGATAGATATATTGAATTCAACAAGAATAAAGTTCAACAAAATAATTCAATAATAATCCCTAATATGGATTTAAAGACCTATAATCATGTTAAACATCATAATAATCCAAATAAATATTCAAGATAATGAAATAAATAAAGGGAAAAGAAAGAAAAACTATTTGGAGTCTTTATCTGGAATTTTAGAATTCTCTTAAGCTCTTTTGGTGTCTCCATTTAATCTTCTTTTGATCTGGTGGTTGTTACCTTTTTTCTTTTTTTTGTTCTTTTATAATGCATGAGGCTTTTAAGATTGTTTTTAGGGTTTTCCCTACTTAATTTAATTACAAATATAGCTCCAAAATTTTAGAAGTGTAAAATCTCGCAAACTAGAAAGAAAACATGCAAGATCGTGACCTAAAAAGTTTCCCATGCTTTTATCAAGATCATGACATAAAGAGTTTCCCAAACTCTATCACGATCGTACATAGGTCATGATCGTGACAGAAAATTCATGCAACATTCATCATCTTCACCATGTATGCATGCGTCCAAAACCTTTGCTTATCCTTAGAAAAACTTAAAGCCAAATTAAAAAAGTACTTAAATACATAAATACATAATCATACAACAATACAATAATGGTACAATGGCATCAAATCTTATGGAATGAACTTAACCTCAAACATTAACCACTTAAAAAGTGCCAACATAATAACTTATTCCTTTCATGATTAAGTGCTTTGATTGAATATAAATATCAATAAAAATATTAACACCATATTCATTCACCTATAGCATTTGTAAGCATACATTTATTATTATTAATGAATCAAAAAGGCAAACTATCACTAAGTAACCCTTCATGAAAATTCTTGTTATTTTTAGAAGCTCAGTAGGTTTTATTTATTGTTATACTATTTTTAAAATTTTCTTTAATTATAACCTAGTCTTTTGATGCGAGGGCAAACACCTTGTCACGAATATCTCTCGATTACTAGACCAAGTCATGTTTTTTATTTAACTTGATTGGAGTGTCGTTATAGCCTTTTAACGCGAAGACAAGCATTTTATCGTGAATCCCCTTGGTTACTTAGTTATATCATAACTCTCAACTGGCTACCAGCTCTATTTATTAACCCAATTTTCTTAAAAAGGGCTAGCGAAATAGGAATTTATTAATACACTTTTTGCTTTCTTTTATTTATCCTACCTCATTCCTTCTTAGTGACTCATTCTCATTAAAAGGTACTAATAATACTAACCAATTTAATTGACTATAATTATAAACATATACAAATAAAAGTCATAAAGTGAAAGAATAGGTTTCCTATCCTAATTCACATATATATTTATCCCAAAGACACTTAAAACACAAATTTCAATAATTAATATGCCTTTACAATTTAAATGACCATGTTTAAAGCTAAACTAATTCCACTCAATTCTTACCATTGACACATTCACACAATGCATGCATCATACAACAATATGTTTTTATAATGCCAACCTAATAAAAAAAACTAACACAATACAAATGTACAATTCACACATAATTAATACAAATGAAAATTTCACACACAATTGATATGTAATTGCATATATATCTTTACACTTGAACAACACATTATCTTCAATGTGAGAAATAAAACAATAAAAGATAAATAAAGAACAATAAAGGCAAAGTTAGAGCAAGAATGTTTATAGCGATTGAGGCGGTGATGGTATTAATGGTGGAATTTGGAAACACTCTATGCCATAAAGATCCATCAATTCACTCCCTAAAAAATAAAAATAAAAATAAAAATAAAAATAACAAAGCACATCAAAATACACTAAAAGTAAAAAAAAATCTTAATTCTTGGGTTGTCTCTCAAGGAGTGTGTCTTTCACGTCATTAGCTTAACAGTCTTCATATCTACCCTCAACTTGGGTCTATAATGAATTACTTGCTTCTATCTGTTTTCTCTACCTAGCAGCTTAATAGCCTGTAAATAAGCTACATGTTACAAGATAATAGAAAGGACATAATTGATCAAACTAAAAAATCTAAGTAAGTTCATTAATGCCCTTTTAATAATAAATTGTCAATAACATGGGGAAATTACCTAAATCTTCAATTGAATCCAACAGTTTGTATTATGGGATGCAAAAACTACTTATACTTAAAGTGACTACTGATACTTCATTAATAGTTTCTAAAATTGGCATTTCCACTACAAGAAAATTGACTAATACCGATGGATTATTCCGTCGGTGAATTGAACATTTCCGTCGGCAATATGACTTACCGACGGAACGGGACGAAAGTAGAAACCGTCTGTATATAGGCTGTCGATATTGTATACCGACGGTTTACAAACCGTTGGTATATTGTCAAGGGAACACCGACAGAATTGTATCCGTTGTTATTATTTTGCGACGGAAATGAATTAACAATATCGTCGGCGAAATGCCGCTTTGACCGACG
>JANVCL010000212.1:12365476-12376815 GCA_026546855.1 Erythroxylum incrassatum | reverse complement strand
TTCACCTTTATGTCTAATTGCCTTATAACCTCATTATTATAAACCTTGAATGTATTTACAACTTGATATTTATCATAAGTCCAATAGATATATCCACAATATGAATAATCACCTATAAAAGGATGAAATATTTTTCTTTATTGAAATTAAGCACATCAAATGGTCCATACATAGTGTGATTTATTTCAAGGAGTTGAGTCCTTCCTATGGCTTCTCTCTTTAATGTGTGTTTTGTTTGTTTGCCTTTAATACAATCCACACAAATGTTAAGATCCGTAAATTCAATTTAGGAAATAGTTTCTTCTTTACTAATCTTTGAATTCATTCTTTAGAAACTTGTCCTAAACGCTTATGCCACAATTAGTAGATCTATCATTAATCAAACTAAGTTTGATACCAATAGCAAGATTCAAAGTTAATAAAATTTTAGCATAAACAATGTTAAGGTTTAATTTATATAAACCATCATATAGTACACTACTACTAATCAAGTATTAAGCCTGTAAAAACTAAAAATACTACTTCCTAATTTAGATGAGTATCATGATCTGTTAAGTTTGGATAAAGATACTAAATTCGTAGATATGTTAGGTACATAAAAAGTTTCACATAAGTCCGAATGATATTTAATGTCTAGGATTAAGCGATAAGTCCCAACACATTCCACTGAAACTCTCATTTTGTTGCCCATATAGATAAATCTTTCATTTGATCTTGTGGTTTGGTTATAAGGAATCTATACAAGGTGTTAGAAATATAAGTAGTATAACCAGAATCAATCCACCAAGTATTAAAAGAAACTTTAGCAAGTTTTGTTTCAAAACATACATAAGCATTAGGCTTACCTTTCTTCTCAAACTATGCCTTACGTTTAGAACATTCCTTTTGGAAATGCCTAACCTTCTTACAGAAATAGCATTTGTGTTCATCATATTCCTTTTTGTGGATTTGAGAGGATCCCCCTACCTTTTAAGTTCCCTTTACTTTCTTCTAATGCTTCTTTCCACCTTTCTTATCAACTCCTTGATTCTTGACATAATTAATGGAGTGGTTTCCTTAGTTCTTGAGTGTAGTCTCTTCTTAAACTAACATATTGTGCAACTCATACATATTTCATTTTCCCTTCATATTATTATAGTTTATTTGGAAAGGCCCATACTTAAACGATAATAAGTTGCACAAGAAAGCTTTCATTCCTAAGGACTTAAGTCATATTTCATTGTTGGTCATCTCATTGACATGTTCCTGTATAGTACGTGATCCATCAAATTTTATGGTGGCCAATGTATTTATAAGAGTCCCAATAAGAGATTTATCAATAGACTAAGAGTGCTCTTCCAAAAAGTTAAATAATTCCTTAGCACTTTTAGTTTTGAGAAGAGGGAGCGCTCTTTGAAAAACTTGAATAGTTCATTAACACTTTTAGTTTTGAGAAGAGCAAACTTAATATGGTCAACAATTGTCATCTTCATATACATCTTACTCAATCCATTTAATCTTTCCTAATTGTTAAAATAAATTTTCTCCTCATCAGTGATCAAAACATTAAAACCATCTAGTGTATCAATTTTGAATGACAAATCCAAGTCCATAACCCCAAGATAGACCTAGATTTCTTCACTCCATTCAAAGAAGTTTAGTTTATTAAACATCATAAAAGATGCGAGATTTAGATGAATGGCAATAGTTACCAGAAAATTAAAACTTAACATTAATGCTTTGAGTCATATAACAACATTCTACACAAATTTAAAAAAATCATAAATTATATATTCATGTTAACCTTTGGGCAATTCATTAACAAACCATACAACATATAATGATTTTCATAAATTGTATATTAATGTTTACCTTTGAGCAATATATTAATATACCATGCAACACATAATGATGCTAATATGTACATAATTTGGTAATCACTCATACATCAACTAGAAATATTTACTATCTTTGGATATGTAAATACAACTAATTGTGTCTATGCATTACTTACATTCATTCTTATTAACTATAAAATAAACAAACCACCTTTAAGCGATTTCAAAAACATTCTGTACCAATGAGTTTTAATTTACCTATAATATTACAATTCATTAACATCAAATTATGAGTAATTCAAATTTAAAACAAAATATTTGAAATTAAAAAATAAAAAATATTTAACAATAATGACTAATATTGGGATATCCTAGCGCTTAGCGATAACATCATGGCCAACAACTTGGCCAGTGCTTCCCTCCACTAGGATGTTATTCCTAATGTTTGGCACTGGCACTAGGATCCTTTACCCACATTATAAGAAATTCAATTTTTAGTGATAGTAAAAGTTGTCACTAAAAGTAATAATATTATTCACTACTATTAATAGTATCTAATTTTTTAAGTCGTCACCTCCCATTTCAATTACCTCTGTCACTAATGAAATAGTGATTAATTTAGAAAAATGATCACAATTATGTAACACTTTTGTGACAAAAGTACTGACACTAAAAACTATGGAATGTGTGACAAAACTATATGGCCATAATAACTTATTACAACAAGTTTGTCAACATAAATAATATAAAGTAGTGGCGAATAAATTCATAATAATATTTTATTTTATTGTGACAACATCATTGCCACTAAAATAATTGAAAATAGTGACAAAATATTTCCCACTCGTACTTTTTTTATCAATGTCCACTACTTCTTGGTCACTAATATTTTAATGAAAAAGTCTCAACAGCATTTGTCAAAAAAATAAAAAAAGTTCTTACAAAAAATATTGTCACTATTGTGTTTATTATTGTCACAAATAAAACTACCAATTCAACAATAAAATTGCATTAATGGTAATGGAAATTTGCATCAGTGACTATATTGTCTAACAGATTTTGTCATAAATATAAAAGTTATATGTTACAATAATTTTGTCACTAAATAATGATTATATGTTATAATAAATTTATCTTTAATGTGTTTATGTTTGTCACAAATTATATTATTAAATTTAACAATTTAATTACTTAATTGATAAATTTTTTTTGCATTGGGGCTATAAAATAGAAGTTATCACAAATGATACGGATTTCTAGTGCTAAGATATTGTCACACAAGCAAATAAAAATTATTAGTATATATAAAAATTTATAAAAATCACAAAAATGTACAAAATTTAATATCTAAGACAATTATATTTATTACAATTATCTCAAATTATTACGTACTAATTTAAGTTAAAACTCTCCAAATTAGATTTTCTTGGCTATTCTTCCAGATGAAGTTCACCATTGATTTGTTTCCTACAAAACAAATAAAAAATAAAATCAATTAATTAGTTTATAAAATATTAAGCTATAAATTTTGTACTATCACTTTATAATAATATAATGAAAATAAAAGAGTGGAAGAAAAGAGAAAATTACAACCATTACCTTACGAATAAAAAAGTGTCATAGCTTTAAAAATAACCACATTGCCTTCTTACCATTCTCAAAAATCTCTTTCCAACTAAAGACATATGGTGGTGCAACTTGTCGAATGCATATAATAACTTTCGACTTGAAAAGGCTGACATGTTTACTCATAACTTATAGTACGGAGGAGGAAATTGAACATCAATTTGTTTTCCTTCAGCATTCTTCTTGGCAAGTCTAGCATTGATTGTTGGCCCTCGTCCACTTTTTTAGAATTTACATTTCCTATTTAAAAAAAACAATTAAGAATTTACGTTTTTTAGGTGTTTTTGTCTGGTTCCCCCTGTAGCACGGAGCTTGATATAAAGGGCAGTAATACCAAGTTCATAAATCATCCAAATCAAAAAATAGTCAATATAGGCTAATAAAATTCATACAAGTTGCAAACTAAGTAACAATGGGGAAGAATGAAATTGCAACTCATCCCTGTAGTTAAGAGAACTAGGCATCAAAGGAAGCTTGATAATATGTTATTTTTCAAGTATGAAAAGATGGGGCGAAAGAAAGGCTAGTGAAGGTAGTTATAGAGAAGGGAGGATTAGTGGTAAAGGTTTTCTAAGAAAGCTTTGTGGTCTAAAATTAATTTGGAAACATTTCATCCAAAGGTAAAGGAATTTCAAAGTACACGAAGAAAACGGTCCAACTAAGACAATATGCCTCAAGTGCCTTAAAGGAAAGCAAGTAGCCTTTCCCTTGGTACCAAGACCTAGTGGTAAAGACAACTACTTTAAATTCCAAATAAAAGTTATGGATAAGTTTTTCAATTGATATGTAAAATAACCTTGCATCGTTGGGCAACATCTTGAGCTATAAGCATGGAAGCATATAGTGAAGACTCATCTCTGTCAGCTTTAACCTTCATTCCACCTATTTCATAACCAGACTTAGAAATAACATTAACTTTATAAAATATAAGTAGTGAATAAATGAAGAAAAGTAAGACCATACGTCAATAATATTCTAAAGAACATCACAATATTTGACTAGAATTATGAACTAGATAAGTCAGAACAAATAAAGTTATATACGCCCAAATAGGTTTTCATTCTTTTTAGTTACACAACGATTTGATTCACAAGCATGTAAATTTATAATCAAACAACCCTAAATGAATAATATCGAGTTAAGACACTAAGTATTATTTTTAATAAATAGAATAATATTATAAATAAGATATGATAAAATTGCTTATCAGTAATATGTACAAGGGTTTCCCTTCTAGAAAGATCACTTACATACTGTGGTTCCTGGGGAACCAGATCAGTTCACAATTGAAGATCAACTATTGGACACTACTAAAAATTGACAAAGATACCTCCATCACTTACGATGAATGTGTTAAATGAAGCGTAGGTATGAACCACACCAAAAACATTCTCACTATCCCTCACTGCAAGTCTAAGAGTCACATTCTTTTCCTTTGATTCTCTAACTTTTCTTCTTGATTAGAGATCATAAGCAACAAAACCAGGAATGAGCAAGTCAATAACCAATACTACTTTTGGATAACAAACCTCAAAAAGGCACAAGATATATCTTCAAAAAGAATAAAGCAATCTAATATGACCATATAAACTCAAATCATCCCCATGAACTATAAGGCAAAGATGTAGAAAGCCAGCATTCACATTCCTAATAAGCAGCAAGTTATAGCAAATTTCGAAAAAGTTGAACGTCTCACACACAATCAAATGTCAACGAGAGAAAAAATCTAATGTGAAAAAAGGGATTAATAGTAATAAGAGATGTAGATAGAGTTACCATGGCTACGAAAGCGAGAGAGTGAGAAAGAAGGATGGAATTGACAGTGTTTGCTATTAGGATATGAAAGCCCTACTAAACGAAATGCTAGATCTGTTTGACACCTTGGATTAGATGTAGAGGGCAACTAGGGTTTTACTTTTAGGCTAAGATATTTCAACTAGGGTTTTACTTTTGGGCTAAGATATTTAAATAGAAAAACAAATTTCAAGTCTAAGTACAAGAAGAGGCCTAAATGAATTAAAGACGAGGCTCTCATTTTAGACCCTCATAAGGGGTCGCAAAAAGGCCCGAGAGAGTAGGGGTCGACCCGGGCTGGGCTTGGATATGCCTGGGCGGCCCTACCCTAACTCGATCCATTGTCATTCCTACCTTAATTAAAGAAAATGAGCTAGTTTTGTATTTTTAAAGGTAAATTGTATCAAATATCCTATTTTTATTTTTATTTTTATTTTATAATAATAAATATAGTGACTTATATACCTATTATTGATATTTAATCTTGTCCTATTCTTTTTGTTTTATTTTTATCTTATATAATTTTGTATGATCAATTTTAAATTAAATACACTTATATGCAATTGAATATAGTTTATTTTAATCTTTCCTATATTATATTTATCATATTCAATTTGTACTTCATTTCATGTTCAATTTGCATATGTTTTTGGATTAATTTATTTATTTTATTATTTATTATTTTATTCTTTTTAAATCTTAATTAGTCTTAAATTAAATTCTACTTATAGATATTTATTCATTATAAAGTTTTATTAATGAATAATTTCTTTAACTGATATTTATGTATAATTTTTTTTAATTTAAGATCAAATAGATTTATTAAAACATTTTCTTTTTGTTTTGAAGAATTTGAGGTAAATAAAAAAAGGGCTAACAAAGCAATTAGGTAATTTTAATATTTAATATATTTCAATGTTTTTTAGGGAAAGAAATTATAAGAAAATTTCTTATTATTCCTTTAGATATAGGAGAAGGATCAAAGTCCTTTGATGACTAAGAACCTTTTGGTACTTTCTTTACCTTTGTAAATCCTAGAATACAATTTGTAAGAATCATCAATGTGGAAAGGGTCGAAGTGAACATGGTTTCTCTATGAAATGTAAATTATATTCCAATTGCAAATAATTGTAATTATTATTATGAACAATACAATTATGATTATGATTATATACAATAAAGAAACCACATTCATAATATAATGTAACTTAAACCCAAACATGATATGACGAATTTAAAATCATGCCTAATTGAAAGATGAACAGGGTTTGACTTGATAGCTCAATTTTGATATAATCAAAATTTGAATTAAATGAATATTATTTTAATTATTTATTTTTATGAATGATGATGAGACAGATTTAGTAAGTGAAGAAGAGGAAGACAATGATGACAATGATTGAGCATTGGCAAGAACTTTGTTTTTAAATTTTGAAATGGTTAAGAGTTTTGCTTAATATTTTGGAATAAGATTTTCATTATATTTAAACATTTATTTATTTTTATTTTTATTTTGATGAAATTTCGAAGTTATGTTTAGCAAATATCTATTGATATGTAAAATATTACTTTTAGATTATTAATATATGTAGTTTGAATATTTTATAAGAAAATATTTAAATTTGTTTGCAAATAATAATATTAAAGAAAAACTATGAAAAGTAGTTTCTAGTCATTAAAATTCATACAATAATGACAAAATTAATCATTAGAGTAGTTAGTTTTAAATGTTATTATAATAAGAAATAGTTGTCATTAATTTGTTACATTCATATTGACAATAACCTTTGTAACAAAAAGTTGATAATTAAGTGACAACAAAATTTCTTGTCACAAAATTATGAATAGTAGCGACCATAGTGATAATTCCGTTTTTGTGACTATATTAAGTAGATACTAATTAACTGAATTTTATTAACAAAAGTCTTTTTCACAAAAAGTAAAATATCGTGTGACGACAAACCGTTTTGTCACAGCTAGAGAAAAATATTAGTGACCAAACTATATTTTGTCAAAACATATAAAAAATATTAGTGACCAACATATGTTTTGTCACAATTATAATTTATTCCTGCCAAAATTACTTTGGCGCCAAATTACATATGCTTTTAATGACAAAACTTAGCGATAAAAGAAATTTTGACACTATTAATATATTAATAGTGATAATTTAATTGTGAAAGATACTAAATTGTCACAATTACCATTATATTAGTGACAAAATAAAATATCACAGTTAATCCAAACAATAGTGTCAATCAATTGTTTTGTCACAAAAAACCTCATATCTGTGATGAAATGATAGTTAGTCACAAAAAAGTTGCCATTAAAAATCTTAACTTTTATAATGCCAACATTTTCGTCTCATTTCTCTCTTTTTTTCCATACATACAATTGATTTAACATTCAAAATCATAAGATTTTGCATATAATTCATAAACATATAAAAAATGAAGTTTAAGGTTTTCCAAAAATTTCAAATTAGGATTCATAACATTCTCTAAATTATAAGAAATCTACATCAAAGGGAAAATATAAATTTCTTATAATGAAGCCTTAATACCACATGAAAGCATAATTTTGTAAAACATGATAAGATCTTGAAATTCCTGGAACTCACATATGTACATTCATATTCAGAATTCTATTCCTATACGAAGAAAGAGTTTCTAAATACTAACCTTTCTCCATGGTTAAGTGATGTGAAAAAGATTCACAAATGTAAGCTCTTTAACCAATCTGTCTCTTTCCCAAACTTTCTATCTCACTTTTCTTATATGGTGGTGTTTTATGAGAAGATAAAACTTATTAGGCTGAGACAGAACCTTAATATAGTTTAAAAAAATTGAAAACTATCAATCAATCTTATAACTTCCTATTATAATCGGTTAAAGCCTATACACCAATTTATTAAATAATTAAATCCTCTAATTGTCTTTTTAACACATAAGTCAGTTAAAGGATTTATTTCCAACATTTTATAGTGTGAGTCGAACACATCCAAAATCCAATGAGATATGTGAAGAGCTGAGGGCTTTGATTAGAAAGATTAAAATCCTTGGTTATGTTACTGACTTAAGTTTTATATTACAAGAGGTTGGATGAGAAGGAGCACATTCTCAAGATTCATAATGAAAGATTGGTAATTGCAAATGGAATAATTAGCACCCCTCTTAGGGCTCTAACTTAAATATTTAAAAATCTTAAATTTTTGTACAAACTATAAATTTTGAAGATATTTGGAGATTAATGGATTGAATTTTTAAAGGGGGGAGGTATAGTATTGTGGGCTCTTTTATTAGCTGAAATAAAATCCTAAAATTATATAAATTTAAATTAGATAAAATTTAAGATTTTTTTCAATTTAAAATTAACAATTTTAAAATATTGAAGTTCTCTTTGAGCGCTTTCAAATCTATAAATCTAAGTTAAATTTTAGTGCAAAAATCAAGCTTTAAATTTTCCATTTTTTAATTTATTAAGATAAGTGTAAATTAATTTGTGAACATTACATATAATTAAAAAAAGTCAATCTTTTAAATAAAAATGAGTGCTAAAATATGCTACAACCATACATACTCATATGTCAAACTATTTAAGCTCAAAATTTGTGTAACATTTGTAAATGAAGAGATCAAAATATAAAATAGACAAGTTAATAACAAGATTCAATAGTAAAAAATACATCAATGTCTTCTTAAATATTTAAGAGTAACCACCTACATCATGGAATAGAGTTTCTATATTACATAAACAAACATTTAAAATGTGAGAATTGATGATTGAAATTATGAGCCACAACTAACTACCTTGATTAGATGGGGTACAATCACAATTTGTTTCCATTTCAATCCTAGATACATATTTTGCAAAAATTAAATATAAATAAATCATGTACATTTGACATAAACAAAATAAATTCTAGTAATGATATTGACATATTGTTTTGGTTAATCATTTGACATATGTATATATAAATTACTTTCGTTAGTTTTGTGGAACTATAAAGGATCTGATGCCTTATAGAATTCTTCAACAAAGGTCAGATGTTATTAAAAATTAATGGCACCTTTGTAACTCTAATTCCTAAAAATGGATAATAGAGAACTTTATCAGAATTCAAACCCATTTGTTATTGTAACCCTGTGTATAAGATCATTACTAATATCTTGGCTCAAAGAATGAAAGAGGTCTTACACAAATACATTGACTTTTCACAAGGTGCCTATTTAACTGGCATAATTATGGGGGATAGTATCATGTTAATACAAGAACTTGTCAGGAGTTACACTAAGGGAAGGGGCAATGGGAATTGTATCATTAAGGTTGACCTAAAGAAGGCCTATGATAGTGTAGATTAGGGCTGTCTACTGAACATTTGACATGCTTTGGAATTTCCTACCAACTTTATCCAGTGGATATCACAATGCATCATGTCACCTTCCTTTAAGATATTAGTGAATGGTTAGCATGGTAAGTCCTTCAAAAGCACCAAAGGACTTAGACAAGGAGATCTTATATCACCTTACATCTTTTCACCTGTTATGGACCCTCAAACTAATGGACAATGCTATGATGTCCAACATGTTATGGAGGTTATTAATTGACTAACATTCCTTCTGGTGTAAATGGATTTATGAGATATATATAAAAAATAGCAACATATGGACCATAAAGATCAAATATTTTT
Organism: Erythroxylum incrassatum; assembly: GCA_026546855.1. Classification (NCBI taxonomy): domain Eukaryota; kingdom Viridiplantae; phylum Streptophyta; class Magnoliopsida; order Malpighiales; family Erythroxylaceae; genus Erythroxylum; species Erythroxylum incrassatum. The sequence continues at coordinate 12,366,888 of JANVCL010000212.1, read as the reverse complement.
ATTCTTCAACCTTGAAAGCCATTCTAAAGACTAGGAAACTGTTGATGAATGAAATCACTTATCTCAATGGGGATGGCAAGCAAACCAATTTTTGGTTTGACAATTGGACGTCTCTTGTTCCTCTTCATAACTTGAAAGAAATGGAATGTCTTAAACTTGTTAATTGGTAAAAAAGCAACAGTAGGTAATACAACAGTTGATAAACAAATCTTTATACAAAGCTCTGTCCCTAGATCCATTTGTGAAGAAATTGTTCACACCAACTTGAGTGAAGAGGAAGATTATTATATGGAAGAATTCGAGAAATTGCAAGTTTAGCAACCAATTTTACAAGAAGTTTATGCAAAACACTATAACAAGATTCTCGAGCACAAAGTTATTTGGCACAATCAATTTCATTCGAGGGCATCAATCTGTGTATGGCTAGCCATAAAAGATAAGTTACCAACTGTGGATAAGCTGTAGAGATTCCTAAATATCCCTAATAGGTGTATTCTTTGTCTGAAAGCTAAAGAAAGTACTGAAGATTTGTTTTATAATGTGCATTTGTCAATAGTATGTGGAAGTATGCATTACACTAATGCTTTGTTCATGATGCACCTGGAAGATGAGATTCGATAAGGAGATGGTGTAATGAAATCAAGTATCTTTACTCTACAATTGAGTGGTCGTTCAACCTAGTTATATCATATCTAGTGAAAGTTATATGGAATGAAAGAAATGCTAGAATTTTTTACTACAAAAGTCTAACGGCATAACATTTCGGTAGCATAATCATTATGCAAATAAGAGGATACATGAGTGTACACAATACTTCATGCATCGGTCGAACTAGTATTTGTTAAAGAGTATTGATAAACCGAAGAGGGTTAATTTTGCGAACTTTCTGATTCGTTTATGGAAAATAAAAAATCAGAAAAATTAAAAAAACCAAAAATAAATCAACACCAAAAAATTTGGTAACGCAGTTTGGCACACCCTGCCTACGTCTGCGGGGCCCTCCCCTAGCTTAATTACTTTCACTGAAGTACAATAGTTTTACCCAAGACTTTACTGAGCCGACACCACTCAATACTTGACACAATCACTCAACCTCACTTCCCGTGAAAGAATTCACTCCCAATAGTACAACCGCCTCGTACTAACCTCAACAGAGGATTTTCTCAACAATATTTGACAACAAAGGTAAGAAATAAACACTCAAGTGACCAATTAACTAAGAACAAAATAATAATACACTTGAGAAAAAGAAAACAACTTCCCTATAGGTTCAGCTCACTGAAATAGATCTGAAAGTCGTCGCAACAGTAATGGAACTTGAGATTTCCTTCGGTTGGAATAATATGTTCAGTCCTCCACAAATTCTGGTAGGTGCTATCTCAGACAGGAACAATGGCACGGCCTCTCACCAC
>JANVCL010000212.1:12350248-12365376 GCA_026546855.1 Erythroxylum incrassatum | reverse complement strand
TTTACCCAAGGCTTTACTGAGCCGACACCACTCAACCCTTGACACTATCACTCAACCTCACTTCCCGTGAAAGAATTCACTCCCAATAATACAACCGCCTCGTACTAACCTCAACAGAGGATTTTCTCAATAATATTTGACAATAAAGGTAAGAAATAAACACTCAAGTTACCAATCAACTAAGAATAAAATAATAATACACTTGAGAAAAAGAAGACAACTTCCCTATAGGTTCAGCTCACTGAAATAGATCTGGTAGTCATCGCAACAGTAATAGAACTTGAGATTTCCTTCGGTTGGAATAATATGTTCAATCCTCCACAAATTCTGGTAGGTGCTATCTTAGATAGGAACAACGACACAACCTCTCACCACCAATAATGACGAAAATATAAGAAAAATCAATTGACGCAATGTGTTTTTCAAGTAGACAATTAACACACATCCACTGCTCGTTTAGAAGCACACACACATTCGTAGGATCCACCAAAAGAATTGTCTCACCTTACACACGTTTCCCAAACAAGCAATTAATGCATATTTCAATTTGCCTTCTCTCACATAAGCACCGTAGTCTTTTTTTTCCATTAACAACTAATGCCCACACATAAGGAATTAACTATAGCTGTATGTTTTTTTTCCTTTTCTATTCACGCCCACATCAAAACCAATACACTCATTGCTGAATATTTTTGCCTCAAAACTTCACTAGGGTTTCTCATGTGACTTGCGTAAAATAATAGACTTTTACCAAACAAGAAGATATGCATACCTATTGGATATACTCCAAGATTCCACCGAAATAAATAGGATGCATATAAAATATATTCTATCATAAATACAATTTTATATGTCCAATTTAAAATGTCAAAACTAAACAAAGAATGCATACAATATGTTCTAACAAGTATAATGCTTGGCTTTCAATATGTATAGTTCTTTGGAGCTACTTTGTAACCTTTGCTTGTCATTTACGACCTAATGCATTACTATTGTTTTCTAAAAAAATGTTAAGGATCAAATTAAACAAGGAATGTGGTGTGGGGGTGATGGCAAGCGGACATGTAACGCGTGAATGACATAAAGATCAGCGTTTAAAAGGGTGAAATGAGTTGAAGATAAAGCGCCGGATAATTAGGCTCGTGATTGCAGATCTAGGGAAAGAGCTGTGGGATCCACACTTTTGCATCTTCTTGTTAAAATTAAAAACAGTAATAAAAGAAAACCTAACGAAAGTTGCAACTGCAACAACCATATTTTACTTTTATTAATTATATTTGCAAGTCTTTGTTCTTTTGAACTTGTCAGTTTCACAACGCAAAAGGTATCAAGTCAATTCATGCATTTCGAGTTTTGACCTGGGCCTGCCTCCGTGTTCTCTTCTCTAGTGGCTAGTGAGTGTGAGTCCCTTTGATTTTTGACTTAATAACAAGGACATGTCAGTTTAACAAAAGGATAAGACATCACACTATGTAATAATAATAAATAAACGTAAAGTAATTGTGACGAGACTGATAAAAAAACATTTGCCAAGTCCATGAATCTTCCAAGCGCGGTGTGGTCCAACCAAAATTTGTCCTTTTCTCCGCAATGTCTCGTGAGCTCCTGCAACTTCCTCTTTCACCTCCTCCTTCCGCCTCAGCCTCTCCCACTTAAAACGTTGTCGCCCCCTGCAAATGTTGACTTCTACTTCTTCTGCCTTCTGCTCACATTGTCGTCTTCTGTGACTTGATAACCGTTTCTTTCCCTTCACTTACAGGTAACCTTCATTTCCTTTCTATTCGGCAGATTTGGCTTTTGGCTTCTTCATTTTGTTTCTCTCTTTATTTCTACTTCAAGATCTTACTCAAAGACTGGATCTTTCTAAACTTAATCGTCTTTGTCTTCATTTAATTGGATGTTTCTGTAGATTTGTGTAATAAGTTGCTATTTTCAGTTGTTTTATTTGAAATGCTGTGAGCTAAGCCGGTAAACGTGTGTTTTCTTAAGTACTCATTTGCCTATTCTCTCTCCATTCCCGGCTCTCGGTTTTGACAATGAGGCCACTTGGTTGTAAAGAAAATGTCTGGGGACTAGAGTTAGAAAGCTAGAGGGCTTGTAAGAGTTGGTGAGATGTCGAATACATGGACCTAAGTTATGAGTTTTTGAATCAGTTGAATGGCTTAGCTGATGTTGCTTGTGGATATGTTTTGAACTTGGTGGGTTCCAAGATAGAGAAATTCGTAAATTAATTTTTTATTCTATGGTTCGGTTCTTTTTCTCTGCTTTGGTTGGCAACTAAAAGAGACTACTGAAAGGTTTTCCTGTTCTGACTTATTGGGTTTTCGTCGTGCAACTGAGGTTTGAAGCGGTTGTTCATGCAAAATTCTTAGTTTCTCATGTCCATTCAGGGGAAACTCTATAGCAGAGGTTTAAAATTTCGTTCGAGAAACCGACAATATTTCTGCAGTTCCATCTCTTCCATTAAATGATCTTTCTCGCTTAAGAGGTGCATTTATCAACTTTTCCAATAATGTAGCTTCTTGTTGTAGCCTCGGTGCAGTCTTTTCCTGTCTTCATTGTAGATTTGGTTACTGAATTTCCTGGGTAATTCCTGAATTCACTATTAGTTGTTCAACTTATAGAATTTTGTTTATGTGTCCAGGAAATAAAGAAAATTATTGTTGAATACTCTCTATGGAGCAGTATGAAATACTGGAGCAAATTGGAAAAGGGTCATTTGGTTCGGCTCTTCTTGTAAGACATAAGCATGAGAAAAAGAAGTAAGAATCAGCATAATTCTCTACTCTCCATACTCTCTTTTAAAAGCCCATGTAAAATGATAAGAAAAATAATTAAGATTTATCCTACCATTTTATGCCAACTTTTGTTCCATTGATTATTAAGGTATGTGCTGAAAAAGATTCGACTTGCTCGTCAAACTGATAGGTCACGCCGTTCTGCACATCAAGAGGTTGGAATAGTAAACTCCAACTTGTATCCAGATGTCTATAATTTGTGACCAATTTATCCTGATAATGCATAGCTTTGTCCCACATTGTACTTGTTTGGAGTCCCGCAATTTTTCTCTTGCACTGAGAATCCTCATATAAACAGATGTGTACTAGCATATTTTTCTGTTGAAAAATGAATTTAAGTAATGCCTTTGGACCTGCTCTTTTTTGTTTCAATAAAATTGAAATATAGTCTTAGGAAAGGTTTGTGTTTAGTAGTTATATTGGCACAAATGATGATATGACGTTAACTTAGGATATTGGGACCTCTATATAATGCATATTAACAGATGTTACTATAGTTAATGTGTGATTGCATTAATAACTGCTTGTTCTTGATCTTGAACATGTATAATGATACTGGGATACACGAACCTCAAATTCAATACTGTTCCTTGCAGATGGAGCTCGTTTCAAGAATCATAAATCCATTTATTGTTGAATATAAAGATTCTTGGGTTGAAAAGGTATACTTTTCCAATATGATATTGATTTTCATATCATATTTGCTAGTTCTTTTATATTTTCAAAACCCCTTCCCTACCTTGGGAAAATATCTCCTTGTTTCCTAACTGTTTTCACTTGATGAATGCTTCATGTGTACTTAAATGTGATCATGCCAACTTCTAGTCCACTGTAATTTATTGTAGTTTTCAACTCATCTTTCCGAATCATTGCAGCATTTGACCAAGTACACCTTTAAGCATAATTCAACTTATCTGATTTCTTTTTTATGAACTGTTCATTGTTTGATGAACGGTTCGATGATCTCATTCGCTTTCTTTTAACTTGAGTAGAAATTGGGCATCTTTCATGTTGGGAATTGTCTTTTCTAGCAAAAATCATATTCTTGAGGTTATTTTTAGTTGAAATTGCAATTATGGTAACGATTAAAGCTCTCTAAGATGCTTCTTTTGAATTTCATTTACTTCATTTCCCAATGGCTAGGACAATGTCATGCTTGGATGAGTTGAGAATCTCTGTTATTGAATGAACTTGGTATTTTAAACGTGATGGTAATTATGCATTAATTACAAAAATTTAAGATATTACGTTACTTTATTAATAGTTGGTCACGTTAATAGAATGCATTTATTTCGCCATTTTTGTTTGTTTCTATGGATAAAGATCCCCAATACTTTTGGCTTATGATTTTCTTCACATTCTCCTAGTTCCCACAAGATCAGTTGTCATATGAATGGTCTAATATTGTGAATGATACTTCCTACTCAGGGTTGCTATGTGTGTATCATCATAGGTTATTGTGAAGGAGGAGACATGTAAGTTCTTTTTTTTGCCAGGAGTAACATCTACGTAATTAGTTGAATGATTTTGCTTGACATGTTGTACTCATGTTCTTCTTATTCCTTTATAGGGCAGAAGCTATAAAGAAAGCTAATAGTATACTGTTTCCAGAGGAGGTAGGTTGTGTTCATTGCTTATTTTTCTATTTTTCAATGCCCTTTTGTTTTGGCAACATTGTAATTAATTGCTGTAATAGGTTAACATTAGTGGCTTGTATGGAACAAGAATCTTGCATAATAAAGGCCCTTATCAATTGACTTTTTGCTTACTGTCTTTCAGAAACTCTGTAAATGGCTCGTTCAGCTTCTGATGGCACTTGATTACTTGCACATGAACCATATTCTTCATCGTGATGTCAAGGTTAGTAGCTTCTTAATGTCCACAAATTAAAAAATGTTGGCTTAATAATGTGTGAAGCTGCGTTGTACTGATATTGTCTCATGATTCCTTCAGTGTTCTAATATCTTCTTGACAAAAGATAAAGATATTCGTCTAGGTGAGTGATCCTACGATCAAATTTGCAAGGAAATTTGAATAATAGCTATGTGAATACTCATGATCAATGCTTATGCAGGTGATTTTGGACTTGCAAAAATTTTGACTTCTGATGACCTTACTTCTTCGGTGAGAAATACGATCCAATGATGTTCCTCCAATTAGAGCTTTACATATTTGGTGTTATTAATGGCCACTAAGTAATATATCCAGGTCGTGGGAACTCCTAGCTATATGTGTCCGGAGCTTCTTGCTGATATACCGTATGGTTCAAAGTCAGACATATGGTCTTTAGGTAAGTTGGTTTTTATTTGATTAATCAACTAGTTTATGATGAATAATTTTATTCATGTTATATTTTTATTTTCAATCTAGGATGTTGTATCTATGAAATGTCTGCTCTCAAGCCTGCATTCAAGGCATTTGTAAGTTTGCAACCCTATTATTGGTCTTTAAATAGATTCAAAATGTGTTTTGTTAACTTATTTATTTTATTTAAATGTGAAACATGGGTTAAGTGAGAACTAGGATCCATTTCGTTTATTGTAAGTTTGGATTTACATTTGAATTTTGTTGAACATAACTAGGCATACACGTAAATGAGGTGGAATAAGTGTAGTTAAATATGCATTTTTGCACATTCAACTTTTCATTATTTCTTTTTGTAAACTTACAATAACATCCTAGTGAGAGTTTCGCTGATATGCAGGGTCTGCGAAAGTGCAGAAGTACGCAACCTTATCCCTAACTAGTAGAAAAGTTGTTTTTGATAAACTTAGGAGAAGAAATTCTCTTGATTCATTATATATAGAATTGAGTCATATATATACAAGTATATTCCTACTAATCAGGGATTATAATCCCTATAATCAAGGGATCGTAGTCCCTACGATTAAGCCTATGATTTGTATCTAAAATCTCTATAATTTGTAATATGTATAATATGTAACAATCCCCCTCACGTTGGAGTTTAGATGTTGATCATGTCCAGCTTGTTACAAAGATATTCAACACCAGTCCCATTTAAAGGCTTTGTAAAAAAGTCATCTAGCTGTTCCTCAGTCTTCACATAACTTGTAGAAACCAAAATCTGTTGTACCTTTTCACGAATAAAGTGACAATCAATTTGAATATTGTTAGTTTGTTCATAAAATATAGGGTTAGAAGCTATATGAAGAGCAACTTGGTTATTACCATAACTTTGCTGGCATTGAGACTTTAAGACCAATTTCAGTCAAGAGCTAATATATCCACATTATTTCACACGCAGATTGTACCATAGCTTGGTAAGAGTAGCTTGGTTATTACCATATCTTTGCTAGCATTGAGACTTTAAGACCAATTTTAGGCAAGAGCTAATATATCCACATTATTTCTCACATATTGTACCATAGCTTTGTACTTTAATTTTGTACTCATACAACATTCTATTTCTTACTTTTCCATGAGAACAAATTTCCTCCAACAAGAATACAATAGCTTGTGGTTGATTTTGATCAATCTTAGATCCTACCCAATTTGCATCTGAGAAACACTCTATACGAATGTGGTCATAATTTTTATGTAGTAAATCTCATCTGAGAGCTCCTTACATGTAACATAGGATTTGCTCTAAATCGGCCCAGTGATGAACTATTGGAAAGGCCATAAATTGACTTACAATACTAACAGAGTAAGCAATATCAAGACAAGTTATCATGAGATATTTAGTTTCCCAACCAATCTCCTATACTTCTCAGGATCTTCAAACAAATCTCCATCATTCATTGTTAAGAAACTCGATAGAGATTGTCATGCTGCTAGTATATTGATAGTAATATAGGAGTTAACAACTGGAGCAATGCTCCCCCTCCTGGATTTCCAGGCCAATACAATACTGTATTTCCAGAATATGAATGAAGATAATTCCCCCCCTCTCTATACCGAATCCTATATATCTTCTCTACCTCCTCATTCTCACTCTCTCGCTGTAACTAATTCCTAACCTCCAGCCTATGTGGCATTTGTATTTGTTCCCCATCCCCATTGTACCCCTACGGAAGTGGGTTTGAATGTTTTAGTGGCTGTTTACTAATACTAATACTAGCACACTGATAAGGGTGCTAACAATTCATGAGTTGGAAATTAGGTGGTGTAGGAGCACTGCATGGTTTAGCACCTAATTTCCCAGTTTCGGATAGTAGATCAAGCACATATTTTCTATGAGACAAGAAGTTTAATTTCTTATTTCTTGTCACCTCTATTCCTAAGAAGTACTATAATTCCCCTAAATCCTTCATTTAAAACTAGTTGTGAAGAAAGAAATTTGCATGACATCACTACCAATAATAACAATATCATCTACGTACACAACAAGAATGATAATGCTAGACGTAGAGTGTTTGTAGAAGACTGAATGGTGAGACTTGCTCTTGCTCATTGAAAACTGTCCAATTGCTTGACACAATTTTTTAAACTAAGTATGAGGACTCTATCTCAAACTATATAGAGATCTTCGAAGGTGGCAGTCTTTCCCATACCACCCAGAGAAACAAACCCAAATGGTTGCTCCATATAAACCTCCTCATGTAGGTCTCTATGTAGGAAGACATTTTTAACTTCCAATTGATGTAAGGGTTAGTAGTGAGTAGCTGCCAAAGATATAAGTAAACAAATAGGTGTCAACTTAGCCACAAGAAAGAAAGTGATAGAGTAGTCCATACCATAAGTTTAGGTATAGCCTTTAACAAGAAAACAACTTTTAAGTCTAGCCACAAAGCCATCAGGATTAACTTTAATTGTAAAGACCCACTTATGGCCTATAACCTTTTTTCCAATAGGTAAATTCACTAAGGTCCAAGTACTATTAACATCGAGAGAATTTATCTCCTCTATCATTGCTAGTTGCTAGCTAGGATGAGATAAGGTCTCATGAATAGTTTTGGGAAGGGATACAACATCAAGAAAGGCAACAAAAAGATATTAAGAAGATGACAAATGATCATAAGAAACAAAAGATGAAATTGGGTGAGTGCATTAACGTTTACCTTTACAGAATGCAATGGGAAGGTTAAGATCAATGGTTATGTAATTTGATGACGAAGAAAGAACTAGTGTCAGACATGTGTCAGAAATCAGAAATATCTCGTTGTCGGGAATAAACATGTAGAATAGTTGGAGGTGGAGGTGGTGCCGAAGTAGCATGTGTAGAAACAACATTGGATGACTGTTAGGTGACACGATACACTAATAAATGATTTTTCTTCCCCTAACTATCAAAAGTGTTTAGAGAAATTGGAAAGAAGGGAAGATTTTCCATAAACGTAACATCAATAGACACAAAGTATTTATTCTAAGACTAGGACAATAATATCGAAACCCTTTTTGAAGATGAGCGTACCTCAAAGACACATATTTCATAGACTTGGGATCTAATTGTTGACTTGAGGACAAATATCACAGACAACATGTACTTCCAAACATGAGGCTCAATGGGAAACAAGGGTTTGGTAGTAAAGAGGATGTGATAAGGAATCTTACTATCAAGAACAAATGTATCATACGGTTGATCAAAAAATAAAATGTTGAAATAGCATCAGCCAAAAAACTTGGGAATATGTGTTTGGAACAAAAGCTCTCTGGTTGTTTCAAGGAGATATCTATATTTTCTTTCAATGACACCATTTTCAGATGGCGTGTCAACACAAGAAGTCCGGTGAAGAATGCCATATTTAAGCATGTAAGTCTGAGAGGAATTAGAAATGTATTATTTGGCATTATTGCTCTACAAATTATGTAAAGAAACATTAAATTGTGTTTTAATTTCAGCACAGAACATGGTGAAATGGGAAAATAACTTAGAATGGTTTTTCATTAAATAAAGCCAAGTAATTCGAGAAAAGTCATTAACAAAGGTAGCAAAGTATCGAAATTCAGTTTTAGATACAATAAGACACAAACCTTAATATCGGAATGAACTAACTCGAAGGGAAACTACCTTTGTTATTGACTCGAGAAACATACGACAAACTATGATGTTTTGCAAACTGACATGACTAAGAATCTAAAGATGATATACTTTGAAATTCTTTACACATTTTCTTTAACACAAACAAAGAAGGATGATCAAATTGACATTGTGATTCAAAAAGGGTTAAAATAACGGAGGGAGTAATGTGTCTGAGCACAAACTCAAGAGTATCCAAGAAATAGAGAACCTTGGATACATGTCCCCTTCGCCATAAGATCCTGAAACAGATAATAATTCACAAAAAGTAAGACAACAATTTAGAGCTTGAGTAATTTTGCTGACATATATTAAATTAAATGAAATTCTGGGTAGGCCTAAAACATATGATAGGGATAATGAAGGAGTACGATTAGCAGTTTCAGTACCTAGAGCAGATGAGGTAGAACCATCTGCCAAAATGACTTTGGAATGATATTTGTGGCGTTTAAAGGTGGAAAGAAGATTAGGATTACCTGTCATATGATTATTAACACCAAAATCAATAACCCATTGAATGTTGGAGGAGGAAAGGAGGCATTTATCGGGATTACCTGTCTCAACAATAGCAGTACGAGTTGAGTGAGATTTTTGAGACTTATTTTGTAGCTTTGGACATGTGCGCTTGAGATGCATCATCACATGACAGTAGTGACACTTGACTCCTCTTGTACCATGATTCCACTTTGCCCAACCCATTGTATTGCCTCCTTTATTTTGATGTCGATTAGAAGGCCTTCCATTAATTTGACTAACAAGAGTGATAGAAGCCTGAGCACATGGAGGAACAATAGCACTATTCTCTGTATGATGAACTTTGGTGAATACTTCATTTAGGGAGGAAATTTTCGCACAAGAGAGGGTCTGAGACTTTGCTGTATCAAAATGATAATTGAGGCCAAATAAAAGAATTCATAACTACCATTTTCTCCCACTGAGTTTGTTGTACTTTAATATCAGGACTAAAAGGTAACATGGCACTCAATCCTTCATAAACCTTATTGAAATTCATAAAGTAGGTTTGAATAAACTGATCATGCTGTTCAAACCGATAAAACTCTTACAAACATCTTAAATATAAGTAGTATTCTCCTTTTACAAATACAAAATTACAAATAATCCATTACTTCCTTAACATACTCACAATGATTAATCATTCTGACCACTTTAGTGTCTATCAAATATTGAATTTGCAAAAACAATCTAGCTTCATGTGTCAACGATTCCTTTCCTGTACCATCAATCAATGGATCATCTATAACGTGGTCATATTTGGAAATACTGCACAAATAAATCGTAATTGTCTTCCTTCAATCTAGATAGTTAGGACCTATTAACTTATATTCAATAATCTTAGATATTATTAGAATAACATCAGTAAGTTCAATTAATTTCTGCTCCTCAGCCATATTAAAACAAAGCCACTGATAGACTAGGGGATTTTGTGGCAGTCTCTAATCAGAAGTTCAGTGACAAGAATTGAGGGAAAAAACAAGCAGTGGCAAGAAAAATCAATATGAAAAGTTCAGAAGCTACACCAAACAAGGCTGTGTTAAGAAAGCACACACCAAGTATTTAGTAGTTTCCAATAACTCCACAAAATAAGTTACCTCAGTGACAATATCATCAATACTTCTGAAAACATAGAAGAGCAAGGACTGAAACTCTTTATTATTGAGTTACAGTGGTGAAACAGTGTATGAACCACCTAGGCAGTTGATGGTCATGGTGAATCAGGTACCAGAAGAGTTAGATGGAGGAGGCGACGCCGGGAAAGATGATGGGGTAGTACAGTTCTGTCACACCGGTATCCACGCACTTGTGCGTGAGAAAAATGACAGGTTATCTGGGTGCTGTGTGTGATCACTCGCATCGCCTCTGGTGATCAGTTTTCGATTAGGGGTCGGTCGGTGGCTGGCGAGTCTAGGGGGTACTTGGGGTGAGAGTCAAACATCACCTTGAACGAGTGACCCAAGCACTTGCAGCTAAGGCAAGGAGAACACTAAAATTTTGCACTTGGGCAGAAAACTAAACCTTCAAATAGCCATGTATGGCTTTGATACCATGTAAACATAGGAGAAAATTTTTATTTTCTTTACTCATCATGTACAGAATGGAGTAAGTGAGTCATTTATATACATGTATATCGCTGGTAATTAGGGATTATAATCCCTCTACTGTGATAATAGAGCTGCCATTAGCATATCTCATAATCCTGTCCAGCATGATAGAACAAAACACATAGAAATTGACCTACACTTTGTAAAGGAGAAACTTGTGAATGACTCTTTACACTTATCCCATGTGGGGTCTAATGAACAACTGACAGATGTCTTCACCAAAGGACTCTACAACAAACAGTTTCATAATCTTGTTTGCAAGTTGGGCATGTGTGATGTCTATGTACCAACTTGAGAGGGAGTGTTGACTAGCGTTATTACCATAGTTATCAGAATTGATTGTATTTCCTTGTATACATTTAGGAATTGGTAGCTGTTTTAATTTCCCCCTGATTTCTTCCTGTAACTGAGATGTGATAGCTGGAATAGTTTCCTAAATAGTCCTAGGCTTTGTGTAAATAAACCATAGGATTCCTCTGTAAAAGACATCTCAATTCACTAATAGCAACACTTTTGGTTTCTCTCTGATTTATTTTCTTCAGGTTCTGTTGGATATATTTAGATCTCTATATCTTTTATTCCTGCATCTTATCTCTGGTTATCCTAGCTTTTGATTGCTTCACTTAAAAGTCAATTTGTGCACTGACTTGGCACGTAGTATAGTTATATTTGGGTAGGGCACTGGGGTGGATCATGGTTGAACTTAATTATGAAAGTTAAGGGGTGGGCACCATTTTAAATAACCATTCATATGTCATAAATGAACATCACTATCTTGCTCCTCTTTCAGTCAAAAAAGGGTTAGGATAAATAGGAAGGAAGGATAAGAAAGAATATCAGGATAGTGAGGTTAAGAGCAATATCATGTTTGCCTATTTATGATTGACCTTTGTGTTGAAGAGTAGAAGACACAAGTTCAGCTACTCCTGTTACTTATCATTGTTTGTCAATATGATGAGCATTAGAGTTGTTCTTCATTTTTTCCTTTGTAAACCATAAGTTTCTCTTGAATGTTTGGTACGGATTCTATTTTTTTTGCTTCTTGTTTCTCTCATTAGTCACTTGTTTGCTGTTGAGCAGGACATGCAAGCCTTGATTAACAAGATAAACAAGTCAATAGTGGCTCCGCTTCCAACTAAATATTCTGGTGCTTTGTATGTTCTTTTCCTCATTTTTACTGTGCTGATGCCGGGTTCTATGTTGTGATGGATTCTAATCAGGCTTATGTGTTTTCCAGTCGAGGTCTTGTGAAAAGTATGCTGCGAAAGAACCCAGAACTGAGACCAAGTGTATGTCAAATCTTCGTCAACTTAAATCATTTCTGTTAAAATCTGGCTTGGTTGATCAACAACTTTGAACAAATTTTTTATTTCATTGATATTCATGGTTAATTCAAGAAACTTTCCAGGCCATGATTGTCATTGCAACATCCTTGCTCTGTCTTGATGACCTTGTTTATATTGGGAAATACTCTGGAAGCTCTAGCAATAGGAGATCTGCATTTGCATATGAATTTAATGTCTCTGTCATCTGAATATTCATTGATACAGGCTGCAGAACTACTCAGGCATCCCCATCTCCAACCATATGTCGTCAAAGTTCAGCTTAAGATCAATAGCCCTAGAAGAAATACGTTGCCTTCTCAATGGCCTGAATCTAAGTACATGAAGAAAACAAGATTCTTGGAGCCAGAAGATGTTCCTGTTAAATGGTACAGGCAGAAGCAGTTCTCTTTCACTAATGACAGGACACGAAATCCAAGTGTATCTGCAGGAGAGCACGATTTGGTGTGCTCTACAAAAGGAATACATGATACTTCGAACTATTTGAATAGAAGACTATCAGATCTATCTGTTGAAAGCAGCAATGAAGGAACAGTCATTTGCAGATCAATAACTTCAAAGCCTTTCAACAAAAACCTGAAAATTACTTCTGGAAAAGCTTCTGTGACTTCAAAAAGGGAATCTGTAAGTTTAGGACATGGACAATTGCACATGCACGGACATTCACACTTTTGAGTATCCGATGTTATTTTCACACTTATTCTCATGACTGATTTTCCAATTTTCAGCTTCCTGTTATACAAGCATCAACGAAAAAGACAGTCTCTACAACTCGTAGAGCTTCTTTGCCATTGCCAATTAGAAAACAAATGCAAGATTCACCATACAGACCTAGTGTTGGCATCCTTCAGAATATAAAATCTCCAGATGTCTCAGTCAATGCTCCTCGAATTGACAGGATAGCAGAATTCCCATTAGCTTCCTATGAGGATCCATTCTTTCCTGTGCACAGAAACTCATCATCCTCTGCAAAAGGATCGTTAGGTTCCCGAGATCATGATGATCATTTGATAACAAAGGACAAGTGCACTGTTCAAACTTGTGATAAGCCCTATTCCAAGCCTAGTTATGCTGATGCATGGAATGGAATTGATCGCAACATGTTTCAGGTGGATGAAGAAGATGGAAGCAACTCCTCTAATCAAAATGCAACTGCGGGGGCATCAAGCCGCACCTCATCAGACACTAGACGCCATAGGTTTGACACCTCATCATACCAGCAACGTGCTGAAGCTCTGGAAGGTTTGCTTGAATTCAGTGCTAGACTGTTGCAAGATGAAAGGTATGATGAGCTTGGAGTGCTGCTAAAGCCATTTGGACCTGGTAAGGTTTCTCCTAGGGAAACTGCTATATGGTTGGCAAGGAGCTTTAAGGAGAACACACAAAAACAGGAAGATGAATTAGTTCCTCCTTTGCCACATGTATAACTCTGACAATTCTAAATTCAGCATATCAGCTTTTTAAAAAATCCATTGTAGAGAGGCAGTATATTTTCAGACAGATGGTTTATTTTAAATTTTCACGCCACACATCTTCGATGACCCATTAGTCTTGACTCATGCAATAGCAGTATTTATTCACCGAAAGGAACATTTCTTTCAGCAGCAGAACATGTATAAAAAGAGATAAAAGCAACGGAGGATCTACATTTACTTTGCTTCTGTTGCAGCTTGAAGAAAATGAAGAAGAGGACATGAAACTTATCATAGTTTTCTGCTTGTATGTCAATTAATGTCTATATCATACCAAACAACGTGAAAGGCACCAACTTTGGTTACTCACAAATGCGCAAAACGTTTAATTTGGAAAATCTGGCTTGGAAAAGATTTAGAAAGCCAGTAGGAAGAACCTTTGAGAGTTGCCTTTTAAGACGGAAATTATGAAGTTATCCTATGGGCAATCAACCAATTAATCAAGATCTCTTTCTAACTAATCATTTAACTTGATGAATGTAGGTTTATAGAGTACCAATTCTCGTCGTACAACTCTACACAATTTACTCAACTCATTTTCTTAATATATTGTAAGGTATACGCTCAACATTCATAAAAAGCATCATTCATTCAAATTAACAAAGTAGGAGTTCAATAAGTAGTTCAAAAGTAATCTCTATAAATAACTCAACCACTTATAATGTTATTAGCATCCCCAACAACTAGAAAATTCATAATAAAGATATTAGAAGAGAAACAAACGAAATAAGAACTAAATAAAGCAAGCTTCTCCTCCTTTTTGCCCAAATCTGGAAAATTTGGAGTTGGTGTGCTCTTTACCCAATTTGGAATGGAAATCTTAATTTTTTTACCTCTCTCTAGGCTCTAAATATGTTTTTAAGCTCAAGAAGGCAAGTTCTCACGACACCCTTTCGGCCCTAGGGATTTTTGCCCTTATATAGTCACAAGAACCTAGGAATTAATGAAACCCGTGCGTCTCTTCGAGTTAGGGATCCCACAATCGTGGGAATTAGCATGAATCTCACGATCGTCGGTTCTTGTCTTACAATTCCTCCACTTCTCTTCTCCTTTCTTAGTCCCTAACTTAATCCCAAAGGGGGTCACCTTTCGTTCTTACATCAAAATGGTCAATTCTTCCCTAAATCAACGTCAAATATAAAAGAACAACCATAAAGATTAAACTAAACAAAAACATACAAAATAAGTTCTAAAACACAACAATAATAACCTATTATGCAAGAAACACATGCTAAATACTTAGAAAAACACACACTAATGTACAACTATCAATATTGTATCACAAATTAGAGTTCATTACACCTACATACCAAAAAATCATTTAGTAACTCATAATATAAAACTAGCAGAATAATACTGCGCAAATGCGCAGTAATAATGCCCTGTGAATTTAATTGATAATGTAAAAATATATA
>JANVCL010000212.1:12322477-12335373 GCA_026546855.1 Erythroxylum incrassatum | reverse complement strand
TAATGAATTATGATTTATGTATGGATGAGGTTGAGAGGATAAGTTTTGATCATGAATTGCTAATTTATATAAGTGAGATGTGTTAGTGGAAAAAAAAACTTGATGAGAATTTGTGTTAAGCAAAGAATCACGCTCACGTATCATGGTATTGTTTGTAAAGAGGTTGGATTCCGGAAACGGGATCCAACATATCTGATTTGTTACTATCTGTTATAATCCTCCGAATATACTTCTGCTGCACAAAGATAGGAATCGATAGTTTCACTTTCAAACTTTCAAATTCTGTCTCACTTTCTAACTTTCAAATTCAGTCTATCTTCTCACTTATAATTGTATATATATACAGTACAACATACGTTAATAAAATTATCCATTACCTCTAAATCTTATAAGAAGCGTAGGCAAAACACTCGTTAGCAGAACCCAGGGAGCCAAGGTCTGTCTCTTTGTTTATATATTGTGTAGTTTTTTAATTACATTTATGATTGTGATGATTGTGTTTGCAACTGTGATCTTTTTCTGGTTGCAAACTTTCATTAAGATATAGGAAGTTGAATGGACCAAATTTCAATAACTGAGTTGAATGGCTTGCATTTATATCGATCTAACTTTTTTTCCAAGGATATGATATATTTGACTTCTGTATTGTGTGCAATTTCACTTGTGCTCGGATATATTCATAAGATGCATATGTAGTGATTCCCTGGAAAAAAGAATATTTAGTTGTCAAGAAGCATTTTCTATAACTTAGCCGGAACATAAGAGTTTGTTAATTGTGTTGGAATTGTTTACTCATGTTTACTTCAAAAGGGCGAGGATAATGCCTACGGGAAGATTCGACTTAGAGTAGAAGATGTTTAAAAGAGGAATGTGCTTACAAATTTTTGGGTAGGTGGCATTTTTCTTGCCATTGCAGATGGATGGACTATAACAGTATAAGTTGTTTTATTCTTGTAAAAATATTTCCTTGTAGGGCAAGGACTTCACAATAGAGACAAACTAAGGTCTCTGGTTAGGAAGTGGCAGACACTAATTGAGATCCATGTGGATGTGAAGACAACAGGTAACTACAGCTTTAGGTTATTCTTCATTGCATTTACTAAGGGACGTGGACCTCAGCCAGATCGGTCAGGTTTATTATATATTCCAGGCCTTGACATTTCAACTAACCGTGTAGTTTCTTTGTTAGTATGTTATTATTAGTAACATTTCCTCATTGACATATATGCTGTGACCAACACAGTTACTACATTTTGCTTATATGTACTTTATTTTTCCCCCAAAGCGTCAGTCTTATATTTCATGGAGACATGTAAACCAAATTTACCGTCAAAGAGCCATGTACCCGAAAGGTACCTATGATCAATTACGGAGTGAGCCCATTGACAGTGATGACAAATTATAGATTCGTATGGAGCTTTGAGTTTCACTGAAATGAATGCAATTTGATAAAGTCAGGTTTGATTACCATGTATTGCTGATGGCAAAACTCTTATGTTTTGTTTGGTAACCCGTAATAAAAAGATAAGAATAAACTTTTATTCCTAACTTTTAGTTTTTAAATAATTTTAGATTTTTATTTTTAAAAAGGTGTGGATATAAATTGAAATGTAAATATCAGAAATAAAAGATAAGAGATATTATTAAGCTATTATTAAAATTTTATTAAGATATTAAAACATTATCATCAAAATTATATATTACAATTTTTTATTAATTTCTTTAATAATTATTTTGTTTTGTTTTATTTATATTTTTATTCTCATCATAAAAGTATTCATAATTATTTAAAAATTAATAATTTTATATATTACTATTTTTATTAATTATTTATACAAATATAAAATATTTTAGTTAATCATTTACCAAATAAATTATATAATAATTACATATGAGTAAAGAATTTATTATTATTATTATTCAATACTAAATATTAACTTTGTTTAAACATGCATAATTAGTAATTTTATTTCTATTCCGATCCTATATATTTATTCTCAATCACAATTTTTTATTTCAATTCCTTTGGTTATCAAACGAGGACCTAACGATGTAAAGGATTTTTAAGTTGGACTAGGACGAAATCTTAGGTCAAGAAAGAATATATATTAAAGATGAAGTCAAACCAGAGAAGTGTCAAACAAGCACAAACCTGGCGATTGACATGTCATTCCTCTTCGGATTAATGAACCAATATTGTGAAAGATAACTTGTCTGAAATATGTAATTGTATACAATCTGCTCTAACCTCACTTTAGGGCAAAGAACATTGAGAAAATGCATCTACCAAGTTTCACTTAAACGATAACTAAATGCAATTACTAGAAAATGCATTGCAAAGTTACGTCATTGTACAAAGCTACTACTAGAAACATAGGTAAAGAAAAAATTCCACACAAATGAAGAGCAATCTTATGACAAAGGGAAACATGTCCTTAGTATACAAGAGATATTTAATGGGCTCATACCGGTACACAAGAAGCGGCAGCATGAGTCAGGATTTTGCTAGAGGTCGAGTCATTGTTGATGCGGTGAGTTAAGAGATGGAAATCGGGGGACTGATCTTAGAATTAACTTTCTGCTACCTTTACAATGAGTTGATGAACAAAACCCATGATGAGGAGCTGCCGTTTTGGAGTTAAGAGAGGCCAACTTCACACTTGTGAGTGAATGCTTGCTGGTCAAAACATCAGGAGTCTCATCTTTTGAGATCATCTGAAGATGCTTCTTGATCTTAACCTGTCCACAGGAAAGATTTACACGTCCAGGTTTTTGGCCGACACGTATTCCAGTTGGTGATGGACCAACTATTGCAAGAGATCCAAATAGCTGATTGCTAAAAACAATCGCCCGTTGAATAAGACAACAATAGTTTGTCAAGTTTTTCCTTGTAAAATAAAATTTCAATCAACGTGGATGTCAAGGAGGGTTTAAATACAGAACCTGTTAGCTTCAGGAGGTATTGGAAGATTTTGATCCTCATCTTTAGCCCTTTTCATCATCTCATCATTGGAAGCCACACTTACAACATTCTTGTCCTTTGCTTTGAATTCTTCACATTCTAGTTCATTTTCCTCAAATCCTATAGAATTCACATTAATCGTGCAACTTATAGAAGAAGATAAAGTAAAAAAAAGCCAGAGTATCCCTATTGATCCCAGCTATAATGTTTATGTTTGGGGTCAGCCTATTTAGTTACTAAAGATGTACACGGAAGTATAAGAGCATGTAAACAACCCACCATTTTTGTTACCGAAACTATTTTTACAGGCCTCACATCGACAGTGGAAAGAGCAGCCAACACCCCCCTTCATTTACAAGAAAATTTCCCTCTTTAGATGTGAATAACAGAATATCAAATTGAAAGAGGCAATGCCCGGAACCTGAAAGCACTCGCAGTATTTCTTTAAACAACTTGACTTTTTACAGTTGCATCCCTTTTTATGCCTGGCTGAAGCTGGAGTTTTGTTACTTGCATCCTGCAAAAACAAAATTCAAGTGTATAAATACTGAGGTGAGGAAATCAATTCAGAATGGCATCACGGTCTTCAGAGTTTGATTGTAGATTACACCGAGTTACGACCTTAGGGTTTCATTTCATACTAAAAGGAATAAGAATGGAACAGAAAAGGCTAATGAAACTTTAAACTATTATCATATAGCTTAGGAAGAAGATCTAACCAAAAAACCAGTAGCAGAATCAGTGGTCCTTATAACTTTGGGAGCAAATGCTAGAGGGTTGCGAGATTCAATCTGTTTGCGAGTCTCCAGAACTGTACCTTCATGAGCAGGCTCATTGAGACAGTCTTGGCATGAACAAGGCTCAATACAATAGAGACCAGCAGCAAAGCATTCACAATAACTGTCTTCAATAAAAAATGATTATAACCATGGGAAGAATTACACAATAAGTTATTTGTTCCCAAATGCTTGAGATGAAGATAACACACTAGAAAAATGATCAAACAACAGAAACCACGAGCTAGGAAATGAATACAGTATATGAAATTGTGCATTCAACTATGTCATATAATACATATACCAAACGACGAAGTACCATGTCATGAAAAAAATGCACATGTCAATCATTGTTTGAGCTAGGTTTCAATATATTTAAAAATCAGGATTTTCTATACACATATTCAGTGCTGTATTTCAATGTCAAGTGTTGCATTTTTATCATTATTCCTGCTTTCACAAAGTTTAAAAAGTTCAATAACCACACCAAGAAATGAAGCAACTGACGAAATTCTGATCTAGAAAAACTTGTTTGAAGCACCACTTTCAGAGGCAACTAGCATAAATATTGTAAAGCAGCAAATGATAATTTATTCACTTTGTTATGGTTAAGATTATGAACCATGTAAGTGGAAGTGTCAGAAACTACAGATTGGGAATTTTAACAAACAATTTAGGTCATCCATAGGTAATGACCGTAAGTTTGTGCAAGATGAACGAACGTACAGTTTCAAGCATTTTGACCTTTTACAGTTGCAGCGCTTGCAACCTGCAGTTACATGCTCCATTTTGTGTCTGCAAATGAAATAAAAGTTTAACAAAGGTGTTCTAGCCAAATAATTCAATTTCAAGCAAAAACTTTAATCCTTCATATACTTCTTCATTCTGGGACTACTGTTTTCAAATTCTTCACTGATATCCATTGATACAAGCACAGCTTTTCCAGTATCTTTAGTATCACAAGGAACCAAATCTGTCATCCCAAAAGTTAGTAACAAAATTATGTCAACATTTAAATAAATACTGAACAGTAAGATTATAATTGTGGTTACTCACTCCTTTCTTGTATTCCTGAATCTGTAGCTTGAATATTGGCATCATTATCATCTGTTGAATTAGTTATAGGAGTATTTATATAGAAACCAGCATCCCTTCCTGATAACATGGAGGATGTGCTGTCTTGTCCTGCTCTATTTGAAGTTGTGTGGTTTTGTATGATGGGAACTCTATGATCTAGTTGTGATGGCAATGAGTAACTACTATTGGAACTGCATGTTGGTTCCCTTTTATAAGTTCCTGCCATTTCAAAAAGTAGGCTCCGCCTCCGAATGCTATGTTGCTGTCATGGACAAAGGAGATGGTCCAGGGTTCAGCAACATGGAAATTTGGATATCAGGTAATAGTTTGCAGTAATATGAAATAGTGCAAAAGAATATGCAGGAATGAACTTTTAAGTATCAGATCAAGAGTTCAAGCTAATAGATATTAGCTTTGTTCCTTTAGAGAATAAGATATAATACATGTTACAGTGAGCATGAATTTTCTAAGACTGGAAATAATTCACTTTGACCTTCCAAGTAGTATATGCATTTCAAGTTTTGCTAAGCTGTGGGGTCAGTAATCTGCTGCACGTGTATGTGAACTGGCGCACCTTTAAATTTGTATTCTTAAATGGCCTCAGCTAAATCCACCTAGAGTCTCATAATACATCACATGTTTGCCAAGAGCAACATGTATGATCCTTTAATTCAGTATAATAGAAGATCTCAAGGTGCCAACCAACGTTTTTCTACTAATTGAGTCACATAAAATGCTATCCATGGTATCCTTATATCAATTCTATTACACAAAGAAGTTTGATCTGACCTTACAGTTGGACTGACTGGAATCTTCTTCAGCATCCAATTTGGTGGCTGCATCTTTAACAAGTAGCTTATTCATTAGAGAGCCAGAAAGTATATTTGGTATTTCATCTGTATCTTTCTGTTCTCCAATATCTACTGGTAGAGGTCCTGATTGTTACATTTAATTTTGTTCAGAGGAACCAAAAGAATCAATGGTAATCATATTGTCAAAATTACTTGTCTTACCATGAGGAGTATCTAAGACATCTGAGATGAAAGATATTGTTCCAGGATCCACCAGATTTTGCTCTTCAGTTTGTTCTTCAGTAACAGAAGAATCAAAGTCAGAAATCATCATCTCCCAATCACATCCTACATCATCTCTTCTTTGCCCAACTCTGGATATCTTACGCAGAAACTTGTCATCGTCATATGGGCAATGTCTTTCATCTAATTTGCCTCTTGCTTCACATTGACAACCTACACTAATTGCATTGAGTGGCACCATGCTACTATTTAGGTTAGCACTATCAGAATTTAGTGCTTTTGGGAGCTCAATGGTTAATTCCAACTTATCACCAGATGGCTCAATAGGAACGTCAGAGGCTGAAGAAGCAAAACACCCCAATTGTTCACTGCATGATTGTGTACTACTACAAACTCCTTTAACTAGAGGCAGCTGAGTTATTGATGGCATTGATAACAGATGCCTAACAGCAAAATCAACACCATCAACCCCTCAATTCTTCATAAATTCAGAAAAAAATTGATTTTGTTTAGATTTGAAAAACTGCAGTTAGTTTTACCTTCTAATACTAGAATCGGCATCTCTTTTGGAATTCAGTTGGGGTGAAGTGAAAACCCGGAGAGGTGAAGCAAATGAGGGTGAGTTGTATGTTTGATTGGTTTGTATAGACTTAACGAGCTCGATTGGAGAGAGATTGCTGATGTAGTTAAATACAGGAGAATCCTGCAAGGTCCACAAGCATCTCCTTCTCAGAGCAGTAGGTTCAATAGCACAGAATAAAACAAAATCGTCAAGCAAAAGACAACTACCAAATCCCCCTTGAATTCCGAAAATTGTGCCAGAAATTTTTAGCAGCTATCGATTATATCAGGTACTGAGAATTTACCTCGGGAATTCAGAAGGCCAACTACACCATCAGGATAAAGGTAACAAAGGAACATAATGTTTAGTCCGAGGAAGTTAAGAAAACACACGATGATAGACCACAGACCCGGGAAAACAAAAATCAACACGACCATTCAAGAATTCAAACATGAAACAAAACTTCAGGAAAACCGATCCACCAAAATTTTTACATCGACATAGTTGCAACTCAAGCCTATTCCTCACAACCAACCACAAAAGCGAGGTCAAAATGATGAGGAAAACCCATATGAAAATAAAACAAAATTAATCTCGTGTAAAAATTTGATCATAGGTGATATAGACAAGACCAGCGTCGAGAGAAAGAGAAAGACCTCGAACTGGGAGAGAGGAACTGATGTGGTGGTTGGCTCCTTACTGGGGGTGTTGAGATGGGATGAAACGTCCCTGCAGATGTCTTCTTCTTGTGCAACCATTTCCATTTCCAGAAAAGAAAAGTCCTCAGGTAATCAGTTCAACGCATAGCCTCCAAAACACTTACAAAAGAGACTTAAAAGAAGAAGGGCGGGAAGGCGGGAAAGCAGAGTTGTGATGGATGTCGTCTTGGGCTGGGTCACGTGGATTCATCTTTTTGTTTTGAAGAGGTTGTTAAAGGGACCAAGTTTTAGACATGGGCTCATAATCATATTTGATAACAACTTTCTATATGAATATGCTTTACATTAATCCACTTCATCAAGTGTTTTAATAAGTTTATGATAGAGTAACTTCTTTTCAATTGATGCTATATCAAAAGGTAAATGTTTTCAATATGAGATATTTTAGAGAGGGAGAGCAATTTTTGGTAAGTATACTGAAATTGAAGCATGTAAATACAACAGAAAGAAGAATTTCTAAAGTATTTGACATGAAATTGAAGCATGTACATACAATAGAAAGAAGAATTTATAAAGTATTCGGCAGTAATATGCAAGTTAAACCTTATAGAAAAGTCAATTATCACTTTCTTATTAGCAAACTTTTCCTTTCTAATATTCTTATGGCTTTCATGGCCAGTGCAAAGTTTGAACGTCTCTCTACCCTATTAGTTTATTTCTAAAGCAAATTAATTGAATGTAATTTAATACCAAAATAATTAAAAAACATTCTTGATTTTATACATATTTAAATATATATGGTAAAATCTATGGGATACGTATATATTACAAATGAAATTATGATTAGATCATAATTATGAGATTCATACTCTATATATGTATTATCTCTAAATTATTCTTAATTATTGTTCTATTAAGACATGATATTAATAAGATGTAAAAAATTATCACATAGTATGTTTCTTCCTTTTGAAAGAAGTAGTCGATCTCATAAACTAAAATTTGGAGATATTTAAACAAACGTGCTGACACTTATTAAAGAACAATTCACTAAACTGACTCCATATAAGAATTCCACTTGGACCATTAATTGTATGTCTATAGAAATTTTCATTGTGATGATTATATAAGTCATCCTTTGACTTAAGATCTCCAAAGTTATCTCATATAGAAATTGATGAGCAAGTTTTAATCTTTAAAAAACCCTCAGTATTTTCGCAACCGCACGGGTAGTAGCGTAATATATAAGATATCGATCCTAGGAGGAATTAGTGAACTAATCGAATCCTGATTCATCTAAGGCCTAAAAATGTAATTAAAATGAAAATAAAGTGATTGAAATGAGAATTCTAAATTAATACAGGAAATCAAATTTGAGCACCGCCAATTGATAATTGAAATTCAAACAAGGAAGATTAACAAATTATGAGAAAGAGGATTTATCCTATCATCAATGCTAACTTAGTCACTTTGTGTTAACACGGTGTCGATCTTAGACTTTCAAATGGGGGATTAGTCTCTCTCGAGTTGTAATCACTAAGTCCTAAATCATAAACCTAATTAAGTTGAGTTGCCGAGCATGTAATCTCCTGATTAACAAAATAGCTTATAACCTAATTAGTTCTTAAGCATTCCAATAAATATCCGAGTCCTAACACGAGATCTCTCTTCGTATACTTACTAATTTGATTATTTGTGTGGTCTAGTAGATCGTTTAACTCTCATTAACCAACCTAATCATTTTGCATTCGATTCACTCTCTCAATTTATTACCAAATGATGCAATTACAACAAATAATCACGACACCCAACATCATTAACAACAAAAGCAACTAGATTAACATTAAATCAAATATAGATCTCTAAAAGAAGTTAGAACATCCTTTACTCAAGATTCATCATCATTAATTCCATCTCATACATCAAATGACTGAAATAAAGAAGAAAAGATAACTTGGAGGATTGGAGGTTGAAACAGCTGAAGCTCGACCTTCTTCTTTCTCTTCTTCTCTCTCTTCCTTCTTCCTCTTCCTTAGCTTTTTTCCCAAAGTGGCAAAAGGAGGCTTCCTTTCTAGGCCATTTCTATTCTCTTATGTAGTCTTTTCTAATTAGGGTAAAAACTAGGTTCTAAACAGGCCCAAAAATCTGAAATAAGTTTAAGAGGCTGATCTGTGTCTGTCCGCGTGCAGGAAGGCCACGATCATGGCCAACTGAAATGGTCTCTGTCACGGTCGTGGCCTGATGGAAAGGTCTCTGTCACGATCATGGTCCAATATCGTGGCCTTGGGTCTTCCACCGGGCTTTCTCCAAATCTTCTTCGTTCTTCAATATCTTAACTCAAACACTAACAAACACATCAAATCACCTCAAGCACACAAAATTAAAGCTCACTAGCAGGCTCTAACCTACATAAAACTCAAAACACAAATATCTAGCTAAGTAACACAATTCTAAACCTAAACTTGCATGAATCAATAAATTAACAACTACAAACAAACTAAAAAGCCTACTAAAACATGATGCAACTTACAACTATCAGAAATTTCTATGTTTTGAAACTATTTATGGCTTATTTTAGTCAAAAATAGCTCAGTTGGTAGTTATTGGATATAATATGAAATATATGGAGGTCGTTTAGTATATGATTCATCACCTTAAAGTGATCAGGGAGAATGTTCCATTGTTTTACATTAGTATTAATTCAGGAAATCCTTGGTAAGGTGGAATGACACTTTGTAAAATAATTTACAAATATCATTAATTGAATTAATTACTAATGATAGATAACTAATATGATTAGACTCAAATAGAGTAGACATTATTTTCATACTCTATGTCTAATCAAAAAATTGTATGATAAAAGGATAGACTTATACAGAAAAACTATGCAAAAAAATGTTAGTCAAAACTACTTTAACATTCCTAAATATTCAGAAAGTCAGGATGCACTAATCTTGATCTATGGATATAAATTCTTTAATTAGAGAATTAAAGATCAATTAAAAAAGTTTTAATTTATCTAATGTTAAATTTGATTTATGGTTATAATTTATATCTATTGCCAACATATTTGGAAACCTAATGGGTCACACACAAAGAATGAGTTGAAGAGAGAAAAGTGTTTTAATCAAGTTAGATTTGACTGTAAAGTTTGAGAAACTTTATATTAAATGAGAGATGTTTGATAAATAACGGTTAATATAAGATGTTGGATCTTCTTTGGGCATAATTGATATTTAATTCTAATTAAATTTTAATTAAAATTATAATGTCATTTAAGTTAGATTACTAAAATATTCAAAACCTATTATAAATAGACTTAAGCTCTAAGAAAGATAGTACTCCTTGCCTAACCCTCTCTATAATAGTTGCAGAGTTCTTTTAGTACATTCTACATATACCATTAAAGGCAGGATACTTGTGCAACTACAGTGGTTAAGATGAGTTGACTTTAGAAACGATTCAAAGAAAATAATAAGAAAAAGGAACAAGCTTTGGAATAAGTTACAAATTATGGTTCTTGCTTTTATTATGATTTATATGTTAATTATTTTATAGAATTTTAGTGATCTTGGCTTTCGAGAAATCCAAAGAAAATGTTTTATGATTATTTCACTACACACGGGTATATATGTCGTCCCAATTTTTCAACATACCCCTTGTCATACTTCTTACTTGACTTTTGAATTTCTCTTTCTTACCTTTGAGCTCATCCCCTGTTTGAATTAAAACATTAAAAAATTTACAATAACTTTCTCCTTTTGTTGTTATGACTGCTTCTAACTTATTTTTTTTAGCAATAACAACACTTAATGTTGGACCCCGAACTTTTTTATTAAATGAGAAATTATTGACGATTATTTTATGTGTAAATAAAAGGAGAATTCTTGAATTTGAAATGAAATAGAAAAGATAGCTTGGATACAAGATGAGTTATATATGAAAGGATGGTAGTTAAAAGCTGGAAAGTGTAATTAAAATATGTTCATTCAGCATGCTTTGGTGTTTTAGCCATAACTTTTGCTCTAGTTATCCAAATGAGATGATTCTTGATTTAGATTAAACTAGAGTGATAAGGCTACAAATTTTCCGATGAAATTGAGTTTTAATTCAGTCTCTAAGAATATCAATTTTCGGATGGAAGTTGAGCACAGAATATTGTTTCAGTATTAGAACAGTTTGAATTATTTGGTGTATAACTTTCAAATTTCTGAACCAAATTGAATGATTTTGATGTCATTAGAAAATTGAGACAATGAGGAACATTTTTCTAGAAGGAAGGGTTATCAAATTCCTTCAATTGCTTGATTAGAAAAAGGTATTGATTTTTGGAAGGAGTTAGCATGATTTTAAATAATTTTGAGGTTTTGCCAGATTAATTATTTGATTTGGAGTTAATTATTATGTTGATGTTGGTAGGATTTTAAAATACAGATTAGTTAAATTAAGTAGCAAGAGTGTATATGTATGAGGGCTTTTGGGGAAGATCACTTAAGCCATTTAAGTTACAAGGCTTACATATAAGGGTAAAAAGGTCATTGCTCACTTATTAATGGCATAATTGTAATAAGAAGGGTTGTTTGGCTTTTAAGGAAGAGGTAGGAATGAAATTGAGAAGAAAAGAACAAGAAAAGAGAGAAGAGAGGAGAGAGTTCGGTGGAGAGACGAGAGAAAGAAGAAAGAAAACAAAAGTTAGGTCTTGATTTTTCTAAGCCTTCAAGAGGGATTTTGAAGTTTGTTCAAGGAGAAAAAAGGAAGGGGAGGATGAGAGCTTCCATTCAAGCCAAGAAACTCTTCAATTGGTGAAGAATCAAGGTAAGTTGGATCTTAAGATTTTGGAAATTTGAAAGTTTCTTGGTTCATATAGCTTAAGAAATGTATGGGTTTAAGTTTTCTAAGATCAATTTTGTAATTATGGGTTATGGGTTGTCCAATTTGGAATCACTATTGATTTAGGGAGTATGTCAATTGTTAAGGGAAATCAAGGAAGACAAGAAAAGGCAAGGGAAGGCTTTTTGAGCAAGGTTTTCAAGCAAGGAAATTAAGGTGGGTTCCAAGTTTATAATTGAGTAATGAGCCGCTAAAGTTTGCTTTTGAATCAAGAGAATAAAATGATTTCAATTTCTGGATAAATGTTGATTTATTGCTTTTAATTAATTACAGAAATTGCTACATGTTGTGGTGTTTGTAATTTTGGATGATGAATTGTAAATTGCTAAATGAAAGGGTTTTCAAAAAATTGCATGTTCATGAAAAACAAGTTTCCGAAATGTTGCCATTTGGGCAATCTATTTTCAAGTCATGAATTACATGTTATGTGAGTTTGGTTTGGTCCGTTCTATATGTCAAGTGCACTTGTCTAAAGGCTTCTCCCGCCTGCCCACTAATGGCATGGAGCTCCTTCACGGACTCCCTCATGTTTACGACTATGCAAAACCACTATGTGAGATTGTGTTAGTTCATTCTGTTTATGGCCACACAAGACCATTCTATGGAATTGTGTTAGTATGTTCTGTTTACAGACCTGCCTTAGCCATTATGATGTGCTTATGTGTTATGATTTATGAATGAGTTGAAAAATGCATGAATTGTGTTATTTATGATTTTGATTAATGGACAAGAATTTTGAGAAAAGTGAGTTTTAAGATTCAATAAGCATTTTTATAACAATGAACTTTTTGTTGGACCCCGAACTTTTGATGAAAATTAGAAATATTAAAAAAGAAATTCAATGAGAAAGAAATTGGTCAGATAAATTTATGAATTTAAGGAAATTTGATGAAATTAAGACAAATTTATGAGAAATGAATTGTTTAATTTTGAGGA
>JANVCL010000212.1:12304431-12322377 GCA_026546855.1 Erythroxylum incrassatum | reverse complement strand
GAACGTGGGCTCAGATTATTTACTGTTGATTTCGCGCACATGAATGTAATGAAAAAAAGAAAATTTTACTGAGTTTTGTCTGATTGATGTAGTACGCCACCCTCACGGGGCACGGACTCGGATATCATCAACGATGTCAGGTTCGGGTCACGCGGGAGTGCGGTGTTACCAGAATGCATGGGCTACATCTTTTAAGGGCCATAATAGATTGTAGAATCACCTCCCTACTTATCTTCCTAACCCCACAAGGAAGGATAAAGCAATCTGGAAAATCAACAATAGTGGTGAATTCACTAACACCTCATATTTAAAAGCTCTTTCAAAATCCTACCATTCAATGGTATAACATTGTATGAAGGGCTTTTTAATGCCCAAAGCTTCATTCGTTGCTTGGTTGACTACTAGGAGGATTTTGAAATGCTCCTAAAACTCATATAATGTCTCTCTATTGTGCAGTCTAATTGCACATATTTCTTGCTGAATATTTGCAACTCGAGAGGTAGGGAAGTACTTCTAAAAAAAACTTTTTATCTCATTCCAAGTAGTGGTTAATCTAGAGGGTAAGTAGTAGAGCCAATCTTTAGTGGTGTCCCCTAACGAGAAAGGGAATGCCCTCAGCTTAATCTACACTTTTTGGACCTCGACTGGCTTTATGCTAGAACAGACCACATGGAACTCTTTGAGGTGCTTATGTAGATCTTCACCTGACATACCATGAAAAGTAGGCAAAAGATGAATGAGACCAGATTTAAGCTCAAAAACAACATTAATAGTAGGAAAATTAATGCACAATGGTTGATGGTTGACATTAGGAGCAACTAATTGCTTCAGAGTATGTTCGTTATTTTACTCTGCCAGGTTAGAATATGTTTCAAAAATAGAATCACTAGAAGAATTAGAAAGCAAATTTAAGGCTATTTGAATTCCTGATGAAGGATTAATCCTCCTATCAGATGGTGATGGATCCTCGAAACTTTGGGCAACTTTTCTTCCAGATTTGTAAAGAGTTCTTTTAATTTCTGGATCAAATTTCAGTTCACCAGTGTGAGAAGATTGTGTCATACACCATAAATAAACCAAACAAGAAAGGAAATTAATGAAAAAAAGTATAAATAAATAAATAAATAAATAAATTCAAAAAAAACAATAGATATTAATCCCCGATAACAGTGTCAAAATTGGTAGCACATCGCAATACTACATAAAATAACTAAACTTGACACTATAACTAAATATGAGTCTAAGTCAATCCCACATAGATTAAATCAATTCACCTTTTTAAATTATATTTATAAGTAAAAGGGGGATTTGGTTTGATGCAATTAGGGAAACAAAATAAAATTGATCTTATGAAAGCAAATAATGGAAAACAGTCAAAAGTAATGAATATGTTAGAATTCTGTTCTTGAATCAATCTCAGCTTAACACAAATAAACATACCTCATTGCATTATTGTTTTCACACCTCTCTTAGAACTATTGATCGTGAATTAACAACAAGCTCTATTAATCCCGATTTTCCCTTATATTGTGTTTAATCAAAACAAGCTCTTTAATTAAACTTAACTATCAAACAAACTGGGACAAATGTATTATGATTGGGAAAATAGATCAATATAAGCAATAACCACACAAGTTTGGGTTATTTAGCCTATGTTACGTTATCTCTAATGATTCAATGTCATTAGTTGGCACAAGTGAGTGCAAATACAATGATTACATGTCGTATTCAAAATTCTAGCAATGAGTTTACATAAACGCAATTCAATAGAGCATTTAGATCATTCTCGCGCAATACCCAATTCAATAAGCACAAAATAACGTAAACAATCCTTAAAGAGGGGAAGAAAACCGATGCACAAAGATGATATGCTTAGATACGCTCCTCGGTGTTGATTTCACCTTTGAATCAGATTGAGGAAGCTTAGCCCTCCATGGGTGTTTGAAAAGAGTAAGTTTATGCCTTTCACGAAGTCTCAAGTTGATTCTCTTTTCATTTTCCTTCAAAATTTTCTATTTATATGAAAAATTAGGTTTCTGGGTATATACACGATTTGGCACACGATCGTGTATTAAACCATATAAGTCAAAAAATGTGACCCTTATGAAGATACACGGTTGGATACATGATTGTGTATCCAATTGTGTAAGTCCAAAAATGTCTTCCAAATGTTTATACAGCCGTATAAGTATATATACAACCATGTATCTTCTATTTCTTGCTAAAATGATGTGATTCTTGTAATTTCCTAACCAACCCTCATCCTAATCCATCTTCTTCTTGTTCCATAAGGGTAATTGAGTTTGAACATCAAAATGTTAGCTCAAGAAATGTTCTTTTAACATTTTAACATTTATTTTTCCAAATTGTACCTAAAATAAAATATGAACTAAAATAAGTATGTTAAGCATTTCACAATAATAATCACTAAGTGTTAAGAAGTGAATGTGAAAACAATTAAGCACACATCAGGCTTTTACGAGCTTAAGCCATTAGAAGGCTATCTATAGTGAAGCTTATACAATGGCTTGCTTAATGAAACTATCTACTTTGCAACTCAAGATCTTCAATATTTGTTGAATATTAAACTACCTAGGGCATTATAACCTAATCATATTTTTCCTCTTTAAGATTTATAGCTCTAGTACTGAATTTTATACTTCACCTAAACTTTCAAACTAGGTTACTAAATTCCATCTTAATAATAGGGAATTATTATGGCCTCTATATAGTTGATAAACCATTAAGTTTGCCTTGATATTCCTTCTAATCTCCATTAACAATGTGTCCACATGAATGAATTGCTTTTGTGAAAATTTCTTTTTTTTTTCAATCCATAATGTATAAATTATATAACCAAGAGAGATTTTCAGCACCAATATGTTCTCTTTACCCATGTTCTTGTTCAATAAGAATCAATTATTTAATTTATGCAAACTAGATTTGTTAGGAAAAATATTATAGAGCGATAACCTAAAACTAAACTTGAGTTGTAAACCTATAGTTAAAAAATATATGCAGAATTGACTCAAGCTCATCAGTACATAAGATACATGTTGGAATCTTCATGAACTTCTTTAGTTCAATGGTGGTGCTTAATCTCCCTTTGAAAGTCATCCAAAAAACTAGGGAGGTTCGAGGACAAGCTTGATGCAGCCATACCAACTTATGCCAAGATATTTTAAAAGGCATGGTTTCTTTTTATTTCTTTACATTATGAGTTTATGAACTTAC
The DNA here is from genome assembly GCA_026546855.1 of Erythroxylum incrassatum. Classification (NCBI taxonomy): domain Eukaryota; kingdom Viridiplantae; phylum Streptophyta; class Magnoliopsida; order Malpighiales; family Erythroxylaceae; genus Erythroxylum; species Erythroxylum incrassatum. The sequence continues at coordinate 12,319,143 of JANVCL010000212.1, read as the reverse complement.
CAAAATGATGGCAACTCCAACAAAGTACAATCCTCTTGATTAGAATTTAATGTTAAGCTAAGAAGATGGTCCTTTGTATTGGAACTAGGTAGGAGTTCCAAGTTTAATTGATTGTTGTTCAAAACTTGACTTACACCGGCATTGTCTATAATCATCATTATCAAAGGAATTAAGTAAGAGTAATTGCTTGAAGGCCTTAACCTTGACCAATCGTAACCAAAACAAAAGATTGATTACCATTTCCATTCATAACTAGGAAGTAAGGCATGACTTTATCACTCAATTTAGGCAAATTCATCTTTTTCTAGGATGAATTATACCTGGGTACTATTGTCCATAAGCTTTCATTATTGACAAAGTGAGAATGCACCTACTTAACCCACAAGACTTGTCTTTAACAAAAAGTCTCCATATCCTTTTAGATATAAGTACTTTGTTTGTTAGTCAAATTAGTATAATCTCTAAACTCCCCTCCTCTTTAAGAAGGCATATCTCGCTCCATTTCACCTTAGCTAGTGCAAGAGTTGAATTATCCCTACTCTATAGGAACTTCCTCATAATTCTTTCAATTTTCTTCACAATGTTTGTGAGGAATATGAGATGAGAATACCAATATAAATGTAGGCTATTTACCATAAATTAATTAATTGAATCCTTCCAGCAAATGATAGGTTTCTATTACACCAATTTGAGAGCATCCTTTGAAATTTCTCCAGTTGAGGACTAAACTCACTATTTAGATGTTTCTTAGAGGAGATGGGGATCCCCAAATAGATAAAAGGGGGCTTTAATGCCTTCAATATAGTGATTGAAGAAAGCTAGGTTGACAAATTCAATGCATTTGTAGATATGAATAAGTGACTTTTATCCTTATTAATAAAGAGCCTAGAAATGTTACTAAAAGTATTCAAGCAGGTCATTAACACACTCACTAAGTAGTCATCAACCTTAAAAAAGATGATCAAGTCATCTACAAATGATAGGCTACATATCTTCAATTTCTTTCGCTTGAAATGAAACCTAAATTTCTCCTTCTAGTAAATAACTAGTTTAATGAGTCTAGTTATCACTTATAGGCCTAGGTGAAGAGATAACAAAAACTTTGGAAATGCTACATGTTAAATCTTAATAAAAAGTATTTATACTTTACATAACATATATTTGTGTCTCTTAATTTTTAATAATATTTATTTAAAATACATATAAAACAGAAGTTCTTTTTAATGATACTACGTGTTAAATTTGCATAATTAGCTGTAATATATGTCAAAAATAAATAAAATAAAATTGTTTTTATTAGGATATATGATATTCTAAATCAAGATAGAATAAATGTATTATATATATGTGTGTGTGCGCGCGCGCGAGCGCGCTTCAATTTTCAAAAACATATTTATGTTTCCTGTTATTTTTTAGTATTTACGTCATTAACTTGGGGTGTTTGTTTCCATTTTTGTTTTTGTTTTCAAATTTAGTAAAAAAAATTGTTTGGTTGAGTTTTTAGTTTCTGTTTTGTTTTGGTTTTTTTTTTCCAGTTTTTGAAAATTATAAAAACCATAAAAAGTAATTTTTGTTTTTTTTCATAATTTGATTTACTATCATTTAAATATATATTATTTAATTATTACTAAAAATTATGAATAAATTAATTCATGATTATATATTTAATAAATTAAATTAATTATCAATAATTTAATTTTATTTAATTTTATAATTAAATTATATGTAATTAAATTATAATAAATATTAATAAATATAATTAAATTTAAAATATATAAATATTCAAATAAAATTTGATTTAATAATTAAAAAATTAATTTATAAAGTATATATTTTATTAAAATAACATAATTTTATTAATAATTTGTTAATAAACATCATATAAGAGATTAAATAAATTTATTTAATTAAAAATAATTTATCCTTAAGTTTTATCTAATATGTAATTATTATAAGTGATAAAAATATAACTATATTAATATTAACAATTAAACAAGTTTTTATTTTTATTTAAAAAAATAAAAAAAAAACAAAAAATAATAACTGAAAACTACAACAACAAAATAGAAATAGAACCAAACGATCCTTAATACGAACAATTTGGATTCACAATACTGGCATGACTTAAAAAACAATTCCATTAGATATGAATACAGTTCCATTGGCACATGCGGTTATAAATACATGAATAGATTACGCTTCTGGAGTTTGGGCCTAATTTCATCAAACCCGAAAGGGACCCGCCCAAACCTCTAATCCAGAAAAAAAGATGCCAGGGATTTATAGTATGGTAAGACGGACGGGGAGATTGATTTGCGGGCAAGACATTCAACGTTGGAAGATGCAGTGCTTCTCTCTTGTTATCCAATCTTGCTTGAAATTAACAGTTAAAGATAGAGCATTGAACGGCAAAATTAAATCCTTTTCCAAATTGGGAGTAAAAAGAGAGTCCTATAAAGCTTCATTCTTGAAAAAGCCCCAAGATTACAGTTTTACCATCACTTCAAAACCTCAGATTCCCATCAGTTATTTGTGGTCAAAAACAGTGTGCAGGATTGTTACTGTTTACTTGTTATTCCTGATCAGTGGTTTTGCAGTGGCTCCTGCACAATCTGCAATGTCACATCCATGTGAGGACGTCGACAGTTACTATGGTGGTGTTGGTCTTCTCAACGGCAAAGCTCTCAAGACAAGACTCTATTCTATCATCTCTCCACATCGACCCATGTCCTACAAACAGGTTTTTCCATCTTTTTTGACCTTTTGGTTTCTCTTCTCTGCTTTTGCTTCATTTTTAAATCATTCAGGTGTGGGATGCTCTTAGCATTCTTGATGCTGCAAATGTTTATTGCCCTGAAATTTCGGAAGATGTGTATGTATATAATGCATTTACAACTCAGTTTGCTCCTTAGTCCATTATACTACACCTCACTAGATTGGCCTTTTTCTTTTCAGAATTGAAATTTACTCCTTGAAAGTTGTTTCAAAGCGCTTAGCTGGAAAACCTGAAGGTTGGAATAGTGAGTCTACATTCTTTCCTTTTGCAGTTATGTTTTAGCAGATATAGATACTAAACCCAAACCTACTTCAAAGCACATAAGCTTGGTTGTTAGAGACTGACAGGTAATTGTAACTTCATTGCATGTTAATTAGAGGTTTCTGAGAGGGCTGTTTGGTAAATATGAAAACATGTGGAGTTAGTGTGTAAGGATATGTTCAAATTGAGACTTTACTCTTGTGCAAATTTCTCATCTTCTTAACACGGTGACATAGCATTCTTAATTCTTTGGCTTTGATTCTTTGAGTTGATGCTCTATCTTACTTAGCATGTTGTAATGTTTTAGGATCCTCTTGAATTATGCTGTTCAATTTTATGGGACAACACCTTATAAACAATTTAGATTTCAGCATTCCATGGTTTGATCTAACCCAGACTTAAGTTCTCCTTTTATGCATATCTAAACATATAATTGGTTTTCATTCATTGAAACTGATGTACAATATGCATTATGAAGAAAGAAATATATAAGAAGATCATCTTGATTAGGAAGTAATTGAAGTGATTATCTTCTTTAGGTTGTAATCATCTTACGTAGGAAGTTTATTATTTTCATAAGTCTATTTTTAGTAGCAGAATAAATTAACAAATTTCGACTATATTTGATTTTTAAAAAATTGTGTACTGAACCTATTTAAAGGGTATTACAATGAATTAGAAGGTAAAAATAGTTAACATAAAGTTTGTCAAGGGCGAGCAGTCTAAACAGAAACTACAGGGTTCAGAAAGGGGAAGAATTTTGGTAAAGAAAAAAAGGATTTTCCAGTGGTCGTCCCTTGACTAGATCATACACAAAAGCACATATTAGTTTGGTATCAGTGTCTGGAGTCATAGATGATTTTGTAGACTTGTGAAGTCGAATAATGTGTTCATGAGAAACATTGAGTAGAAGTTGTCTATGGTGGAGGGCCACCAACGTCCAAAGAAAAGTTCTTAATCTTGTAGTTGGAGGAGACTTTGCGAGAGTTGAAGGGTCGTGATAAGAATAATGAGGTGGGGAGCAATAGTGTACTTGTGGAGACTGAAGGGAGAAAAGAAGCGTTGGGCAAGTTAGAGGGAATTCCTTGGTATTCTAAATTAAATTTTTTTTTCATCTGATGCTATTGACGATCTGTTGATTATGGTCCATAAATGTGAACAGTTTTTTTAAAGATCAGTGAATGCTTGAAGGAGAGAAGGTGGAGCTAGCAACATTCCATCTTAATGGAGAGGTACAACTGTAGTTTTACTAGGTAAAGCAAGAAGAGGGAAGAATGGATTGGGAGACATTTACGAAGCAATGTCACCTGAGGTTTAGCCCTCATACAAGTCTCAACCCCTAGGTGAATTGGCCAATGTAAAGCAAATAGATATGATGGATGATTATCAGAAGTAGTTATTATCTTTTATAGCTTGAACCACAAAGCTCACTACAAAGCAACAAATCTGCCTATTCACAATTGGTATTATGGAAGGGCAGCGATTAGAAGTAAAATTACAACAACCAAAAAAAAAAAGAAGAGTGGCCAAGTTGTTTTAGGGAGGAACCCTGAGGCAACACCTACTAGGAGCAATTTGAAAATAGCTAGTGGAGAGACAATTGTAGAGAAGAAAATTTTGCGAAACATTATTGGAAGAACCTACGGGGGAGATAACAGCTACTTGTAAAGAGGAGTGTTTTATTAGGAGTCTATTAGAGGAGTATTTTATTTTTAGTAGGAGTCTGTTATCTTTGCTCTAGTTTTTGTTATAGTTATGTTAATAAAAACAGCTTGAATAGGAGTCTCCAAAAGTCCTAAAACAACTTGAATAGGAGTCCAAGTTTAAGTGGATCTTTTATGTTTCTTTGCCTATATAGGAGTCCTAGTTTAGGTGAAACTTTTATGTTTCTTTGCCTATATAAGGCTATTACGTTATGCAATAAAGAAAGCAACAAGTTATCATAAAAATTAACTTAAAAGTAGAATAATTTATTCCAATCTCAGCAGGCCTTGTCCTTGACAAGTGCTGCCAGTTTTCATCATCAAAAATAGGTTCTGCGAGGAAGGAAACTAACATAAATAAGGAAAAAGATATTAACTTTCCTGATAATCGTCCTTGGACTCGATCCCAAGCACGGGAACACAACAAATTTACACCTTTTTCTTTTGTAATCTTTATAGTTTGACTCTAAGCAACCTCAATAGTTTAAATTAACACAATTATCTTTGATATTGTTAAACAGTAGGAACCCTTGTAACTAAATCTAAACCACATAGTCTTATTGAATTTTACATTTTCTTAATTATACTTAAAAGTCATTGACCAATCGTTATATAGCCTCCCACTTATCCTAAAAGTTTATGCTCCACAATAATTGTATCCAAACATTAAATTTTTTTCTATTTGTGGGATTGTTGACTTTGTAGAAGTATACATTTGGGAAGCATTTTAGGCCCCCCTTAGGACTTAGGTTATGTTGAACTGATTGAAATGTCTGGCCTATGATTATAGTGCAGGCTTGAGATTTCTGATTGATTATTTTTATAATTTAATATTATATTTATGCCCTCTCCCAATTTTGTGTTTAATGTCTTACATGCCATACAAAGGTGGTTCCTGTCCTCAAAATGATTTTATTGCGTTATAACAAGTTGAAAATTGAATGTCCATGACAATCGTGCATGATAATCCCAGCATAGGCTTTTGATTGTATTTGGTCCAAAATTTTATCAGACTTTCTCTGAATATTTTTGACTGGCATTAGCATCCATGGTCCTCAAACCATTTCATTTCAATTTTCAGGGGAGCATTTGTGGCCTCGTTCTTATGGGGTAGCCAACTGGCCATTGTTAACTGACATACACAACATTCGCCCAGCAGATGTGAATGGTGAGAAAGGCTATGCCGTCTGGGAACAAAAAATTTAGTCTCAGAAGGTGATACCTGTACACTTTATTCATACCATAAATGATGTTTGTGACAGTGAATTCATCTCGAGGTAACAAATACTACGGAGAATGTCATGTTACTTCAGTTAAATGCTTAAAACCAGCACATAAAGAAGCCACTTTGGACACAGAAACAGACGGAGAGATATGGGCACCACCTGTTCAGGTTTCCCTATGTATACTGGTTTAGTACGTTCTCAATATATGTCACACTTCCGAAACTTGCATGTTTTTTCTTAAAAGAACCTTCTGAACATGCAAGTCAAAGAAGGATTTGTTATTTACAAGTGCTTTGTGTTTTTTGGTCGTTCCAAGGATTTTAGCACACACCAGTGGAATGTTTGGCAGTGCTTCAAAAAATCTTTCTTTGGTTTGGGCTATCTCATTAGCATGGAAATAACTAGAGAGGCAAATCAGATAAAAGCTTATGTGCTTTTCTCTTTTTCTTTTTTTCTTTTTTCTTATAAGGTAGTTATGTCCTCTGTTGCAAGTGACTTACATTTCCGAGTGAGTCTACTCACTGCAAATGTTGAAGAATCCTTGTAGGAACTTTATAAAATCATAGCTGCCTATCTATAATTAGATCTTGATTCTAGTCATAATAATCATGGTTTTGTTGTGAACCTATTAATGAAACAAATTCAATGAGGCAGTTAGGACCCTAAATAATACGGCATCAAGCTTACTCTGTCAAAACTCATTATAGGTGAAATTGACATGGTAAATGTAGAAGAAATTTTTACTTGGAATTGTGGAACAGGAATTCCTATTTGGTATTGACAGCGTCAATATCTTCTATCATGTTGCCCTTGTTCTTCAATTTCATATGTTCAAGACGCGGGACTTAATTCCTTGCAAATCAAGCTTTGAGCTAGAGAGCCTAAATAAGACTTCAATATCCCATTTAAACATAATTCTGTAAAGAAATCTAAATCTGGTAAGGTGCCGCCTCACACCTTCATCACCTTGAGGTTAAATGTAAGAATTCCATGCTAGATTCCTGCAAACAAACAGCTGCTAATAAAACTGAGCATCTTCAGTGGCATGCACCAAATTATATGTTTCTCAGTCAAAATATAGCAAACAGGTAATATTCTAAAATTGTTGCCCTGATTGATTTCTCGTTTCCCATGTGATCCGACTTTCAGGTTAGAGGGGATATAGCGAGGGCAATAATGTATATGGCCATATGCTATGGATTTCATCAGCCAGGCGGCCGCAATCTGTAACTATCTGATTCTCCGAATATTGGTAGGTTGAGAGAACTGTAATGTTGTTGCACGAGATTGTACATATTTTAAGAATGCATATTCGTTTCTTTCAATTTTGGATGGATTAGTAAGTCAACAGCGCTTACCATGGCAAAGGTAATTGTCATATGACTAATTGGTTTCTATCCTGTGGCTGTGGACCACTCTTTTTATAGAGAATAGGGAGATGGGGCTACTTTCTGCTTTGTTAAGATGGAATGAGATTGATACACCTTCAAGGGAAGAAAAGCTGAGGAACGAAAGAATATGCAAATTCTATCAGCATAATAGGAACCCCTTCGTAGATCATCCTGAGTACGCCAATCTCATATGGCCTACAGTTTCAAACCATGGCAACTTGGGAAACCATTGACGTCAGTTTCAAACTATCATATTTGGTCGTTCACTATTGTACAACGGAAATGAAGTTATAATAATTGCAAACCGGTGAAACTGTAATGTACTGATTGATATTTTTTTGCGTGTTATAGTGTAAAACTCGCTATTAATCGTGAAGATGAGTAAATTAAGCCCCAAGAGCTGGAAGTGAAGCAGCAGGAGCAACCCCATAAATCCTTCGAAGTTTGGTTTCATAACGCTTCTCATTTTGTATCTCGCATATTTTAGTTTGGGTATCATGATTCTGGTTTTTAGATTTCCTATTCTTTATAAGAAGTAAATCATCTTGGTAGAGATGATTAGTAATAGAAGTATGATTTGGGTAGAAATCATCCACAGCACAAGTACGTAAACTTTATAAATTGCAAATGGAACCTTTTAAGAAAGACGAGAGATGCATGACGAAATTTTTGAAGAGAGAATGCTATGTGCAGCACAGAAGATTAAAACGAATCAGGCATTACAAAAATCTCAATAGGTATTAAATGATCATGATGAAGAAATTAGTTTTGTATAAACGGAAATAAGAGGTTGAATAAGTTTAGTTGTTAATCATCTATCACCATGTCTAGGAAAATGATAACCTTTTTCTTTCTTCGCAGATGATTAACAATATAGATCATTAATTATAGAAAAAGTAATCAGATAACCACAACTCCTATTTCATAAGGTCCTAGGTGAAAATGTTGAACATAAACATCTAGAGAAACATAACTAGAAGAGTTAAGGGAGACAATAATAATGTTTATAGAGCTTTAATAAACCAGTTAGAAAGAACTTCATCTAGAAACTTCACATGTAGAATTGCCTATTATGACAACATCATCACACCCCTTTATCCTTACTCCAGGTTCAACCAACAGACAATGTCTATGCTACCTTTGCCACCAATTCCACTAGGATCAAGAATTTCAATGTCTTTTTAAGGATATCCAATGTCTAAACTATAGGGGAATCAAAACAAGATCCAATTCTAACTATAGTAGAATAATTATGAAATTTTTTCGTATCTTAATTTCCCGAAAACCAATATCACTTTAATTTTATAAAATGATTAACAATTAAATCACAATAAAGCATGAATCTTAATCTGTATCTTACTCCGAAGCTTAAACATATTCTTGTCATATCCTTTAAACCGTTTCCGAAATCGATTCGTCTCAGCCTTTATAGCCAAATAAGTATCTGACCTTTAACAATATCTACGGAATAGGTTGAGAGAAATGTGTAACTCTTACTAAGAGATTAAGCAAGAAGACTAAGTTTTGGACATTTTAGTAATTTAATTGAAATTAAATTCTAGTTTTAATTAGAATTATAAATAATTCTATTTAAATACCATGTATTCTACGGATATGATATCTATATAGTGTGATGTGTGGAATATATGACAAAGGTAGAGGCTTGAAGTTTTTCTATTGATCGGTCATGTCATTTAGGCCCAAGTCGGATATCCAATTGCTTCGATTTGAATTATCCAGAAGATACCTTATATAATACATATTATATCCAAATTCTTTCAAAAATGAAAAATCAACCCATTTCTTGATTCAATAGAAGCCCAAAGAGGTTAATAGAATAGGTTTCAAATAAGGAGATATATATGTATTAAAAAAAAAGGTCCAATTATGCCTATTCCTAATCTTAAATGAAATGGAACGACGGAGGACCTAATCTTAAATGGAATGGAACGACGAAGGACTCTTAATTTGTGGAGTAAAGATTCAAACTTGGGTTATTTTTTTGGTGTTAGTACCCTAGGTTGTTTCTTTTCTGGCTTGTTTCAGCCTAGACTCACTACCCTCTTAAAGCTTTACACGAAATTTTGGGCTAATCAATTAGTTTTAAGTTTGGGTTAAACCATAAGTAAAAGTCTTACTTAATTTACCTTTCTTCTTAAAAGGATTGATTTACTGGTTGGGGCAATCTCTTTTCGTAAGAATGGAATCTGTATGCTTTTCTTTTTATCTACTATCGATAGCTTTAAAGAAAGGAATGAAGAAGAATTAGGTTCAAAGAAGAAGCTTTGACCTCCTAGCTTAGAGAAGAAGGTAAATAGGGCAAGTTTCAATCGAGAGGAATGATTCTATTAATGGATTAGGCTTAGGGACGGGAAGAAACAAATGTTGATTGTTGAAGGTACAAGATGCTAAAGCTTTGTCCAATTTTTGAACAAAGCAGTTCCCTACAAGGAAAGTGAAACCATAGAGTGTTGGATCGAAGTGGACTAGATATAGCAGAAATCCCTGAATGTTAGAACGCTTTCTCGAAGGGCTAAAAGCACCTCTTTCTTAGTATGATTCAAAGTTTGGTAAAGGAAGCCATTCACTTTCAGTAGGCAAGTAAACTTCACAATCAAGGGGGATTCCCTACATAGGGTAACCAAGCACACCCCTTTTTAAAAGTACGAATCGAGGGATGGAACAAGGAAGAGAGAATGATAAAGGAAACAAAGACATACTAGCTACGCTTGCAAGATCCAGCACCTAAGACATGAGCCCTCCTTCCTCAAGCCTAAGCGAATGAGCCTGAAACCTAAGTTGGAAGCAAGTATCTTTGTATTCATAGGCAAGTCCACTCACCACTAGTAATCCCTTCCCTGTTGAGTCGAGTAGCCTTGAATAGCTCTCTTCTCCCTCTTTCCTTTCGCATACTCCTCTGCTCTTTCTTATCATGTCTCTGGATGGAATCTTCAAGAATGTTCGTCGAAAGCTGAAAGAGTAGTCACGTCAGAATAGTAATTAACACCACCAAAAGAGAGAGGTTTTTATTTCTCATTAAGAGATTTCGAAGGATAGATTGTTTGGTGGAGTATGATAGAATTATGGTCAGGTGAGCACTATTTGAACACTGACTGAATTGGAGTTAGTAGGGTGGCTTTCTGATTACAATAGCATGTAAGCCAAATAAGATCTAATATCTCATATTGATCCTTATTTATTAAATAGCTCATATTTAACCATAAAGTTTTCCAAAATTTACATTCAAGTCTAACTTGATTAAAATATCTTTGCTCCTATCAATCCATTCTTTATGTGAGACCCATTATGTTCCCAAATATATTAGCAATGATTATAAATTATAATTCCAATTATGAATTAGAATTAGATAGATTAAAACTTTTTTTAATTTATCTTTAATTCTCCAATTAAACAATTTATAATCTTAAATCAAGATTGGGTCTAGAAACACTTCATGACCACTCAAATATTTAGGAATGTCAAAGTGGTTTTGACTAACCTATTGTACATGATTTTTCTGTATAATTCAATTTTTTCATCATACAATATTTTGATTAGACATAGTGCATAAAATTAATATCCTCTATTTTGAGTCCAATCATATTAGTTCTTTGCCATTAGCTATTGATTCGATTAATGATATTTGTAAACTATTTACAAAATTTCATTCTACATTGGCTAAGGATTTCCCGAATCAATACTAGTTGAGAACAACAGAACATTCTCCCTAATTAATTTAGGGTGATGAATCATATCTTGATCAATCAACTACCTCTCTATAGTTCATGCTACATCCAATGACTACTGACTAAACTAACCATAATTATAATGGGTCATAAGTAGTATCAAAACATAACAATTCCTATACAAGATAACTTTGGAGATCTCAAGTCAAAGGATCATTTATACAATAATTATAATTAAAATTTCCATAGACATACACGTAATCTTCCAAACAGAATTTTCATATTGGGTCAGTTCAATGAACTTGTTCTCTAACAAGCACCCACACGTTTGTTTACGTATCTCGATACTTTAGTCAATGAGATCAACTACTTCCTTCATAAGGAAAAAAATAATGCGCTAGTCTTTTGACATTCTATTAATGTTCAGTCTTAATAAAATAATGATTAGGAGCAATTTATGTAACATCACGTTCCCATGGTTAGGACCCAAAATTTCAGTACATGAGAGCTCAAAGAGAGATTAAGGAAATGCATTTTCTTGTTCATGCGTAATGTTAGCATATATGCATATAAATATTGAATATTTGCATATAAAAACATGGTACATGCATTCATTGAAAACTTCCAGGTATGATTGTTTTTAAATGTGATTTTATTGAAAATGAGAAGTAGAGGGAGTTGAAAGAGTGATCTTGGTATGAGTTGTGATAAGGACAGATTTGGAAAAAAAGTGGTGGTTGATCTGAAAAATGTTCACTGAGTGTGCTTCGGTATGTTAGCAATAACGTTTTCTCTAGTTATCTAAATGAGACGATTCTTTGTTTGGATTAAACTAGAAACATATGGCTACATTTCTTATGAAGACATTGAATTTCAAGTCTATCTCTAAGAGTCTCAAAATTTTATGAAGTTGAGAACTGGGTGCAGTACATTACTGGTTGAATGTAAAATTCGTCTTCAGACTTCAGGGGAAATTTGGGATTGATCTAGATAGATTTTGGCAAAGTTGTCTTCTTAAGAGTTGTAGAGCTTTCTTTTATCTTTCCAATAGTATATAGTATGAGAATTTTGTACATTGGAGTCGAAAGTTATGGTCCCTATAAGGGAAGATGTATCTTCTGTCTTTTCATACCCTAACGCACTAGATCCTATCAGAATTTTGAAGTTAAACGTGTTAGAGCCAGAGATAAGGCATGTGAGACGGAGGATTTCAACCAAGTTTGTTGTATATGTGACGAAGCAGGACAAGTACTAACAGAGGCCCAAGCCATCAAGTAGAGGTGGCAGAGATACTTTTATGGCCTATATAATGAAGACATGTTGGTCAACATAGAGTTAGGCGAACCTCCCGTATTGGGACACTTTCTAAACAGGTACTTATGGGGGAGAATCACAAGGGGAGAAATTAAAATTTTTTTGAGGGGGATGGGGAGCAGAAGGATCGTAGGGCCGGATGAGATCCCTATAGAGGTATGGAAGTGAATAGAAGTTGTCGGTATTGAGTGGTTAGTTCATTTTTTTAATGTGATCCTCAAGTCAGCCAAGATGTCGGATGAATGGAGATTGAGTAGGTTAATCCCCTTTTACAAGGCTAAAGGAGACATCCAACAATGTCACATCTATCGAGGCATCAAAGTACTAAATCATGCCATGAAGCTGTGAGAGAAGGTAATTGAAAAGAGAATCTGGAGAGCTGCTTCTATATCGGCTAACCAATTTAGATTTATGCTTGGTAGGTCCACCGTAGAAGAAATACTTCTACTTCGGAGACTAATTGAATGCTACAGGGAATGAAAACGGGATTTGCATATAGTTTTTGTAGATTTGGAGAAGGCGGATGATAGAATTCCTAGAGAACTCATATGAAGGTGTTTAGAGACAAAGGGCAATCCTATGACTTATATTAGTGTAATTAGGGATATGTATGAAGGAGCATTGACTAGCGTAAGGAGGATAGGAGGTGATACGGAAGCATTCTCCATTGTTGTAAGGCTAGACCAAGACTCGACCTTAAGCCCTTTTTTGTTCACATTAGTGTTAGATGTGCTTACCAAACATATTCAAGGAGAGGTAGCTTGGTGTATGTTATTTGTTGACGATATTGTCCTGGTGGATGAAACCAAAGAGGGGGTCAATGCTAAGTTAGAACATTGGAGAAAAGTGTTACAATTGAAAGGTTTTAGAATGAGCAGATCCAAGACGGAGTATTTAGAATGCAACTTTTCAGGTAGCCAGATACTACAAGAGACGACGGTAACAATTGGTACTAACATCATACCACATAAATCGAGATTTAAATACCTCGGGTCCATCATTCAGAGAGATGGAAATATCAATGACAATATATTACATCATATTAGATCTGGGTGGGTCAAATGGCGAAGTGCATCAAGTGTTTTATGTGAAAAAAAGACCCCTTCAAAACTCAAAGAGAAGTTCTATAAAATGGTGATTCGACCAACTATATTATATGGGGCAGAGTATTGGCCTACTAAACATAGACATACACGACAGTTGTTAGTAGCAAAAATGCGTATCCTTAGGTGGATGTGTGACATTATGAAAAGAGATAGGGTCTGTAATCATCTAGTGAGAAACAGACTACAGGTGGCTAGTATTGCTAACAAGTTAAGAGAGACAAGGCTTAGGTGGTTTAGGCATGTACGCAGGATGCCCTCTGATGCTTCAGTATGACATTGTGAGAAAATAACCCGTACTGGCTACAAAAGGAGAAAAGGGAGGCTTTACAAGAACTAGAGGGAAGTGATCAGGAATGATATGGCAGAATTGGCCCTTACTGAGGCAACGATTAGAAATACGAAGGTTTGGCGTGATCGGATCAGGGTAAACGACACCCTTTAAAGTCGTCGCACCTCATACTTACCGTATAAGAAGTCCAACCCAATATCTTTTCTTCGTTTGCGAGTTGTAAGTTTTGGCCAAGGCTTTCGAGCCTTCAACTTGGTTTCTTAGGTCAAGTGTAGTATGGATAGATTACTGTCTATAATCGTAGGATTGTCTTATCCTCAAGGTCTCTCAGTGAAGACTCCTAGCATAATTAGCGACTAGAAGAGCCGGTCTTTGCAGTGTGTAAGGTATTAACAGATTTGGTCACCTTCAGGTATATCCTTATGTATTGTTTGTAACTTTATTTACTGATTTTTATAGCATGCCAGTTTTTATTTATTTACTCTTTTAACCTGCATCACTATTTTATTGTCACATTTGCATGCAGGTCTACCAGAAATAACCTCTCTATAATGTAGGGGCAAGGTTGCATACTATCAGTGTTGGATCTCGAACTTTCGGTGGAAATTAGAAATATTAAATGAAATTGTGTTTTAAGAAAATTAATGAGAAAAGAATTGATTAGTTTTGATGGTTTTGATATTTGAGTAGATTTGTATGAATTATGAGAGTAAAGTGAATGAGTTGATTGAAATGGAAGTTGAAAAATCAAGAAATAAAGAGAAAGAGTGAGAATTGAAGAAATAATAAAGTTTGACTTTTTGATTAGGCCAAATTTGAGAAAATGATCTTCATGAAACTTGTAGCTTATGTTGAAATCTTTTTGTCTCCATAAAGTATGATATTTTCGATATCGGAAGTGAAAGTTATGATTTTCCGAAGTTAAGGTTATTTTACTTTGTCTTTGAAAATGCTCTTAAG
>JANVCL010000212.1:12289475-12301692 GCA_026546855.1 Erythroxylum incrassatum | reverse complement strand
ATTTGAGATTATGGACTATTATGGCAAAGAAAATTGAGATTCGAATGGATGATTTGTCCAAATGGAAATTTTGATCGGGAAATTGAATGTGGATTAGTTTTGTGTTTGAATAAGATTGAATAAAGATGAAAAGGAATAAATATTATGAGAAAGAAGGAAAAAAAATTTTATACCGGATTTCGGATAGTTTTAGTCTTAGGGTTTCCAACGCAATACGGGACGTGGTACGCAAGAATTTTCGTTACCGGATGTCGGACATTGGTTTGCTTTCTTCGATTTTGATTTCTTTACCGCTTCGCTTCGCTTCGAAATCTGTTCCTTCGCTTTTTCTGCTTTCGATTTTATTTCCGCAGTTTGTTATTCGCTTTTCCATTTCCGTTTTATGTTCTTCGATTCGCTTCGTCAATTTTGCTTTTGTTTCGCTTCTGCACTTTGTCCGTTTTCCGTTTTTCGCTTTTCCGGTTGGGAGCTGGTCCCGAGATCGGGTTCCAACAATTAGGACATCCGAAGACAAGCATTATAATTTGTATGTGAATTTTGAACCTAAGTAATACATAGTAGAATTGAATCTCAAATAGATGCTGGTATACTTATGTATGCAATAAACGACATTGTTTTGAATAACTCTTTGCACTTGGATTGTAACTAATGTTTTTAGTACGTATTTTGAGAAGTGATATTGTTTTTCAACAAACCTGCACTTGAAATGCAAAAGGCAACGTTTTATTTTCTAAAACTACATTTTTGAACAACTTTACACTTGGAGTGTAATAGATGAATTTTATTGCATGTAATAATGTTTTGGAACTTACATATACATCACCGAGTCATTTATGCAGCATGTATGTATTCTCTTTTGACTTAGAGCCATAGCAAGGTTCTATTTTATCGATTGAACTAATAAATAAAGGCATGATGCCTTACTTGATTCTAGTACTTAATATTTGTAAGTGATTTTTTTGATTAGTGAGGTTACGATTGGCCATTCGTGTGCTAGGTATAACAGATTAAGTGACCCTTATACCCTTAACGATGATACATAGAAGTCAAGTCCTCATATCGACACCTTTCTACGAGACTTATGGGTGACTACACATTTAACGGTCTAGTCACTGACGAGGTCATCACTTAGAGTCATGACGCTCTGGTCGATCGTAGTCCAGACTCACCGTAGATGAAAGTCGAGTTAACATCGGGTATGCGGCAGTTGTCATGTGTCCGATGTGGTTCCGAATCGTGACACAAAAACTTTTTAAAATTACCATTCTTAGCTCTTGTAATTAGTCTATTAGCTATATGAAATGGATATTTTGATTGGTTAGTTATACTCACAACATTCTCACTCTCCTTTTAAGGATTCGACCTCAAATCTCACCCATGTAAAACGGAGAAAGGTTAATAATGTTAAAAGTAGAACTAATATTATACTCATTAAGAAGCTCTAATTTGTAAGTATTATCATGGATCCTCTCAATGACTTTAACCATCCCTTATTTGTTACAACTTGGACTACCTTTACAATGAAAAATTTCCTTCCTTGTATAGATCAAAACCCAATCATCGGGTTAAGAAATAACACATTTTCTATCCTTGCTAGCTTCGATTGAATATTGGTCATTCTTCCTATCTATTTATGCTTTACATGTTTATGAAATTGTTCGACCTTCATCTCAACTTTCTATTGCTATCCTAACTAATCTACTCTTTCTTCAATAGGTAAAGGTAATAAATCCATAATAGTTGGTGGACTAAAACAATAAACAATCTTAAATGGTGAATAATTATTAGATAAATGGACACTACCATTATATACCAAACTCAATAAATGGTAAGTAATTATTTCAATTTTTATTTTTTTTAATGGTAGCATGATGTAAAGTTGTCAAAGTATCATTTGTGACTTCAATTAAACCATCAGTTTGAGGATAACTAGTAGTTTAAAATAGTAAATTTGTTCCTAACTTACCTTATAATACCATTCGAAGGTAACTAAAGAACTTAGCATCTCAATAACTCATTGTAATCTCAAGAGCTTCATATAACGGTACTACTTAAATTAACATTATTAGTTACAATATCAATTTTATTACAAGGAATATAGTGCATCATCTTAGCAAACCAACTAGCTGCCACAAATATAGAGTCTATCCTTCTTAAAACTAGGTAGTCCTAACATAAAGCCCACATAAATATCTATTCATATTTCATTAGATACATGTAACTATGTAAGCATATACAATCCATATGGTAAAATCCTAAATAATATAATATAATTTTTAATGTAATATTTAATATTATTAATATAAATTAAGAAATTAACCTATTTGATATATATTGTAATTTGATCTTCAATCATCCCTTTTATGTCGACGTAAATTAATAAAAAGATTAATCTTAATTTTTTTAAAAAAGATGTAAGAGGCTATCAAAAATTTTAAAATTAAAAAAAATTATTGGAATTGAATTTAAAAAAAAAGGAAGTCTGAAACTTGAAAGCGATTGTAGTGTGTTTGTTCTAGGGTTTCCTTTGACTACGTACGCTCCTCTCTTTAGCCCTCTTAAAACCTTTCTTACCCTAACGTCTCTCAATCGATGCGAACTATGGAATTAGGTTCATCACTGATAAGACAGCTAGCTGCAAGCGACAACAAGACTCGTAACAGAGCAATACGAACAGTCCTCAAGACATGGTTACCCTCCGAATCCGAAATCTCCGAAGAAGACATGAAAAAGCTTTGGAAAGGCCTTTTCTACTGCGTCTGGCACTCCGACAAGACCGCCGCTCAGACCCATCTCATAGATCGCCTCTCATCCTTGTTTCCAGACCTCCCTCTCCCTTTATGTCTTCACTATTTCTCTGTCTTTCTGCTCACTATGCGTCGTGAGTGGACCGGAATCGATGCTCTCAGGTTGGACAAGTTTTATCTCTTGATCCGCAAATTTATTCGATCCTTTTTCCTTCTTTTGAAGAAGAATTCCTGGGATTTGGAGCTTTCGGAACGGCTGATGGGTGTTTTGTTGGAAAGAACTTTCTTGGCCGACGACCAGCTACAGGGACATGGTGTTAATTACCATATTGCCTCTGTTTTTCTTGAGGAGCTCAGGCCTTTTCTCCCGTTATCCAAGCCTGTGATTGAGATTCTATTGAATCCCTTTGTTTCTGTTATGGGAAAAGTCCAGGATAAAGCGTTGTTGGGTAAGGTTAAGAGTAACATATTTGATTTGTTGTTGAAAATGGGAAAGAAACTTTTGGAAGTAAGGAGATCTACGGAAAATGATGATAGTGGGGATGATACTTTTGTTTTGGGCTCAGTATCACTGGCTTTGGGATTGTCAAGTAGGTTCTATGAAATAGGTTCTTCAGTTCAGTGCCGCCAAGGGAACAGGAAACTGCTCTTTGGATTGCATGATGATTTTTCCAAGTTGGAGAAGGAATTGGCATCTTCGGGATTGAATGTATCTATTCCCGAAGTTAACAGTCTTACTGATGAACATGAGGTTCCAAATTTGGTTCCTATTGTCGACGAGATGGAAGTTGATGGAACTAATGTTGGTGTACCCAATGGCTGGAATAGAGCGATTTCGAAGAAAAGCCAGAAAGCCAAGAAGAATTCCAGCGCTGAGTGTAAAAAGAAGAAGAAAAAGAAGGATAATTCCAAAGCCAACTCCAGAAAAGATGCTGTAGATGAGAATGAGATTGTGGAAAATAATGAAAAATCAAGCAAAGAAATGATAAGTGATGTGAATTTGATACCACTCAATGAATCCCTGATGTCAAACCTCCAAATGCAGTTTGAAAAGGTTGCTGAAGAAGGGGGGTTAAATGAAGATGTAGGGAGTGTGTTAGCCTCTCCAATAGCCTCAAGTGATGAGAATGTGCCTAAGAGGAGAAAAAGAGTAAGAGGTGTGGACATGTTGCAATCTGAAAATCTGGGGTTGGCTGAACAGGACATTGCTGAAAGTGACAAGGCTGTAAAGAGTGTGAAGAAGGTAAGATTCTCCATGAAAAACAACTTGGTATGGAAGCCCAACACGCCTTTACCACCACAGAGTTTGAGAATACCACCATCGGTGACTCCTAGAGGAAGTGCACTTAAGAAAGGCATACTTCCAGGACCCATCAAAGATGTGCCTGCTAAAACCAAAAAGCCGAGAGCGAAATCCACCAAGAAACGTCAGAACAGAGTATTAGGTGTTTCGCCCTCTGTTAAACGGATAAAGAAGTTGAAATCTGTTTCCAAGTAGATTTAATTTAAGGTTTGTAGTTTTGTTATAAAAACTCTATGCTTGGTCATCACAATTCTTGCTTTAATTCATATTATCCCACCTCTTCGTTTCTGATTTAATTTGGTTTAGGTGCTGACTTTGGGCAAGGGATAGAGGTATCGCGGCTTTGATGCGTGTTGTTTTTTCATTTTGACCTCCTGATCCCTATAAATTAATGTACGAATTATTTTGGGTTTCCATTATCTTTTATGTGATCATTATTCATCCCCTCCATTGTATATTTCCTCCTCAATGCAGATTTTAACAGTTTGCACCATCTCTTTCCGTAGAACAATTTACTCCTGTAGTATTGCAGCTAATTATAGAAAGTTTAATCCTTATTGTGATTATTTCCTCTGCATCGTTAGTGTAGTTCTCATTACAGCTTCCTATTTTGGCACTTATGAATTAGATTGTCTGTTTGTGACTGTTGTTTACACTGAATTGAGAGTGATTTCTTAACAGTTAGTCAACTAGACATTCAAAATGTGTAAGCTTTATCAAGATATTGATGATGATTTTGGAAGTGGAGTACATTTCCAAGTTCTAATTTTTTCCGTTTCATTACTTTTCTTCATAGATTTGTTCTTGCTGGGACAAAACATGGTAAGAGCATAAACTAACACTCCAACTAGTATAGATTCGACTCTTGGGGGCTGGAACAAAGTAGATTTATCGTTAAAAAACATAACCACTGTTATAAACGCCATGGAGAAGCTTTCACTGCGGGAGATTTGAGGAGAAAAAGACATTGAGTTATGCATAAATCGCTCGACCATCGTGGTAACAAGCTCAAACTCTAATTTTACTAAAATTTAAAAGCAAAGTGATGCAACAGAGTAACTTCTCTCATATAATTTTACTAAAATTTCATAATGTTTAAAATCTTATAAAAATTCTATATTTCTTTAAGTGAGTATTTTTGTTAAGTTTCACTAAATCGTAGTATCTAAAACTAATGACAATGCCATATAAGGAGAGTCGTTTTATTAATAAACTAAACAACTTATGACTCAACTTGATTTTGACCCTTTTTACTCAAGTAATTTTGTTACATTAGTATTTTTCTTATAGTTGTCACCTCAACGAAAATTAATAAACAAATTTATAAAAATTTTCACCTCAAAGAAAATTAACAAACAATTCTTTTACAAAACATAGACAGTTCTTACGAGATTTTAAAATTTTTTATAAAACTATAACTCATTTTTTATGGCTTGAAATTAAAGTAAAGATTCTCTATCTACATAAGAAATGTAGTCTTGAAAATAAATTTATACTTCTATTGTAGATTTGTATCCATAACAAACTTCTATTAAAATTAAATGATTGTATTCTTGTAACACGAATTATATGTATGATTCATGGAATGCACGTATTAATAAAAATAAGTAGATTAAATGACAATCAAACTATAGATGCATATTATCTTTCCTTATTATATAAAGGAATTCGAATCAAACTTTTGAGTACCGTTTCGTTCCCGTCGGTACTGGCCATAAAACATAACGATATTTGTGGTTATGGTACCGGTCGTATACTGGCCAGTATCGTAAGTTTCATTTTCATTTTTCTCTCTCATACACTCTCCTCTCTAACGCTCTCCATGTTCTCTCCCTCGTTCTCCTCTCTAGCGGCTACTTCCCCCTCTCCGGCGATAGCAGAACCACCGTACAACTTCCTCCACGCCACCATCGCACCAACATCCCTCCTCCACATGGACCACACCACCACCGAACCATTTTCAGGCTTCACCACTTTAGCCCTCCTCCACGCCACTCTCCTCTCCTCCTGCCACCACAGTCCACACTGCTTGCCGCCACCGCACTTGGAGTCACTACTCACCAGATCTGGAAAAGATCTAGATCCAAACTTGACCCCGCCCTAAAATTCGAAACAAATACATTGAGATTTTTTTTGGGTGTGCTTTCAATTGGTTTTTTTTCCTGCTTATTTGCATGTGTGATTGTGAATGAGTTGGATTGCTGGAAGTTGGAATTAAATTGTGAATTGAATTTGTGATTTGTGTTGGGTTGGAATTGGATACTTAGATTGGAGTTGAATGAAATAATGCAGGATTTTTTTTAAATTTTGGTGGTTATGGTTTGGTTCATTCACGGGCATGCATGAATTGAGAGTTGAACGTTTCAACTTCAAATCGAGAATGAGAATGTAAAATAATCTTGTATTCCTGCTAGTATTTAAACTTTAAAGTAAATAATCAATTGATATAATATTTTGTTACATATTCTTAAAATTAGCATAATAGTATTGGTAAATAATAAATTGATATAATATTTTGTTACATATTCTTAAAATTAGTATAATAGTATTGAGTATAAAATTATGTCATTGCTAATTAATAAAAATACGGTTGTGTAGGAGGAGCCGAGGAGGTCCCTATAATTGTATAGTAAATTAGTAATAAAACTAATATATAATTAATTGTATTTCTCAATAGCTAACATTTTCCAAGGGTATAGTTGATTTGAATAATTGTATCTCTATTTTCTTCATTTGGTAAAAGCATGGATCTATTGATTCTTTCAATTATTCATTAGCAATCTCTTTCAATTAAGTTTTCAAGTTGATTAGTTGATCAATTGGTAATGACAATTAAATTGTTGTGCATATCATAGAATAGACCAAGAAAGCTAGTAGATTTACTTTCAAATACCATCTAAATTTGTCAAACCATTGATCAATTTTATCAAAAGAAGAGAAGACTCTAGTTTTTCTTTTCTTTCACTTTTTAAAGAGACAAGCAAAGGTGGGGAAAGAATAGCAATATAGTAGAAGGAAAAATAAGTATATTTTGAATTGCATTGGATAAAATTGGATTTTATTGGATGAAATTGAATTGTCCATGATATAATCATACAAAATGAGTTATATTACATATGATGGACATGCATATTGTGTAATTGTGTATGCTGAATACTTGAATTATTAGTTTCTGACTTATTGATAAATTTGTTGGATAAAATTGGATCTTATTGGATGAAATTGAATTGTGGATGATGTAATCATACAAAATGAGTTATATTACATATGATAGACATGTGTATTGTGTATACTAAATACTTGAATTGTTGATTTCTAACTTATTGATGAATTGTGTTAGATAAAATTGGATTGTGTTAGATGAAATTGAATTGTGTATGATGTAATCATACAAAATGAGTTATATTACATATGATGGACATGTATATTGTGTAATTGTGTATATTGAATGCTTGAATTATTAGTTTCTGACTTATTGATGAATTTGTTGGATAAAATTGCATTGTATTGGATGAAATTGAATTGTGTATGATGTAATCATACAAAATGAGTTATATTATATATGATGGACATGCGTATTATGTATGTTGAATACTTGAATTGTTGGTTTTTGACTTATTGATGAATTGTGTTAGATAAAATTGGATTGTGACAAATGAAACCGAATTGTTTATGATATAATCATACAAAATGAGTTATATTACATATGATGGACATGCGTATTGTGCATATTGAATACTTGAATTGTTGGTTTCTGACTTATTGATGAATTGTGTTAGATAAAATTGGATTGTGTTAGATGAAATTGAATTATGTATGATGTAATCATACAAAATGAGTTATATTACATATGATGGACATGCATATTATGTAAGTGTGTATATTGAATTGTGTATGATGAAATTGAATTGTGTATGATTTTAATATATGTCTTCATTTATTGTTACAAACAAATGGAAGGAAGTTCAAGTACTCCTTATCAAACCGCTTCAAAAAGATACAACGATCTAACTTGGGCTCATGCTGCATTGGTCCCGAGTATGAAGAATCATACAATTTGCTTTTTCGTCACAAACATTTAAAAGGTGGAGGAATTACTTGATTAAAGAAGCATTTAGCCGAGGTTAAAGGAGATGTTGAACCCTATAAAAAAGTAAGTCATGATATGAAGTAGTAAATGAAATTTAGCATTTATGGGTGTTCAATCATGTGTGATGGATATTATAGTCTCTTATGGGTGTTCAATCATGCGTGATGGTTAGACAAATAAGAGATATGAGCTTATTATTAATTTTTTGGTTTATTTTACAAATGACTAAATGTTTTTGAAGTCTATTAATGCATCTGACCTTATTAGGAATACTTATATTTTGAGATATTCGATGAAGTTGTGAATGAAATACGGCCAGAAAATATAATTAAATTCATTACTAACAATGATTTCGCTTATAAAGCAGTAGGAAGAAGGTTGAAAAATAAGTAATTCTTTTTTTGGACTTTTTGTGATGCACATTGCATTAACCTAATGCTGGAGAATATAGGGGATCCTAAGTATTTCCTATTATTGATGAGACTATGTAGATAGCTAAAAAGGTAACCAAGTTGATCTATAATGTAGTGCCCCCTTATCGCAAGATACACACCGGGATACCCAAAGGTCATTCCGATACATATCCTATGATAAAGGCGAGCTACGATCGATCACTATATTAACTTCATATGGCATGGTATCATAATTCACTTATAAAGCATCATAAGAAAATCACAATATTCTAAAACCAACTTTTTCCTCATTTCATTTCGTAAAACCGAAAGTCTACATTGTGTTTTTCAACACTTTCCATATGTACATCATCAAAAACCTAATACAAGTACTACATAAATGAGGAAAATATGTACAATTTAACTAATCTATCCAAAGATCCTAACTGACCGACCTTTGACCCATGACTTCTATTGCCAATCATAATTTACCTGATTGGTAGAGCCTCTTCAATAGCTAAAGTCGTCTCTCGGTCATGAAAAGACAACGTTGTAATTTTGATGAGTTTTGCGAACTCAATGAGGTAACATCATCGATGGTTCACTCCATTCATGCAGCACATCATTTCACATAACATATAATCACATACTGCACTTTACATAGGTATCACATTTTCACTTAAGTATATGCAAATTTCGCATTTCAATCGATCAAACAAAAATGCATATGAAATGCTCACGAGACAATTATTACGTTGTTGTGACCGAGTGTCTAAACTATCCCATACCTATTTTGGATACCAAGCTCATTAATAACTATCCCTTATCCGATAAGGATACAAGGCTCATTATACATAGTGAGCCTTAGGCTCTTAATCGTTGTTTGAACTCGAGGCTTTTTTCACTCGTTGAGCTTTAAGCTCTAATCGATGGCTACTCTAGTCACAACTACCATTATCTGATTATGCATCCATGAATGGAATGCATATACCACATCAGTCACATTATAAAGCATATAGGTCCATACATTCACATTCAAGTAGCATTTTAATATCTCGATTCACATTACATAACCATCGGACCTTATGTCCGGAATCCACAATCAAACACATTCAATTATCATTTAAAACATAAATTGACTCCTCGAGACAATTTGTATGCCTATACCTGTAGTTTACTCCAAAACAAAAAATCGTCTCATTTGAAATCCTATAAATCTAGATAAAATCAAAAGACTGAAGTATGTTCAGTGGAATATCCAGTTCATTCTCTTCCAATCGATACCCTTACTTTGATTAGACTACTCTCTTTTGAGTTAAAACCAAAAGATATAATCTCTATTGAGAGATAGAAAAATGTGTTATGAATCCAATGCTTCAAAAATCAGGTCATTTGGAGGTCGGACGACAAAGTTATGGCTGAACGAATCAAGCAAGGTTCTATCCACATAAGACGAAGCAGATAGCAGACGAATGGCCAAAAGCAAACGAATGACCAAAAGCAGACAAATGGAGTAAACTTAAGACAAAACAAAGTCTTAAGACGAAATAACGTCACTATAGACGAAACGTCTTTACAGACAAAATAACTTTACAGACAAATTCAGATGGTCAACTTAAGAAAAAGCAAAACTCCTCAACTCTAGAGGATTTATTTACTACTTACCTGCTGAAAACACCAAAAGCTTCAACGATCTTCAAGCTCTAAACTCCAAGCAAATCACGAAATCCACTGTGAACATTTATCATCTTCTGGTTTTTCTTATGGCAGAATAAACAACTTACAAGATAGATTGGTTAACGAAAAGGGAAAAACATAGAGATCCCTTAGAAGGTGTTTGAAGAAAAACTTTGCGTCTTAGGAGGAATTTCGAAGAAGGTGATTATGAAAAAGTTATCCGGACAAAACTTAAACCTTTCAATTCTTAGAGAACAATAACCTACTTCTAGCAAAAGTACAACAAGCAACTTCACACTTGTCACTTTCCTATGGCCTAAGCTCTGACCAAGTTTCTTTTGAACTAAACTCTTTAACTCCACTCTTTACAATCCAATTATTTCCAAATATCTTTTGATTTCTTATTCCCTATTTTTCACAATACTCCATAAATTTTCAAAGTAACTCCTAAATTCACCAACATTCACAAATACAATATTTTCACTAATCACTAATATTTCCAATATAGATAAATTCAACATCTACTAAATTTTCAAAACAATCCAATTCAATTATACCCAAAATTATTCATGAATGCATGTATACTTATTTTCATGTGCAACAATTTCACTATTCACGTGTATAAGCATGTCATATTATGCATGAAAAATGCATTTCTTATCTCTCAATGAACACTCATATTTACTATTCTATCCTTCCCACAGGTAATGGGATGTTACATATAATCGTGCATGGGTGTTGAATTTAATGAGAAAGGAATTTATCAATGGTGGGAATTTGTGTTGTCCTGCTATGACAAGATTTGGAATGAATTTCTTATCACTTTATTTTTTTGTCATGATGAAGAAAGAGTTAAAACAGATGTTTACAAGTGATAAGTGGGTTGCACCTTAGCATGCTAAGTCTAATGTTGGATTGGGGGTTTCTAAAATTATACTGAAAGATAGTGAATTTTGATCTCAATGCTAATTTGTTATCTAAGTTTATGAACCTTTCGTGAGGGTGTTTCGTTTGGTTGATAGTGAAAAAAAGGTAACAATGAGTTATTTTTATGATGTTATGGAGAGGGCGAAGGAAGCAATCAAGACCAATATGAAAATAGGTCTTCTTTGTTTACACCATATCTTGCAGTCATCAATGAGAAATTGGAAATGCAACTTTCTTCTCTGTTGTTTGCAGCTGGGTGTTTTTTGAATCCTAATATCTATTTCATATCAGGTTTTACAAAGAAAGCTAAAGTTAATAGGAGAATGCTATTCACTGTTACAATAGTTATTGCTTATGCAATGATGCAAGATATCTTGAGCTCATAAATGGAGCTTTATAAGCAATCTTTTGGGGATTTTGGATTCTCAATTACTATTTGACAAAGAGAAAAACTTTCTCCAGGTATTAGTTGTTTCCCTTTTCTTTTTTGTTGAAAATTAATTATCATTTTTCTTGTCTTCCAACCTACAGTTTTTTGGTGGGATCAATTCGAAAGTGGTGTTCTAGAATTACAAAGATTTGCAATTCAAATTTTAAGTTAATGTGTGAGTGCAATAGGCTATGAACAGTATTGAAACAAATTTGAATTCATCTATTCCAAGAAAATGAATAGATTGGATCAGAAGAGATTTAATGCTTAGTTTTCATTCATTACGATTTACAGCTTCGAAAAAGGTATGTTATTATCATTATTAATTTTGATATAATATCTTATAATTTTTAATAATTAAATTTTATTGTTTACTAGGACTCGAAGCAGAACAAATAGTTCAGTAGATCCAATTTGCATTGATAATGTCGATCTTTTGGCAATATGAGGGACCAGGTTTGGTAGATGTGAATGACTTGGAAGATAATCTTGGATGAAAAAACATTGACATATCATTTGGTGCATTGAATTTGAATGATGATGATGATGAGGCTTCTTTCAATGGTGAGGATTTTGTACTAAATGATAACTAGGGTCAGTGCAGTTATAACGGATATCCTTCCGTAGACGATTGAATGAAGTTTTAGGTAT
>JANVCL010000212.1:12182400-12200792 GCA_026546855.1 Erythroxylum incrassatum | reverse complement strand
GGCCTACCGGCAGTCAACCCCCAGTGTGCCTTATTGTTTTGCAGGTGTTTCCGTGCTAAAGTCAACCAATCTCATGGATCCTAGCAGTAGTGCCCAGCCCCATCAAAATCAGACAGAACCAAATTCAATATTTAGTTATATGTAGGCCATCTTGGGAAAAGACAATTAAGAGAATATATATATATAAATTAAAATCAATTAATCCATGCAAAAAAATAAAAACTATTTTTTTTTACTAAACATATTCAAAGAAAGCGGTAGGCAAAATGGGAACACGTAGAAACAAATCTAGATAAAAAAATATTGACTAGCGGTGTTTAAGCTGGGAACAAGAGGATAGTAATGAGACGAGAAAAAGAAAAATAATTGAGATTAAAAACGCAGCGTGCGAGGAGAGGACAAGAAAGTCAAACGAAGACCTCAATTCCGGAGTGGATTTTGTGGAGGGGAGACTGGAGAGGACAGGAGAGGATAGGGCTTTTGCTTTGGGTTTGCGCTCTGCAGGTGCTCATCTTTGACCTTTCCGCTCTGCTAGGTGCTCATCTTTGACCTTTCTGCCTTCGGTTATCACCCGAAAATAGTTTCTATTTTTCTATTTCTTTTCTTTTAATTGAAAGGATTTTGTTGGATCGCTTTATCAATGATTGATGACTGTGATATCATTGTTCTTATTGACGTTTGGTAATACGGTTAATGTGGGCCTAAGTCAGTCGGGTCTTCAACGCTTAGAATGCTTCCATGATTCACGGAGCTCTTAGCTTGTTGCTGACAGTAAAATTTCTGGTTTTCATTTTTTTTATTTTTTTCCATTGCAGGATCTTCTCTTGTTGGAGTTTAGAGGGGCTTGTATGAGCTTTATTGATCCTTCAATGGCTTCTGGTCATTCCATTCACCTTCTCCATTCTTCTTATTGCATTAATTTTCTGAAATTTGTTAATAAAAGGGGGCTCTTAGTTATAATCACCACATGAATCTTACTCACCCTTTTGGTGTTCTGGGTCCTAGCGTGCTTGGATGGCTTATGTTGTCCATTTTGGAACAAAGGTGTTGAGAAAAAAAGTTCCTGTGTTTACTTGTCTTTTCGAGCTAAAGTTAATTTCACACGTCATTTTTTCAGGTGGCAAATCCATTAGAAGAACATTTGATTTTGGAAGGACTTATGTTGTCAGACCCAAAGGTAGTCACCAGGCCACTGTAGTTTGGCTTCATGGTCTTGGTGATAACGGTTCTAGGTAACGTCACTTTCCCTGTATTCGTTACTGTTATTGTTGGTGGATCTTATATGCAAATCATTAAGGTACTGTGCCTTCTCCACAGCTTTGTTCTCGCGTGATAGATTATTTTCTTTTTTTTGTTTTTGTTTTTGGGATTGATCTAATTGGAGTTAGAGACGGGTGGTGTCTTGACAAGCATGTAAAACATCTTCCCACCCTTCTTTCTTGTAGCTGGGTTAGGCACCATAAGTGAAATTCTTGTTTATTGATACGTCCTCATGAGATGTCGAATGAACTACTTCCTTTATTATGCATTAAACTTGAGTCTAGAGCATCTAAGTTTTCTTTTTGTAATTCTTCCTATATTGAATGCATTTTGGTGATGAAAATGTCTATGTCAAGTACCAAACTTCACTTTTATGCCTTTTGTGGTCAATAAATGAATTAATTTCAAATCCATATCAAGCTTCCTATGAATTTTTTAACTATTTGATACCAAATCATGCTAATAAATCTTTGCCAATACTTTCTCACTTGCCCCCTTTCCCACTAAATTATAGGATCTTCCTACAGTATTTGTAATTTCTATTTTTCCCATTAGGGTCCTATTATTACTCAAATAATGCAATGAAATCCTCTCTATTGTCACTACCAACAAGTATCGTGTATTTTTTCATTTTTACATATATTATTGCCATAGTTTTTCAAGTTGGAGTATTTGAGTAGAAAAAAAGTTCAAGACTAGAACATGATGACAATACAAGTAGGACATTAAAGAACGTATTGTCCATCAAATTGTCATTGAAGTTGACAGGAAGTGCTATATTGTTTTTCTCCAAATACTATAACCAGAGTTGAAAAGGTACAATATAAATACTAAATCAGTGATATTTAGTAGGCAAGAGTACTAAAGATTCATTTATCCCTTAAGGAGACATTGGAAAGAGGAAGAAAATGTATGGAAGTGTTAGATTACTCGGTTCATTTCTTGAAGTATGATATGTGTTTTGCGTAGGATTTAGTAACATGGTGACTCACAAGGAAATCCTCTTTTCCCTTGTTAGAGTTTCTCTCCTTTATAGGTCATATGGTTGCTGTTTATAAAACTCGTCTTTGATAAGCTTTCTGTCAACTATTTTTATGGAAAATTTTAACTCTTTTCTTATTCATCGTAATGCCCTTTAAATATGTTTAATACATGGAGTTTTTAAAAGTAAAATGGAATTTTTATATGATAACTTATTCTCTTAATAAAAATAGAATTATGAAAATAATAGACTTCCTAAATAAGATGATTATTGCCTACAAAAAATATCCACTTCAATTACTTCCTAATTGAGCTAGTCTTTTTCCATATTTTCTTTTCTAAGAATGCACCTTGCATGTCAGAGTACTTACTTCATATTCATTTTTAATCTTGTTCGGCAGCTGGTCCCAGCTCCTAGAGACCCTCCCCTTGCGAAATGTAAGTATCTTGAAGCAAACTATATTAGGGGCACATATAGAAACCTCTTTTTGTTTACATTACAGTGATTGCGATAGAAATTTATTTTAAATCATAAAATTGGGCTTATTATGTTATCTGTACAGATTAAGTGGATATGCCCAACTGCCCCAACTCAACCAATTAGTGCTTTTGGTGGCTTCCCATCAACGGCTTGTAAGTTTCCATTGTCTAATAACTTTTTTTTTTTTTTACCTTGTCTTTCAAATTCACCCTCTTGTGGACATGTTTTGTATCATAAAATGTAAATTGGAAATAAAGTTAAAGAAAGAATTTTTCTCAAGACCCATTTTGTTCACTTCTTTTTTATTTTGCTAGGATACCATTTCGAAAGATAGTTTATATTATGTGTATTTCGTGGTTTCACTATTTGTTTTTTCTAAAAGGACCTGATATATTGGAATAACTTAATTTAGGGTTTGATGTGAAAGACTTCTCTGAAGATGCTCCTGATGATTTAGAGGGCTTAGATGCCGCAGCTGCACATGTTGCAAATTTGCTGTCAACTGAGCCAGCTGATAGTAGGTTTCATCTTCATTTCTCTTGCACTCTTGTACTTGATGTTATCTACTATTAGAGAATTAACTTCCAATGAAAATAAATTTTATTCTAGCGGTGAATACTTGACTATATCATACTTAATAAATGCAGTGGGCTGTGTCATAACTAAGTAAATAATGCCACTTTGGAAGCGAGTTATCTTGTGCAATCTGGATTCCATTCTAAGTCCATTTCTCTTTTTGCAGTTAGAGTTGGTGTAGGAGGATTCAGCATGGGTGCTGCAGCTGCCTTATATTTTGGGACCTGCTTTACATCAGGGAAGTATGCAAATGGCCAACCATATCCAGCAAATTTGAGTGCAATTGTGGGACTAAGTGGCTGGCTTCCTTGCTCAAAGTTTGCTACTTCCTCTGCATCTTCTCTTGATAAGTAGGCTTCTATATACCTTTCTGTAGTTAATTATTTTGCCTGTACATATAGGAGCTTAAGTAACAAACTGGAAGGAGTTGATGGAGCTGCAAGGCGTGCCATGTCCTTACCCATTTTGCTTTGTCATGGAAAAGGTACTCACTTCTCTCATGTATGGTTGATTATATTATCTTGGTTTTCTTAAAAGGGGGAATAGACTTGTTAGAGGCTTTTATTTGAGTCATAAAAAGTGACTTCTTAGTTGGGCTTTGAATCTATGAGTTGTTTATAATGTAGTAGTTAGAAATATTTCTTTCTTACTTTTTTTTAAAGTAAAGGTGAATATTTATAAAGCTATTAGGAAACCATGTACAATCAGCCCCTTACGGCAATTGCAACTTAGCAAAAGAGCAAGAGGGCAGTTAAGTAGTTCACTTATAAGGCTATCTAACTACAACTTAGAGATGTTATAGTGACAATACAGTTTCAAATTCTGGAGATAAGTCACGAAGAATATCATGAACCATGGCAGCTAGCTTGCGTTTGAAGATAAACTTTGGAAGGTTGAACCCTTGCTCTCGTGTGCAATTTCCAAAGATTATGTGGTTCCGTTGTTTTCAAATGAAATAGGTACATCCCAATTGCCATTGCAAACAGTTTGGAGTCTCCTTTAATGCTTAGTTTGGTGGAGGAAGCCTAAACTAAAATACTAGGCCAGTTGAGGTTGAACAGGTTCAGCAGGTAAGGCTTGAAGAAGAAAGAAGATAAAATAATTCTTAATTTTTCTATAAATAGTACAAGGAATATATAAGACAATAAAACCCTAATTACCTCCTTAAATTAATCCATTTTTCTCTAAGCAATAAAATCTCAACTAATTAATGGAATATCAAATAATTATCTATAAAGAATCAACTAATTATCTCTAATATTATAGAAATAATCAGCTAATTATCTCTTATTATTTCTATAATGTCAACACTCCCCCTCAAGTTGGTGTATAGATATTGATCATGCCCAACTTGCTTTCAAGTAACTTAAAATTCTGTTTTAGTTGCCTTTGGTGAAGAAATCAGCAATTTGTTGTGTTTTAGGTACAAATGGTAAGCAAATGAATCCACTTTCAAGTTTTTCTTTTATAAAATGTCTATCAATCTCCATATGCTTCATTTGATCATGTTAAACGGGATTGTTGGCAATATTGATAGCTACTTTTTTAATCATAAAACAACTTCATTGGGTGCTCCATTGGTTTCTTTAGTCCTTCCATTACTCTTTTAATCCAGATTATATAACAAATTCCTTGAGCCATTGCCTTATATTCTGCCTTCACACTACTTCTGGCTACGACACTGAGTTTTTACTCTTCTAGTTTACGAGATTTCCCCACAAATATGTGCAATACTTAGAAGTTGATCTTTTGTCAGTAAGAAACCCTACCCAGTCTGCATCAGTGTGGACTTCAACTCTCCTTTGATCACTTTTCTTGAAGAATAATCCTTTTCCTGAAGTTTCCTTAGTATCATAAGATTCTGTACACTATACTCTATTCCTTTCGACTTGAGTGCAAATCCTTCAACCTTGATTTGGTGTTGCCAATCATCACTTTCTGCCTCATCTCCTCTCTCCTTACTTCTGAGAAAACCTCTCCGATAGAGGGTTAAGGCTTTCTTCCCAAAATTTAGACTACGACATCATCAAATTCTTGATTCAATCCTGCAAGAAAAATATAAACTCTATCGTTTTCCTTCCTTTTTTTTTAATCTCGAGCACTGTTATTCGGACACTCCCAATCATCTTCATAACATAGTTCCAATTCTTGCCACAAAATTACAAGTTTGTTATAAAACAATTTAACGTCGCGGTCTCCTTGCTTGGCCTTCCATAGCTTCTCTTTTAGCTTGAAAATTTGAGAAGAATCTTCAATGCTAGAATACATCTCTCGAACTGCATCCCATACATCTTTAGCTGTTGGCATAAACATATGAGGTTTTCTAATTGCAAGTTCCATGTAATTAAACAACCAAGTTATGATCAAAGAATTTTCAGACCTCCATACTAGCATATTTGGATCATCCAAAGTTGGCTTTGTTATCTCTCCAGTAAAATACCCAAGTTTTCCTCTACCCTTAAGGGCCAACTTTATTGTTTGCAACCATTCCAGGTAATTCTGACTATTCAACCAATGATTCGTCAATTGAAAAGGTGAATTTGGGCCAAGAAGATCGCAGTTATATTGTATGTTACTTGTCATAACACTAGGATTAGTCACACTCGAATTGCTGAAATCAACGTTGGAGGAGTTTCTTCATTGGCCAGTCATCGCTAAGCGATAGTCTATTTATGACTAATTTGAACGAAGAAAGGAAAAAATATTGTAGAAGAGTCATGGCTTTGTTACAATGAGGAAAGAAGATATAGTAATTCTTCCTTAATTTTTTGGTGAATAGTACAAGGAATATATAGGACAATACAACCCTAATCACCTCCTTAAATTAAGAAGAATCTATTTATTCCTAAGTAATGAAATCTCAATTAATTAATAGAATATCAATTAATTATTTATAGAGAATCAACTAATTATCTCTATTTTTATAATATCATTGATTATTTCTATAATATCAACAACGTGGTTCCTTTGTTTTCAAATGAAATAGATAATCATCCCAAATACCATTGCAAATAGTTTGGAGTCTCCTTTAGTGCTTAGTTTGTTGAGGAAGCCCAAGCTAAAATGCTATGCCAGTCTGAGTAAGGACAGTTGAGATTAAACAGGTAAAGCTAGAATGGTCGTATAAAAGGGCATTTGAGATAAAGGTGAAAATCAGAACAGTGATTTAGGAGAAATTATTTTCTAATCATAAAATAGGAAACAAGAGGATATCATGGATATTTACTTTAGGAAATTGCTGTAAATAGGGGATATTGCTGTAAATAGGAACTATTTTAGTTACCTAAAATTAGGCTAGGACTTGTTTATATATTTAAAGGCACTTACTATGCAAAATAAAAAAAGATTACTTTTTTCTTCATGGTATAAGAGCGCAGGACGCTATAACTCTTGGTTTCTTTCTCTTTTTGACACTTACTTGGCCTTCATTGCCAATAGTGCCTTTTGGAAAATAGATGACTGAAGCTGTTATCAGCAAAAACCCCAACGTGGAGGTCTCTTCCTCGTCTGAAATCTCCTTTATTAGTAATCCCAAAATGTACACCCCTACCCATATTGGTGAATTACACACCTTGCTTCCATCTTACCAACTCAATGGTAAAAAACTACCTCCACTGGTCACAAATGGGTAAGACTTTCCTTAAGGGCAAGGGAAACTTCGTCGCCTATTAGGACCTGCTCTTGCTGTTTTGAATCCCAAGTTTGAGGCTTGCAATGTAGAGGATTCCTTAATCATGTCATGGCTTTGGAACTCTATGGAACCAAACATCAGAGCCTCATACGTTTTCCTCTCATCTACTAAGGAGATATGGGATGCTGTTACTCAATCTCATTCTAAGGTAAATGATGCCTCTTTAATTTATGAGATTAAGACCAGAATCTCATCTACCAAGCAAGGTGTGCACTCTGTCACTGAATAGTACAATATGATGAAGAGTCTTTGGCTTAAGTTGGATCATTATCAAAATCTTAAAATGCAATGCAGTGATGACAGTGTCAAATTACAAAAGTTTGTAGCAAGGGAAAGAATCTTTGAATTCTTAGCAAGTCTTAATGTTGAATTTGACCATCTTTGGGTTTAAATACTTGGCAGAGACCCTTTATCGTCTTTGAATGAGGCCTTCTCACTCATCCGAGCAAAAGAGAGCTGGAGAATTGTGATGTTGGAATCCAAGTTTGCTGACTAGCCAGCATTCATGTCTATGAAAACCAACAAAGAAGCCCTTAACCACCACCAATAGAATCCTCAAAATAAGCGAGTTGTCTGGTGTAGTTTTTGTAAGAAGCCTTGTCACACTAGAGAGAGTTGCTGGAAGTTACATGGGAAGCCACAGAAAGCACAGAAACAAGGGACAAACAAGAATGGACAGGCCAAAGCTCACATCATTGAACTTACAAACACTGGAGATTCTGGTCAAGCTAGATCAAAACCAAAGGACTTAAAAAAGAAGAGACTTAAGCGCCTAAAGGGCATTTTGAATTCCCTATAAGGTGTTGGTGCATCATGTTCATTAGCCCAATCAAGTGATTTTTTAAATTTTCATACTCTTAGTGCCTCATTAGTGTCTCCTAGGGATTCTTGGGTCATAGATTCAGGTGCTACAGACCATATGACTACCTCTCATCATTTTTTATTTCTTATAACCCCTATCCTAGTAACAGAAAAATTAAAGTTGCAAAGGGCTCTCTTATTACTGTTGCAGGTCAAGGAACCATTCCTTTGTCCCATCTTCTCCTGAAAAGAGTACTACATATTCCCAACAGTTTCCATTGTGATGTGTGTGAGTTTGCCAAACATTGTTGTACTTCGTTTCCTTTGAGCAATAATAAATCTGAATTTCCTTTTATTTCTTCAAGGATACCGAATGTGTCAGGAGCTAAATGGTTTGTTACCTTTATTGATGATTGCACAAGGGTCACGTGGGTCTTTCTCATGAAAAACAAATCGGAGCTCAATCATATTTTTCCTAATTTCTTCCATATGATAAAAAACCAGTTTGGGTTGAGCATAAAAGGGTTCAGGAGTGATAATGCCCAGGAATACTTTAATCAAACGTTGTCTTGTTTCTTTGAACGTGAAGGCATTATCCATTTTTCATCTTGTGTTGATACACCTCAACAAAATGGGATGGCTGAGCGTAAAAATAGACATTTACTTGAAGTCACTGGAGCATTATTATATCAAACGAATGTCCCTAAACACTATTGGGGAGAGGCTGTTTTAACTGGAGTTCACTTGATAAACAGATTGTCTTCATGACCTCTAGAGTTCAAAACATTGATAGAAATGCTCCATAATTTCTAGCCCAGCTTTAATATAAATAGTCTAACCCCAAGGGTGTTTGGATGTGTTAGTTTTGTTCATATTCATGCTCACAATAGGGGAAAACTTGACCCAGGAGCCCTAAAGTGCATCTTTGTTGGCTACTCTCCAACACAAAAAGGGTATAAATGTTTGTATCCTCCCTCGCATAAATTCTTCATTTCCAAGGACGTGTCATTTGTTGAGAGTCGATCTTTCTTCCCTAATACATATCTTTCGGGGGAGATAGGGAATTTTGTGGAAGATGAGTTTAGGGAAACTGACTTGTTACTTGATTTATCTTTCTTAAATACACAGACTGAGTTAGCCAGTACTGTCCCCGCACCACCTAACCAATCTAACCAAAATAAGTCAGAAAGTGCCCAACCAGATACATCAAAAAATACTGCACCTATACCTAACAAGCCTCTCTTAGTCTACTCACGAAGGAATGCTATCCAGACCTTGCCAAAGCAAGCTCAAGGATCTAACCTGGAATCAGGTATTGAAATACAAAACCCTGAGCTTGATGATTTGTATGCTCCTATAGCTCTTAGGAAGGGCACACAAACATGCACTAAGTACCCAATTTCACACTTCACTTCACTTGACAAATGTTCTCCAAGCCATAGGTGTTTTCTTACAAAAATAAATTCAGTTTCCACACCCCACATACTTGATGAGGCACTTAGGGAGAGGAATTTGAAAAATGCCACGGATGATGAGATGAGGTAGTGTTGCTTGCAATCTGTTTGCCAGTATCTTGGAAATTGCTTTGTATAACACATTACGGCAAGGTATGGGTCTATATTTATCGAGTGAGGAAGGGTTGGGGCTTTTAGGGACCAAACCGAATGAAGGTTTTGTTGAGTTTGGTGAGGAGCTCACCTGAGTTGATGAATTCTTGAACAGTTTTTGGTCACCATTGGACTTGTTATGCCCCATGTAGCTTGGAAGAACTTGGCACTGAAGCCATTTAGAGTAGGAGACTTGTCTGGCTGAAAGGAAAATGGTGTGCTTCTAATTTCATCAACAAATACCTCCTTGGGCAGAGTACTGACTTGAATAGGGTTGATAGCATTTCTTGCAAAATTTGCAAGCTCAACTGGAATATTAGAGACATAGGGGGGAGCACTCCAAGAGAGATTTAAAATAAAAGTGAGCTAGTTCCTTGAGGTCATTCTGACCTGAGATACTATTACCATCTTGATCTTGCTGTGACAAGATTCTATCTCTATTTCTACTCCCTTGGATGAAGTTGTGGAAATATCTAGAGTTTCTGTCCCCTTTTTGTAGCCATACAATCCTTTCTTTTCTCTGAGCTGGGAGTTATAGGCTGCTAAGGCTGAATGTTACCTGTTCAAAGCTTCAGCTTCGAAGGATTTAGCTTTAGGGTCATCACGGCACTTTGACAGGTATTCTTGCAACCTGTTAAGATGATCTTAGCCATTTGTTAAAGGTCAGAGCTGGTTTTCAATAATTCTTTACATCCTGCTCTGATGAATTTCAGCTTCTGCATACATTGGAAGGCAACAGTTCCATTAAGTTCTTTGTTCACAGCTTCAACAAGAATTACACTAAGGAGGTGGTGAGTTAACAAAGAGTTGAAGAATCTAAATAGACCATTTTTGTATCTATTACCAATCTTGATATCAATTTCCATGTATGAATGGCCAGAGATCAAGTTAGAGCCAAAATGAGCTTGACTAAGAGGCATGGTTCTGATTCCGGGGCCATTGATTAGGCATCTGTCCAGTTTCCTTCTGATTGGCCCTATTCCCAATTTGTTTACTACTACAAGTGAAAAGGGGGCCAGTGAATCTAAGGTCAGTGAGACCAAACCTTGCAGTGAAGTTGGTAAGCTCATGGAAACAATTTTGTAGGTTTTTAAACTTGCTTTCAGTCTCTAAAGGGGAAAGAGTACAGTTGAAGTCACCAATCAACATCCTAGGAGAATGTATTGCTGCCCCAGTCCTCGGTAAATCATTTAAAAAGATTGCCTCTGAAATTTCCAGTTAGCTGCAGCTATGAAGATAGGACGGTTGGATTGCTTCACAAGAAGTTCACAATGAATGAATTGGTCAGAAGAGCATCAGTTGACTGGATGAAACACCAAGGGATAGAATGCTACAATGCTACCGTTAGGGTGATCAGCATGGTTGGTGAGTCTAGTCTAGTTCTTCTGCAGGAACCACAAGCCTCTATTATAACTATCCTCTTTTATTTTGGCCTTTAACGGACCAACAAAATTTGTCCTTTTGATTTCCATTAGGTCTTTAAGGCCTAGTTATTGCCCCTGTTATTCCAAGTTAGTCTCTTCATGAGCTAAGCCTGGCTTTTCCCCTTTTCCTTCCAGCTTTACTCCTAGTAGGTCCAGGTTCAAAACCATCAGTCTGGAGATTGCATAAGTGGGGGAGTTGGCGAAGAGGATTGGGTTACCCCCCTGCTCAGTTGTATCATTTCCATCTGGCGATATTGGACTATATTCTTTTCTTTTCTGGGTTGAGCCCTCTGGTGTTTGTGATTTCTCAAGGATCTCAGTATTCTTGTCATTATTAGTGGTGGAGTGAGAGGTATCCACAGGCTCCTTGTTCTCCTCAGTTCATACGTGAACAATCTCCTGTGGTTTAGGTTCAGGGGGAGCAGTTGAATCATGGTTAGCTTGCACCTGGCTTTTAGGCCTCCACACCCTTGACAAACCATTTCTCAATGGTTTCCAGGGATAGGATAACTGGATTGAGTTTTGCTCAAGTTCACCTTTCCCATTGTAATGCATAATCCACAGAGTCTGGGAGATTCTTCTCAAGTTCAACCTCAACACATAAGTGAGCAAAACCAATTCTTTTAACATTAACTATATTTTCAGTAGCTGAGCCTTAACAAAGACCCATATTCCAGTGGAACATGGTGTATGTGCACCCATAATGGAATAGCTTTCAAGCTTGTTTTATCCAGCAACAGCATTTTCCCATTTCCTGAGAAAGAGAGGCTTGCCCTGGATGCGCCAAGGGCCAAGATCCAATATTTTCTGTGCCTGCTCTTCAGTGGGAAACCTGAAGATTTAAAAATCGTCTTCACTTATCAAGGTGCTGATTAGACTTAATTCTTCCCGTTAGAGGAGGCCCATTGATTGACAAGTGGGAATGTCAGTCTCTTGTCTATGAACCAACCTACAAGTGAGCATTTCCATTTCAGAGCTCTCTGTTGTAGGACATGTGACGTAGGAGTGATAGGAGCATCATTCTCCTTAGGCAGAATACACCTGTTGCCAAAGGATTCTAGGTTCTCGAGGACTTTATTCCATGCAAGCTTTGTGGTTGGGGGAGAAGGCTGACTGGGAGCCTGTCCAGAGGGTTGGAGGGGTCGGGCAAGACCACCGGAGAAGTGGAGGAAGAGCTATCCTTGTTAACTTACATTTTACCAACAATGGTAATTACTCAAAAATACAACGAACGCAGGAAAAGTAGACCAATGGCGGGTTACCATGAAGGGAAAGGAAGGCTTGGTTCAAGCCGGGGTGAACTGGTGCAATGGGGAAGGAAAGAAGGAAAAGTTAAAAGGGGGAGGATATTCTCTCTCTACATCTCTCACTTTGGATTTGATATGTACCTGTTGCATTAGCTTTTTCTTTTTACAGTATGTACCTGTTGAGATATGAAAATGAAGGAAAGAATGTAGGAGTGAAAAATAGACAGAAGATTTACATGATTCAGTCGTAACCTAATTCCATGGAACCCAACAACCAAATAATACATGTGTCTTATTGATATCGTGTATCTCTTCATTTTCAATGGTTGTAATTATTTGCAAGGCCAATAATTTATGATATTAGCTAGTTCCTTCTTACAAAAATGATATTATATTCTTTCAAAGTTCATTATTTTTGAAAAAGAATGAGCCCCCTTAAGTTTGAAGCATAGTACAATATAGACCTTAACATTTTCAGAAGTCCAATTAAGGCCTTAATTAGATTAGATAATTTAGTCCTTATTTAAATGTTAGTTGCATGCTAAGTGATTGTTGCATTCAACAGCACTAAGGATCCATTTCAAGCTATTTGAAGATATGATTTTAGTTAGATCTACGAATTGCCTTTAATTAATTTATTAAATCAGGCTTACAATATGCAGTCTGTATGTTTGATAAAAATCAAGTAATTTCAAGTCACTGGAAAGGTATCCTCGATGATTTAACATACACAATGTGATTCCAATTTAAGAATAAGTACATGCATGCACCAATCAATGTCTGTCCTAGTAAAGGATTTTTGTTCTTCTAAATATGACACTTGCCAATTATTCTCCAGTTCTTTGGTTTACCTAAGCATCCCAATCTATGGCATATATATATTTTATATGATTGGTACTCAACAGGGTTTTGAAATGTTAATTTGGCATTTTTGCATTTGGTTTAGTATGAACTTGAGTTAATACTCTTTCAAGTTAAATATTACAACAGAAGTATTATATCAGGTGTGTTAAATATTTTATAAAGATTGAAAACAGTCTATCAGTTATGTTAGATGCTTGAGACTTTATAGTCTACTTTTGCATCGCTTGATGGATTATCCTGCACCACTTTTGGTCACTGCTTAATGATTTTGTTTGATTTGGCATAGGAGATGATGTTGTTCCTTACAAATTTGGTGAGAAATCCTCACGGGTTTTGGGCTCAACAGGATTTCAGGATGTCACGTTCAAAGCATACAATGGGTATGTAATGGAAAATATCCCTTAAAAAAATCTGTTATGATTCCTCGTTTTTCCTTTTTATAACACGGGGGTTCAAACCCAGGCCTGATCTAAGGGGGCTGGGAATATATGACGCACGTAAGCGTAATGTCTATTCTGAATTTGTTACTTACCCATGCAGACTTGGACATTACACAATTCCGGAGGAGATGGATGAGGTTTGTGCTTGGATAACTTCAAAATTGGGCCTTGAAGGCTGATCTTTGTTGTTTGTTGCCATAGCTTCTGGGAGCGAAGCTAGAATATTTTCTTTTTACCGTTACAAGAAACAAAATTCAGTAGCCAAAACTGGTCCTGCGTGTTATTTATGACAGATTGTTTCATCAGTAACCTATTGGTTCTGATGCATTTAGTTCCTTTTAGGATAGTCCTCATTTTACAAGCTATACCAATGGCATGGATTCATATGATAGTCTTCGGATTGTAAATCCTACAGCTTGCGGAAATGTCGCTTGAAAATTTCTCCCTGAAAGCCCATTTCTTTACAGTGATCCCCTTTTTGTTCTACTTCTGTGGTGCCTGTTAGCTACCTTGATCTGAAGTAGATGATTGCAAGCTTATAAAGACAAATTTGTCTACATAGGACAGTAACAAAGAATCCCGAGATCGGCTTTTTGAGATTTTTTTTTTTACGGAAAGTACGTAGTCCTTGAATATTAACATATTGAAGTGACTCGTGTCTTACAAACATTTAACAAAATGAAATGACTCGATGCTTAAAAACTACCGGCACCATTAATCCAGCAACATCTGTTGAATGATATTGAGAGGAAGCTAGGGAATGTTATACAAGCTCCAGGAAGTGGATCTCTCCTTGACGTAGATCCTTTCAACATCTCTCTTGTAAAAGCAAGAGTTTGAACGAAATTTCCAGTTACTCTGGAAGAATGTTCTTAGGTGATGAATCTCCAGAGTAAGACAATTCCTGAAACGGTCTTCTACAAATTTTAATTTGAATCTGCTCACATGAAATCCACACTCTCTCATGGAGTAGCAAGAGTAGTGTAGTTGTTTCTTCCTTCTCCCATGCTGGACCTGAAACCTGTTACGAATACCGGACTGAGAGGGACGGGTAAGCAAGAGGAGTGCAGAATATGGCAAGTTTTTAGTCGATTGCATCTAGAAAACAAATTAATGCTTGGTAGTCTTAGAATGTACAAGGACAACATACCTGTCTGGGTAAAAGCTATTTGATATAATCATTCTGGTTCCTTGACCTGTTTTTAGGAACCAGAAAGCTTCTAGTTCTATTACATCAACTACAATGATAAGCGCAAGCAATCACTGCTTATGGGACTGAAATTATATTTATTCCAGCTTCTGATTTTGGGTATCCATGCAATAAAATTTTATAAAGGAATGTCTAAAAGAACCAACACCATTTAACTTGCCAGAAGCTAGATTAAAGAATACGTAGACACCAAATAGTGGTACACTCCCATCCTCCCAATACATCGTATCCGATAATCGCAACGATCACCACACACACTGTCAAAAATGACAGCTGAGATAGAGGCTGAGGTAGCTGCAGCAGCCCAATACTCCACAATTGCAGGTATTGCAGGTACCTTAGAGGTAATAGGTCGATTTATGGCAGTTGAACACTATTTTGTAGGTGTCTGCAAACGCTCAATTCTAAGGCCCTGTTTCATTAGATAGTTTGGGATGGAAAGAGATGGAACGTAACATACTTCTATTGTTTATTTGAGGGTTTCATCATAGAATAGAATGGGATGAGATGGAAGCGGAAGGTTTCATACTACGTTCCATTCTATCCTAAACATTGAAAATAAGAAACATCTGATTCGGTGAGTTTACGATAGAACGTAAACTAATAAATACATATTACCTAATATACGCTCAATAATTCTTCAAACCAATTATTTCTTCTAACCCATTTATTTCTCTTCTTCACTGTATATTTTCTTCTTCTTCCATTTTTTTCATTCTTTTCCAGATTACTCACTTCTAAATCATCTATACTGCATTTCTAACTGAAATACTATTTCTAAACAAATCAAATTCAAGTTTATCCTTCAACCATAATAAATCCAAAACTTCACTTCCTCTCTTTTTATTGCAATTTTTCAGATTTTCTTCTTTCCTTCAATCTTCTTCACATAACGCAAATGATACTTAAACATATTCCTCTAAGTTCATTTTAGCTTAACAACACAAAACAAATCAAACATCCAAGGATTACACTTAAACATCAAAATCCGATTCTTATACTTGCAAATTCCAGTTTCTACATTTTGTTTTCTCTTTCTACTTTCAACTGATGCATTTTTTTCAATTTTTTGTACTCATTCACTTTATCATCATCGAAACTATACTTCTCTAAACCTCACATGCATGTATTCATTTACACAGTAAAATATAATTAAAAATCACTTACTTGTTTCAACAAAGTTTGCGGCAGTAACAGTGAATATGATATGTTTTTGGATATTTGGTGTTAATTATGGTTTTGAATTTGTTTAATAATGTGTTGAGCTGAAATAATAGTCAAAAATGAAAGTTAGAGGAAGAAAACGAGCAGAATATAGAAAATGAAGATGTAGAGAAATGAAAGAAAAAACGGAGCAGTGGAGAAAATGCAGAAATGAAGAAGACAAGAGAATGATTTTTTTGGATTTTGGATTTGTTTTTGAATGGTTTGAGTTTAGTGGAAGTCGAAAATGGTGTTAATATGAGTTAGAGAAGTTGGTTTAAAAGAA
The DNA here is from genome assembly GCA_026546855.1 of Erythroxylum incrassatum. Classification (NCBI taxonomy): domain Eukaryota; kingdom Viridiplantae; phylum Streptophyta; class Magnoliopsida; order Malpighiales; family Erythroxylaceae; genus Erythroxylum; species Erythroxylum incrassatum. The sequence goes on along the minus strand of JANVCL010000212.1, from coordinate 12,184,721 downwards.
AGGAAAGAAGAAGAAGAAGTTCCAAAGTGTCGGAAGAGGAAGAAGAATTGTGATCGTGCATGGAGAAAGAAGGAAAGCGCGATTAATTATAAACCAAATGACGTCGTTTTGCTTTTGGTAATAGCACGATCGCGACTTCACTGATGAAGGTTGCAGATCGTGATCGTGCTGACTCTGGTTCAGGAGCAAAACGACTAATAAAAGTCGCGAACATCTCTTCTTCGTCACCGAACATCTGTTCTTCTTCTCTCCTTTTTTTTCATTATTTCCATATTTACTCACTCCTAAATCATCTATTTTACATTTCTATATCCAATACAACATCTAAACAACTCAAATTCAAATTTACATTTCAAACATCAAAAATCTGAAACTTCACATATACTTCCTCTCTCTATTGTAATTTTTTTATTCCAGATTTTTCTCACTTATCTCTTCTTCAATTACACATAAAACACTTAAACTAATTCTTCTAGCTTAATTTCAGTTCAACAACACAAATCAAATAAAAATTCCAAGGTTTAAACTTAAACATCAAAAATCAGATTCTCATACATGCAAATTTCAGTTTCTGCATGTATTTCTTGTAGTGATTTAGTGTTAATTCCTTCTTTTTGATCTATTTTGGAATGTGTTAGGTTGAATGGAAGTCGAAAATGTAGTTGAGATTAGTTAGAGAAGTTGATTAAAAAGAAAAGAAAGAAGAAGAAAATTTTGCAAAGGCTCGGAAGGAGAGGAAGAATCACCATCGTTTATAATAGTCATTTAAGGGGTATAATAGGCATTTATTATACATTCCCTTCCATTCCATCCATCTTCCAAACAACATTTTACTATATTACATTATAAACCGTTCCGTTCTATTAGTTAACATTTAACTAAATAGGGCCTAAGCCCTATTTCTTTCAAAAGTGAAGGTTAAAGTTTTAAAAAGTGCAATGAGATTCTAATATTTGGTATCATAGGCAGATGGGGAACTAATGTCACCAACAGAGCATTTTTCAAACTTCTTAGTGGCTTTGGTAATGGGGTAGAGTTCCAGAAAGTGGACATGCGTTGCCATTACCCTTGTTATCATGATCAATATATGATTCTTACCATCAATTTTGTCTCTCTTACAGGAAGAAGAAATTGAAAGTAATTGATGAGAGAGACTTGTCCCTATTTCCATAATCCTTTGGGCTCGTACCATTCGCTTGTTGAAATTAAGAAAGGCACCAAAGCTTGTTGGCCCCCGAAATTTTCTTGATGAATTAAGCATGATTTACATGACTTATGAGGTTTGATGGATTAATTTTTGGAGCTAATTATTTATGTCAATACTGGTAAGATTTTATGACATGGGTTGATTTCATTTTAAGTGTTAATGTTATAAGATTTCATAAGGGCATTGTTGGAAGTTTACTTAAGAGTATAAGGTTATAAGGCTTAAATGAAGGGCAAAATGGACAATTGATGCCTAAGAAAGAGTATAAAAGAAGAAGTTAGGGTTTTGTTGAAAGAAATGAAGAAGATGTCGTGGAAGAGGAAGAAGAAAAAGAGGGAAAATGCTAGGGTTTGCAAGATCTTGAAGATTTGAAGCTAAACAAGTAAGTTTGAGCTTTAACCCTTCTTGATTGTTAGATGAAGCATGATTAATGATAGTTTAAAGTAAAAGTGAAGTTGGAAATGTGTTGGAAGTTGTCGAGAATGGGTTCTGTATTAGGGTTTGATGTTTTGTTTTGATTTTGTGTTGTGATAAGCTTAGACATGATGTAAATGAGATGATTTAAGGTTAAGATAGGTTGTTTATGAAAGAGGGGAAGTGTATGGGTGAAAAAAGCCAAGAAAACATGTTTTCAGACGTTTCTGCGTTTGCATGTCGCGACCTACGGTTGCAGACGTCGCGACGTGTACACATCGTGACGTGCCACAGCTCCTCGTCGCGACGAACGTCCAGTTCCAGCACTGACATGCTTTAGTATTTTGGGCATGAATTTTGCTGTAGATGTCCTATTGAGGTGATTTTTGATTTTTTTATACTTAGAGACATAGATCTACAATTTGTATGAAGGAATGAAGTACAAATTCGGCCTAAAAGAATATCAAAATTTTGATATAAGTTGAGTATAGATTCTTGTTCCAACATAAGGATAGTCCCAGCATGTTTTACCTATAACTCTTAGTGTATTGAACCAAATGGAACGATTTTGGAGTTAATAGAAATTAAGACAATGGGGGATATTGTTTTAGAAGAAAGTATTGTCAAATTGCTTCATTTACGTGATCATAAATTGGAATTCCTATTGAATGGAATTTTTGGCTATTGTTAAAGGAAATCA
>JANVCL010000212.1:12157116-12167219 GCA_026546855.1 Erythroxylum incrassatum | reverse complement strand
TTGGATGAGGAAATTGAAGGAAAGGAATGGAGAAATTGAGGCTTTAATCAAGTTCCAAGCATGGAAATGAGGTGGGTACCATGTTTATATTTTGACTTATAAGCTAAATTTGTGTTCTTGAAAAATCAAGAAAATGAAAGAAAGAACGTATCGGATTTTTATTTAATTCTGAATGTTTTTGAAGAATTGTTACAAGTTTTAAATGTTTAATAAATTACGAGAATTTCTAAAATTTTGAAAATTGTGACAAAGGTTAGATTTATTGTTTCGAATGTTTTGATAAATTGTTAAAAATTTCTGAAATTCATGATGCTTGAAGGATTTGTTACTTATGAAAATTGATACATTTGTTTATTGATTATTTATGAACTATTTTGATAATTATCAAAAGTGTTGCATACTTTGTTTACGAATTATTGTGAATCAAATATGATTTTGATTGTTATGAAATGGATTGATGAATTGTGATTGCATTTGGTTTGCTATTTGACATATGTATGGAGAATTGCTATATGAATTTATGTACAATTGCGAATGTTAATGTGTCTAGTATGACACGATATGAAAAAATTGAGTTTTCGAAATGTGCCTTCAGGCAATCCAATTTTCAAGCATGAAAATGTGTTATGTGGGTTTGGTTAGGTCCCATAAGTTGAGTCAAGTGCACTTGTCTTCTTTTTAAAGGCTTCTTCCGCCTGTCCGTTAGTAGCATTGGAGCTCCGATTACGGACTCCCATAAGTTCACAGCTACACCGGACCGCTATGCGGGAAGGTGTAGTATGTTCTGTTCACGGCTGCACAGGATCACTATGCGAGAATGTGCAGTACGTTCCGCTTTGGACCGACCCAAACCGTTTTGATGTGTTATGTGATTTTGATTTTGTTTATATTTGTGATGCATTTATAATGTGATGCATTCATGTTTTTGAAATTGTTTATGATTTGTGAAAACATTTGAGAATTTTGAGAATTAAGCAATTGAGTTTTTCAATCGTGAAATGTTTGAAAAAGTGAGAAATTTTGAGAACTAAGCATTTGATGATTTTTTCATCTGTGACAATTTTGTAAAATGACAAAAGTTTTGAAAAGATGATTTTTGCTTATTTTGCGATTTATAAATATGTTATCCACGAGCTGTCTAGCTCACCCCTTTTCATCCCCATCTCGAGGTATTCGAGTAGGAGATCGGATGAAAGAAAGTCAAGGCTTGTGTTCGATTTTTCTTAGCTAGTTTTTTTATGTAATTAGGCTTTTGGTATTGATCTGTATATGGCTTGGAATGCAATCAAGATTTTTGTAAGCATTAATTCATGATGTATATAATTTATGAATTTATGTATGGAATTGAGTTTGTGTATGATTATGGGATATGAATTGTGATTGTAAATGAATATGATTGGAATTTGCATATTTAATTGAGATGAATATGAATGGGATTGTATATGGATGGGATTGATTCTGAGTATGGATTATGGATTGAGACTTATTAAAGTGTTTTAGGTATAGAGTTGTGTTTGTTTAACTGGGTTTCCGGATAGGAGGTCCGATGAAGTGTGTGTGGATTATTTTGGAATATAGAAGTGTATTTAGAACCCTTTGCAGGTTTTTGGGTTTAACAAAATACAGCCGTTATGCTGCCCAATTTTTGGTAGATAATGATTGAAGAAAGAATAAGAAAAAGAATAAGATTTGTTTAAGATGATATTGAGATAGTACATGTTTAAGACGAGTTTTGTTTGAGGATAAGTTTCCAAATGGGTATAAGATTGAAAAAAGAGAAAAGAAATGAATAATATGAAAAAAGAAAAAAAATTATACCGGATTTCGGATTGGTTTAGTCTTAGGGTTTCCAACGCAACACATGACTTTTGTTTTCTAAGATATTTGTTATCGGATGTCGGAAATTTTGTTCAGCTCGTTTAAGCGTTTTGCTTGCGTTTTGTAAATCCGATTCTTCGATTTCGCTTATGATTTTGTTTCGATACGTTTTTCGATCTGTTCGTTTGGTTCGCTTTTCGTTTTTCAGTTTTTTTCTGATTGGGAGCCGATTCCGAGATCGGGTCCCAACAGATATGGTATCAGAGCAAGAGGGTTAGATTCCGGAAACGGGATCTAACAATAAAACCCCTAATATCTGTAAGTATACAGATTGTAAACTTGTAATATTAAAGGTATTGATCCCACGAGAAAATAGTTAGAACTAAGTGAATCTAATTTTGATTTTGCCTAAGGTATCGGAATATGAATTGAATGAAAATAAAAATATTTGAAATTTAAAACAATTAAATGAAACTAAGCAAATAGTCAAATAACAAATGAGCTACCACAAATATGTGAGGAACATATAAGATAAAGCTTAGGATTCATTCTATTGTTATTTTGCTCCCTAACCGCTATTGATTCAATTCGATGTCAATTCTAGATTTTCAAAAGGTTGATTACTCTCTCTCAAGACCTAATCTTTTATCCCTAATTGATTACAAAATTTCAAATTTTGCAACCTTTCGATTCACAAAATTTACCTAATGTTTTCAACTAGTTCTTAAGTGATCTATCGAATAATTAGGTTTACTCACAAGATCTCTCTTTGTATGATTACCAATTTGCTAACTATGAGACTTATTAGGTCACTAACTCTTGTTACCCAACCTAATCTGATTACTTTTAACTCACTCTCTCGACTTATTATTGAAGTATTAGCATACCCAAACATCAAAACATCAGAAAATTGAATTGAAACCAACAATAATCAAGTCATAAAACAACTCAAGAACAAATCCAAGTATGAAAATTAGAGCATCTTAAGTGTGAATAACATATTCAAATCCAAGTTATACATCAAGTTTAATGAAATAAACAAAGGAAAGAAAGAATGAACTTCATTTGAACTCAAACTTGAAATCTGGAATTTCTAGATTGCTCTTGTTGCTCCTCAATTTAGAAGATGGTGGCTGCTCTTTTTTTAGTGTTTTTGGTTCTTAAATAGTTATTGAGGCTTCTAGGGTTTATCTACTTAATTTGGTTCCAAAATAGCCCCATAACGTTAAAATTACAAAAAAGAGTCATATGCTGGAAAGGCTGAAATTTGCTAGAATAGCTATCTGTGCTCAATGTCACGATCGTGGCATGACAAGTCACGATCATGGCCTGTTGCCATACCTTAAGTTCTTCTTTTTTCTTCAATTTCCTATTTCCATACACTCAAATACACATCAAACACCTCTTGAAATATAAAATTAAGATCCAAATCATGCTCAAAACTATACAAACACTTAGAATATAAACAAACACTAATAATAACATAATTCTAAGCTATATTCATGATAATCATCTCATAAATACTCAAAAGCACACTTAAACATCTATCAAAATATAGTATAATTACACCTATCAGGATGGTTTTCAAGTTATTAATAGGGTGGTTGATTTCTTCTTCGAAATAAGATAGACGAGGAGATTACTGTGGATCCAACCGTAATTTAGACATATTCGTTTGAACAATTCCATTAAATTTAGGCTCCAAAAGTGTTAGCTATCTTCATGATCAAAATAAACAAAGATCGGGCATATATGAGGAAAAAACTAATTACTTAAAGTTGTTTCTTAAGGATAAACCCATGTCTGGGTTGCACATGCTCTTATCAATGGTGGACACAACCATGCGAATAAACGTGTAAGCTTCTATAACAGTGTATGAGTTGGAGGATGATGTTTAAGAATGGACATCTCCATACGGAGTTAGAAATAGTCATGTAAGTGGAAGATATGGTCGTGTCCATTAACTGTATAAACCACTGGAACCTTGTATTAGAGCAACGTCGAGTTTTCAAGGACACGATCACCATACACAACTGCGTGGGGACCGTGTGTGGTTTACAAATATTATCTTTTGAAATTTTGAAAGTTTGGTTAAGAGATAAAAGTTGCATGTGATATAAACACGTGATAATACGAGAGTTTTAAAGTCCAAAGAGCATTGGTTAACTATAATTTTATTGAAGTTTGATTCCTAGGATTAGTTGAAGTAATATTGGTACATATATATCAATTTGTACTAAATCATAAAGTTTTTAAAGGAAGTTTTAGAAAAAGCTAAAAGAGTTAGCGTTTTATAAGGTATTCTTAGCTCAAAACCTTAATGCTTTCATCTTATTATTTTTTATTCAATAGATTTATTGTCGGTTTGTCTGATAAATTAAATCTTGTCTAATTTATCCTTTTGTCATTATTTGAGTAGTTTATTATTGGTTGAGTGATCTTATCAATCTTGCAGGTATTATTGCTTGGAGTGTCAACAAGAGCTAGGGATGAGAATTTTTAATTTCTTTTTAATTTAAGGAAACAAATTTTAAATATTATATTTATTTGTATATCTATATGTTAAAAGTCAACTCAGTCTATTGCAAAGCCATTTTCAGATGCCACATGTGTATGTTGGACGATACGATGGTAAAAAACCTAGTTTAGATAATGGATAACTTCGTTTTTATCAAGTGTTTGTCACGGTTTAATTATCCTACATCAGTAATAAAAGAGATTTATAGGCTTATAGGCTCTTCTATCCTTTAAGCTAGCTTTTGGGATTAGTTTTCTCATAAGATCTATAATAATTGATATCAAAGCTAACATCACTCTTTCAAGTCCTCGTGCCACGTTCACGGGTAGTGACGTTGGTATGTCATTGTTCACCGGGGCTAGAAAAGGTCTAGCGCACAGTCAACTTGTGGGTGCGTGGGTGGTGATGCTGATATAGTAGTGATCGCCCAGAGCTAGAAAAGGTCTAGCACATAGTCAGCCCGCCAATACCTAAGTTGCGAAGCACGGTGAAATGTTACTATCTAATTATCCCACATCGGTAATAAAAAAGATTAATGTGGAGTTTATAAACTTATGGATTCTACTACTCTTCAAGCTAACTTTTGAGGTTGATTTTTTGATGAAATCTGTAAACGTGTTGCTGACCGACCGAGTGATTATGCTCATGTTAAGTGTTGGTAAAGGTTTATAGGAGACCATTGTTAAATGCAAGGGACGAAACATTACATGAGATAGCATTGTCCATTGACAAATGTTAAGACGAGAAAATTAGCGTAGCGGGATTCAATAGAAAACAAACAGTTGACCAAAATTACAGCCAAGTGAGAGGCTTCATATCAATCTGGACAAAACTTAAACTAAGACTTCTTTAGCATCAAATCAGTGAACATGCTAAATCAAACATATTAGCTTAGCATAGCTCAGTCACTAATTGAAGACGCCATTACCATTTTCTGAACATCCGTACAGCTCGAGCAAATTATAAATAACGCTAAACTAACTTAGTAACTTACTGTTTCCAACACCTTTTAAAATATAGGATGGCAAAAAATAACGAAAACAAATGATGATAAATTTCAATCATGTTACAGTAATCATATGAACAATAAATACGCTCATGCGCAATACAACACAACTTTTAGGCTTCCAAGATTGATATGCGAAGGTGCATCCCCTCAAACTCAAGAAAGAATCCAGTAATAGCTTTCTAGGCCCCCCTGTGAGCCTCTTTAACAAAAGACACTTCCCCACTTCCAGCATTTGGTGACAACAAGTGCTTCTCTGGATCTGCATCATCAATTTCAGCCGACAAACGAGGACTGGTGGTTGCCAGTGAATCACTTCCATCTTCTTCTGAATGTTATACACCAAAAAGGAACACAATGCTTCAAAGATAAGTTTTGAAACATTAACAGCGCAGTTCTTAAGTAAATTATGATGAGTTTCAAGAAATGTAACAGACCAACGGACTCGTGGTATTCGGGCAACTGTTTAACACTTGTGACTTGAAGGCTTTCAGGAAGCAGACAACTGCAGAGAGCACCTGAAATTTTTTATCCAACAAATAATTGTCAAATTTCTTACATCAATGTAACAAGCTTCACATAGTATGATAAAAGTCAGTATTCATGGAAATTCAAACTTTCCTCTTTTATTTAATTTTGTTCTGAATGTGGGAGGTGATTTGTGGTTAGCATGGCAACACTCCCAACGAAATAAGACTATGGAATACAATTGTGGCCATCATTTAGAAATACGATAATAACAAACAAAAGGCTCAGTCCTTGGACCCAAACAGTCAGATGAACGAAATGCTCACATATAAAAGGTTAACTACAGTAATTAACTCGGCTCCAGTGGCTTTGCCTCCAACAATTGTTGATCAAAATTCTGTCAAATTATGAGTAAAATGACACTCCAAAGATCGGATCTCTTCATACCTAGCCGAGCAAGCCGATTTACCCACCCTGGTATTCGCCTGTTTGCCAATCTCCATGAAATATCGTCTGTAAAATGGTTGCAATTCTTAGAGATTAGGTGATATGTGTCTCCATGATACTCAGACGCCACATTCTCTATGAATGCTCGAAATTCAGATGGAGGCACATTTATTTGGCCCAATGGGATTGAGCATCTATAAATAAAACCTGGGCAGCTCTTTGGTTCAACTTCAAAAACTCCACTAACTGGGAAATCATGTGCTCCAAATCCATACTCCTTACCATGGACTGTTCACAATCATTATGACACTGAAGGTTAATTTGACACACAAAAAAGGTCTTGCGAGATAGAAAAATCTGATCTATCAATCTACATGGATGGACTGCAACTTGCACAACATAATCATCTCAAAAGAAAACAAAAATTGATTGGTGAAACTACCAACATAAATCAACTCAGTTATGTACTCTAATCCATAGTCCACCTGGGTACATTTAATGCTATCATCTCAACGAAGTTCATATACTATCAATTATGATCTGGAGCCTATGAAAATGTTAATCCAAAAGTAGGACAAGAAGTGCTGTAGACAACTAATGTTAACCTCAAAAAGTTTTGAAATGAACATATTCCTCCATGCCATATCCTGCGTGCAGAACAAATCATTTACCATTGTTTATAACCAGAATTAGAAATCATGCACAAAAGTACAGCTCCCATTCCAACCCACTCTAACGTCCAATCAGTGTCATGCAATAAACCAATGAATGGTGCATAGAACATTATATTACATAGTGTATGAATCAAGCACACTAAAATACAAAGATATGAGGCAGTTGCCAGCAGACGGAAGAAGAAATGACAACAGTACATTCTCTAATCTATATATCCATTAGGACTTTCGTGGCCCAACAATTTTAGTACAGGAATCAAACATTTTCTTGTTTTATTTGATTAAAATTAAAGATGCAAAGGAATATCATAAACAAAGAAGGAAATAGCAACTAAACAAAGAAACACTTCAAGCACCAGTTCAAATTTGTATAAGGAGTGATGCTTTATCTATTTTCACAAGGAACTTCCAGAAAAAGCATTGACCTTGATATATCCATTAAATTACACAGACATATCCACATGACATGGGTGTCTGTCATCGGGCGTTGCAAAGTTGATAATTCTATTTGCTAAGTTGATAATTTTAGTCTGAGGCAGGTGTTCAAGAGTGTGATTAAGGAATCCATAGTCTTTACATCGGGCAGGTAGAAAGAACCCAACAAAAACCAAGAGAAAGCAATCATAAAAGCTCGAACCATGCCACAGTTTCTCTCAAATTCAATATATACATATATATATATATATAAGGGCAACAAGAAACCAGAAACTAGACGGATGAAAGAAAAGCCGCCGCGAAACCAACGAACCCGCGTAGAAACTAGAAAGAGAAGTAAACAATCTATAAAAAGCCGCACAAACCTTCAATGCCAGAATGGAAAATCCCAAAACCAAACCAATAGGTGTAATTGTTAATAGGGGTGAGATCATAAACATTCAATACCACCCGGGTCTCGCTTCTAGTGTCTCCATTGTCATGCAGAGAGGTAGAATTGGATGCATTGTCTGCACCCATTAGGCCAAAAGAAAGAAAGAAGAAACTAAGCTACGGATATTATCACAAAACCCTCTCCAGGACCCAGAAGATGGAGACGGAAACAGAAAATATTTTTGACCTTTTTCACTCCATCGGCGAGGCGGAGAAAGGGAAAAGGAAAGGGTAATGGAATGAGAGTTGAGTCTGGCAGAGATCCGTTGCGAGGGCAGAAAGGAGGCACTATGTATACGTATAATAATAGAAGTCGGAGTTTGTAATTTCTCTTTTATTGTTTCCTCCTAGTCCTAGTCCGACAAATTAATTTTAATATAGCAACAAGATTCTCTTATGACAAAATAGAAAAGAAGCGAAAATAAAACGGCCAAGGGAGAAAGATATCTTATTTTGATTCATCTCATGTTTCCTTTTCTAATCATCATAATAAAGAAGAAATTAAATCTGTTTATTTTTAAGACATTCGATATTCCCGCTAATACCGTGTTTGCTAGCTTCTAACATGATAACACAACTTAATCATCTAACAAGATCTTTCTATAGATGTATCCAATGTTATGAATATCGTATCGGGTTTAGTACCGGATTGAATTCTGAAACAGAATTATACAGATATCGGTTAGTACTAGGTACCGTTTCGAAATTTTTTTTTAAATTTATAAAATTGTCTCTAAAATTTTTAAAAATTACAAAATAGTTCATATTGGTCTATTATACAGTTGTATTGTATACTTTATTAGCTTACTATTTACATCAACAATGCTTTCAAAAATCTTAATAATAAATAATAATGACAATTAATATGAAATAACAATAATTTTAAAATATTTTACATATAAATAATAATCACAATTAATATAAATAAAAACAATTATAAAATTAAGAATAATACAAACCCAACAGTCACAAAACAATCATAATTCAATTTCCATTTACAACAATTCTCAATTCTAACAATCACAAAACAATCATAATTTCATTTACATTTCTAACAATAACCAATAATTTCCAATCCCAACAATCACAAAATAATCATAATTCTATTTCCATTTACAACAATTTCCAATTCTAAATTTCTAATGACAAATTTAATATGTCAGTTGCTGCATCTTTAGTTCTTTCATTTCCAATGACTTTATTCGTCAAAATTAAAATTTTAACTTATTTTAAAGTATGCACAAGTCTTTGCATTCGATAACCATAAATACGTACCAATTATGTTATATATAATTGGAAGAATACACAATTGATGGCTTTCTCTCATACTCTAAAGAGTTTTATGTACCGAAATAACTTTTTTTATATAAATATAAAATTTACATTAAAATACTTTTTTATCGCAAACTTTAATTAAAAATGAGAAATTTTAATTTTTATCAAGGAAGAGAGTCACGCGAGGAGGGGGTGGTGTTGGGGGAATATGCAACGTAACTTGTGCCTACCAACTGTATGATGTGTAGTCTTACATGGCCTATGACTGTTCTCTCATTGAAGAAACTAATTAATACATTTAAGAGCGAAATTAATTCCAAGAAGGGTAGAGTCATAGGTAGACCTGTCAAAGAAATGGCTAGAGCTGCTACTTTTTTTTTATGCAATTAAATTTAATTAATGATAAATTAATTATATTCGGTGGATGAGGATGTCTCCCTGTCACTTCATTAATTTTTTTAATTAATTACTTAATAACTTCTCTCTGTTCTATCGTTTACTTCTTGTGTTTAATCTTCAAATTAGCAGACCTAAGGTTTCTTTTGTGCTATTTCTCTGTTTCCATTTTACTCTCTGAGGAGGAGAGATAATCCATCGTCTTCGTTTTCTCTTTTGCTGTTTGTTTCTGTTGTTGAGCTTCGAGATGTCTCCGATGGCTTCAGACGGGTCTCCAGTGCTGCGGTGCGGTGGATTCACGCAGAGAATGTGGTGGCCGGTGGCGTCTTCGGGTCCCCGTGGAGGAGGAAGCGTCTTTGATGCCAAGGGAGGATGAGGATGAGCGCCAGAGCAATCCAGACGATGCGACGGTGAGAAGAGGACAGAGGCGGTGCGACGGTGAGAAGATGAGAGAAGAAGAGGCTGAAGAAAAGTCCAGAAGGCAGAAGGCAGAAGCACTCGGCGGCAGCGGCGGCGACAGGGGGTGTAAAAATTTTTGCAGATTAGTCCCTGCATTTTCACAAGTTCACGGTATCGGCCGGTATTTTTCGGTACTGTCAGAATCGGCCGGTACCGACCGAAAACTCTAGTACCA
>JANVCL010000212.1:12129074-12142449 GCA_026546855.1 Erythroxylum incrassatum | reverse complement strand
ATTTCATCTATAACATAATACTTATACAAAACACTCATTCAATTTCATTTAATATTTCTAAATTCCACTTAAAGATCGGGGTCCAACAATCTATTTATTGAAAAAAATGATGAAGCTGATTGTCCTATTGGGAGGAAGAAAGAAAAAATGAAAAGGGAACAAAATGAGGAAATGAAAAAACTTTTTATGTCATTGAACAAAGAAATAAAAGGAATGTTTCATGAAAGTCAATTTCTTCTCAAAAAAAAGTTTTGAACTTCAGTTGTTACGAGCACAAAATGAGGTAAAAAAATTAGAGCTACGACAAAGACGAGAAGATAATAAAATTTTAGGCAAAAATTTGGATTCTATCAAAAATCCAGTGATGCGTGAGACTTTCAGAAACAAACAAATGAAAATTTATGCAAAAAGAGCTTAAGGAGAACCTGAAGGAGAAGTTGGCTCATCTAGTGGCTTTAACAATATTTTGATTTTGGAGGGAACGAGGATGACCTTCCAAACTATTAATTATTCATGTTAAATTAATATTCTCAAGTACTTTAGTTTTAATTTTAATTTGATTGTTGTTATTTTAGTTTGATTGTAATCTTGAGTTTGATTATAATTGTAATTTATTTTAATATGAATATAATTTCAAATATTTTGGTTGAGTTTTAATTTTTAAAATCAATGTTATGGTTTAAATTTATGTATCTTTTATTTTAAATTTTCTTTTTATTCATAACATAATTTATTAATCAAATTATAACTCTTGTAAATAAGAATTATAAATAAATATTAAAAATAATTGTAATATTATAGTCAATATTAGTGTTATTTTAAATGTCTCAATGAGATCTTTATCATGATATATTTTGTGTAAAGTAATATATATATTAAAATTAATTACTTAGTAAATTATGTAAATAAATCAAATTGTGAGAAGGATATAAAAGGAATATGTTAAAAAGATAATAGACAAAGTTGTCTTTTTGTACTTTTGGTGTAATGAATAGAAACACGTCAGATTTAGTGTATTACTATTCATTACACTATTTTAATATTAAAATTTGATGTCTTTTTTTTTTGAGTAATTTTTTTTGTACCAAAATATTAAAATTAGTGTTTTGGTGAGTTAGAGATGGCCTTGCGAAATTTATCCCTGACCTTTTCTGCGCTGGCGGGGTCAATTACTGCTTTATGATAAGTACGTCATATGTGTCACCAGGACCCAGCCTTCATGACATCTTTTTATACTAATAAATGCGAGTATCCCAATCACTCGACCCTTCCAGATGGAGTTGTTGCGAATACATTACCCTTCCCGCTTTTTATCCTTCTCCGTGCTTGGTGATAGTCTTTCTAAGCACTCCCATTTCCGCCAGTTCCTTGACTTGAAGACTAAACCGAGCGGAAGATACGCTTCGTCACCGTCGGTTTTCGTCGTCAATGACAGAGGCGGCGCAGGAGACACGGCGGATACTGGGGCTGCCGTCGTGTTGGAGAAATCCAAATCGCGAAGATATGTAGTGTCCCAAGGTTATCCTGCTCCTTTGGGCGCCACAGCCCGTGATGGTGGAGTCAATTTCGCTATATGTTCTGCTAATGCCGTCTCTGCCAAGCTTTGTTTGATTGCATTATCTGAATTGCCGGAGGTTGGCTGATTCTCGTATTTTTATTCCTTACTTCTTTTTTTCCCTCCCAATCTTTGTAACTGGCTTCGCTAAACTAACTCTCTGTTCAAGTCAAAAACCAGTGTGTGTTTGTATTTTGTTATTTTGGTCATTTATAATTTTGTACCAAATTCTGTGAGATGCCTTGGCTTATTGAGAACCTTACCGGATCATAATTGCTCTATTTCTTTTATCTTTTCTCTCTTTTGTTTAACGCCTGTTATTATTGAAAAACTTCTCTTCTGAATTGTGATTATTTTCCTCAACAGTTATAATCATCCGTTAAAGGCATTTTCAATGACCATGCTTTTACATGCCTTTGAATTTCTTTTTTTTTTTGTCATTTTGTTAATAATTGTGTCGGCAGATTCTAACATAACTTTCCCATTCGAAATCTGATTGCCCATTTACTGAGACAGAAAAAGGTGACTGAAGAGATATCCCTTGATCCATTGACTAATAGGACTGGAGACGTTTGGCATGTTTTTCTGAAAGGAGATTTTAAGGATATGCTGTATGGCTATAGGTTTGATGGGAGGTTTTGTCCAGAAGAAGGGCAGTACTACGACTCTTCCCATATACTGTTGGATCCTTATGGAAAAGTTAGTTCACTCCATATTCTCTTGTCCAAATAATGCAAGCACATGGACAACACATGCTTCTGCATGGAAAAAGTTATGTACTAACTTTTTTTGACTGAATATATGTTAATTTCTTGTTCTATGTACACTTTTTCCCCTATCCTTTTGTTCTTAGGCAGTTATAAGTCGAGCGGAATTTGGTGTTCTAGGGCAAGATGATACTTGCTGGCCCCAAATGGCCTGCATGATACCAACATCTGAGGATGCGGTACACACTATTGCTTTTCCTGACATCTCTATCCATAATGATGTTATATTATCTATGTTGTGGAGAATTACTATTAGTATCTTAAGAGGATAGGCTAGTGCTTAGCTAGTTATTGTTAAATTAATAGCTCATCTTGTGACAACTAAAAAAATGTAATTAGTATAGAAAGTTGCTTTTTAATGTTCCTTTAATTTTTCCCTTTGCAATTAGTTATTGTTGGTCACTACCTAAGTGCAATTCACTGCTAACTGCATTTCATTTATTTATGCTTTCTCTGACTTTCCCAATTGGAGAGACTTGATTTTCTTACTTTTGAGGCTGATTTTCCAAACTTCATCTTATTATTGCACGAAGTTTTGAAAAAAGTTTTTCTTGTTATATACTTCTTTTCTTCTATTCCATGAATTAAAAATTTTTCAGTGTGGTGAGATAGTTCAGGTAAAGTATGATCCCTTTTACAAATGGTTATGTTATATACTTCTTTTCTTCTATTCCATGAATTAAAATTTTTCAGTGTGGTGAGACAGGTTAGGGATAGTATGATCCCTGTTACAAATGGTTATGTTATGGTGAGATAGGTTAGGGATATTATGATCCCTTTTACAAATGGTTATGTTATATACTTCTTTTCTTTTATTCCATGAATTAATAATTTTCAATGTGGTGAGATAGGTTGGGAAAATATGATCCCTTTTACAAATGGTTAGGTTCTCATTGATACTTAGAAGTGATGATAACAATTTTCTTAAATTACATGTAGAACCAGTATTGGTCTGCAACATTTAAAAGTGAATGTCCCTATTTGAAAATCGTTAAAGCATGTACTTAAGGTGTAATGTCTTCTATGTATACTCAAACATCTGCAATTAGTGGGATTTTATCTTTCGATAGTTTCAGTAGGAAAGTTGAACTCTAGAAGGAGCAATAATTTGTAAAATTTGGTTAGTAATACAATAAGGGGAATCAAGGGTTAAGAGAGCCAAACAATTTATTTCTTATCAATTATGTAGCATTTGAACTTTATTATTCCTTTTTCTTAAATAATAAAATTTACTATTCTTTTCAATAAGTGGTTTCTCAATTCTTTTATATCGTGTTTGGAGTCACATGATTTGAATTCATATTGTCAATGTCGATTTTGTTGTTGTTTCTCGCAAATAATTGAGAATTCTAATTTCTTACCCAGTTCCATAGAATTCAAATATAGTTACTTTTGACAAATTTCAAATTCTTAGGTTATAAGTAAGTTTTCGAACAACTTTGTTTCCACAGATTTACTATTTACATCTCCAACTATTTTTACTAAATTTTTTAATTTTATCAAAATTGGAGTCCGAACTACAATTTTCGGGATTTAAAAGAAATCTTTGAATAATTTTATTGGCATTACATGAATAGCTTTATAGTTAGATATACTCTGTGGTTTGTTACCATTAATTTACTTTTTATCTAAATGACACTTGAAGTGTACTTTCTCATGTTTCAACATGTTTTGCCAATTTGAGTACAAAAAAGATGATTGGCAATACTAAAACTCAACTTTTGAATTTATTGAATTGTATAATATGGCGTTATAATTTGGTTAGCTCAAAGTTAACCACATTATTTTCATCTTTGACTTCATATAATTTAATTAGATGCATAAGCTTGAAAACTGCATGAATACCTATGACCCCCATAGTCTTGTCACTTAATTTCTTATTACTCCTTAAAATCCATAAAATGAATGCTATTGTATAGGCTGAAAACTTTTAATCATGCTAATATTTTGTCGACACTGATTTGAGCATTTATCTGGTTTTTGTTACTAGTTTGATTGGGAAGGAGATTTGCCATTGAAGTATCCACAAAGAGATTTAATTATATATGAAATGCATGTTAGAGGTTTTACTCGACATGAATCAAGCAAGACACAATTTCCTGGTACATACAGTGGTGTAGCAGAGAAGCTTGATTATTTGAAGGTAGATAGTTTATCTTTATGTTGTGGTTTGATTCCTTGTCTCTTCTTAAGGTAGTCATGAACATCTTTTTTCCCCCCTTATTGACAGATTGTGAAGAAAGGCACAATATATTGGCCACCAAGCAAAAATTTTAGGAACTTGTAAAAGTAGCCATGGAGATTAATGTATAGTCTTACCTTTAGAAAGATAACTTGATTTTTAGTCACCTAATTTACTTCAAATTTATTACATTGTATTCATAATCCTATCTTTTATCTATTTTGCTCAAAGAAAATTTCATCCAAAATTGCACTTGTGAAAAAAGAGTAATTTGTGGACATCTGCAACATAGGATGCAGTCTTTATGAACTTCTTATCTTCAACTCTCTAAGTCATGTATGAACTCCCATTGGTTGTCTGAAAAAACATAACAAAATTGTTTATAGTAGCATTAGATTGTCATTTGTCTTAGAAAAAATAAGTCAATGAGATGCTTTCATTCTTTTCCTCTTCTCCTTTTTAATTAGGTTATCTTTTTGTGATACATTATATACTGGAAGGTAATGAGTTTACTTGGAGCTCATGTGCTTCTAACTCTTGAAATATTTCACCTTACATAATATGGTGGAATATTTCTCTCTGAGATAACACTGCATTTTTCTATTCACACAGGCTATTAGCACTAATATCTGTATTTATATTTCTGTTTACCGATTTCAGGAGCTTGGTATCAATTGTATAGAATTAATGCCGTGCCATGAGTTCAATGAGCTGGAGTACTTCAGTTACAATTCTGTCTTGGGTGATTACAAGTATGTGTTATTTCATTATTTGAAATTTTTTATTTAGTAGGTATAAGTTCTATAAGTTGGTGTTCCATTGTGAAAATTCAGTACAATACATATGACAAAGAAAGCTCCTATATTAAAGGGAAACCCACGTTATGTACGCTTAAAAATCTAAATAGTTAAAGTAGGACTCCTCAAATTCTTCATTTTCAAAGAAAGTTATATAAGTTGTCCTTTTTCTTTCCCTAATTGGTCTTTTTCTTTTATGCCTTGCCCATGGTCTATCTACATGATGAATTAAAAATTAGTTTTGTTTCCTTTGTTACTATACTTCCTAATTAGAAAAGAAACACTTGCATTTTCTTTTGTCCATAGAATTTAAGTCTACTTGGAAATCATAAGAATCTGATGTAGGACAAATAGAAGCAATATTAACCAGTTGCTAAACACAAAAACTTCAGGAAATATGACTAATATTAGATTATTGGAATATCAAATTTCAGGTTTTGGTTTCTTTTTGGAATGCTGAAATTTCATATTTGGTAGTTGGATTTTTAGGATTTAATTGCTAGAAATTTAAGCGAAAAATTTGGGGTTTGATATGGATGAAACTTAGGTTTGATATGGCTGGAATTTGGGTTTTTGGGTGCTGGAACTTTAGCTTAGAATTACTGGAATGTAGTGAAAAACATGGACAATGGAGGTCAGGAAACTAAGAGTCACTCCTTGTGTTTAAGAATCAGACCTTCTAACTGAAAACTCAAATTTGTATAAAAGATTTAGGATAGGTTATTACTCAGGTATTTATAGTTCTTAGAATCCTTATTCTAATAGGAAATGGTTCTGAAATATCCAAAGTTGATTCCTATGCTAATAAGGATTTTTTTGTTGTTAAATAAGCTTATGTCCGAAATAAAATAGGACAATATATCTATCTAATTATTATTCTTTATCTAATAAAGAAAACTAAGCATAAAGTAAGTTGTCCTTGTTGGTCACTTCAATTCCTATTCTTCATCCCACCAAATTAAAGCTTGCGGTTGACTAATTAAAAATTAGTTTTGTTTTCTTGGTTATTGCATTTCATAATAAGAAACGAAACACTTACATTTTCTTTGGTCTTTAGAATTTAAGCCTCCTATGAAATCACAAAAGTCTGATGTAGGACAAATAGAAGCAATATTAACTAGTAGCTAAACTCAAAAAATTTAGGAATTATGGCTGATATTAGATTACTGGAATATCAAGTTTCAGGTTTTGGTCTCAGCTTGGAATGCTAAAATTTCAGATTTGGCAGCTGGGTTTTTAGGGTTTAATTGCTGGAAATATAAGCTGGAATTTTAGGGTTTGATATGGGGGAAATTTAGCTTTGATATGGCTCAAATTTGGATGTTTAGGTGCTGGAACTTTAGGTTAGAATTGCTAGAATTTGGTGAAGAACACAAACAATGAAGGTAAGGAAACTAGGAATCTCTCCTAGGGTCTATGGATCACTCTTAGAAGAAAGTATCAGACCTTCTAAATGAAAACTCAAATTCGTAGAAAAGAATTTAGGGTAGCTTTTTGTTGAATGGCTGAGACACACATATTAATAGTACTTAGAATCCTTATTTTAGAAAGAAAAGGTTCTAAAATATCCAAAATTGAATCCTATGCTAATAAGGATTTTTTATTATTAAATAAGCTGAAGTCCTAAATAAACTAGGACAATATATTTAACTTATTATTATTCCTTATCTAATGAGGAAAGCTTAGCATAAAGTAAGTTCTCCTTGAGGTCACTTCAATTCTCATTCTTCATCCCATCAAATTAAAGATTGTAGTTGACTAATTTTCCCACTTTTATGTCGTTCATAAACTTTATACTCTTTTACATTAGAATCATTAGTATCATAGTATTCTATAACTATTTTGACATTTAGTCAGAATTCCTAGCTTATTAGTATCCAGATTCAAGGCCATTTATTATATATGCGTTTAATGTTTCAACATTTCAATGAATAAGACATATTGAATTTTCAATTGAAACTTGCTAAGAGTGATTCTTAGCTATTTGGGAATTTCTAAATCATGGAACTGATTTTATAGAAACCAACTAGTGTGATTCCAATAGTTTGTTGTTTCTAAACTTAGGTTTGATATATAGTTCTTAATTCAAACCCTATCAGTGATTTTGAGACTTATTCCTTTGTTTTAATTCCTCACTTTGTAAATTCCAGCCTTAAAATTCTTGATTTTGACACTCAACCAGCCCTTTTTTTTTAAATTCATACACATTTTATTGAATTGTTAGTGTTGGAAGAATATTTCCAGTTTTATTACTTTATTTGTTTCCTTATTTACTCAATAGTTTATTTCCTAAAATATCGTTCCCATTTCTGTTCCCTATTTTTGTGGGATCTTATTTACTTCTTTCTAGGCAATAATTAAGGGATTGAATTGTAAAACAATTACTTATCTTTCCTATAAGTATTTCTGTCATTTATGAGAAATAATATACAGAAATTATCCTCAAATTTGTTCAGTTAGAATGTCCTCTATTCGTCCTACATCACTATGGCCATACACCATAATATGATAGCGTTGCTACTTGTTAATCTTATCATTTATTGAAAATGTGACATCACATAGGCTAAATTGATGGCCCATATATAAAAAACTTCCTAAAATCTTTTGAGATTTTGAGTGGTATCAATACTATTTTGAAAATTTTAAAGTGTAACGTAATGCTGTAGATCACGGTAAGGATTAACTTAGACTTTTTAGTAAACATTAAAGGATAACTTGTACCTTTTGCCATTAAACAAGTAGGCATGATTGAAACCATTCTTTTGACGACCAAATAAATGCACGATAAACATCTTTGGGATCCCTTCTTCAATGTAGCAGTGAATTCTAAGTTCTTTTTCATAGACTAGGTAAGAGAATGAGATTGTGTTTGATCTAGTTATTGATCTAATATGTTTTAGATAATCATGGAAGTTAAGGTTGTCAAGATTAGTTCAGTAGGAGAAAGTATTTGGAGGAAAATTGTCGGGTCAGCTATCATCATGATAGGGAGAATGATGTACAAAAGGATGCTATTTTTATTTTAATTTGTGCTTATTAGTTTAAGGTTTAAGTTCCTTAAATATAACAAGAAATCTCATTTAATAGGCTTATATAGCATTAGGGTTTCAAGACTTTATATGTATGTGTGTGTGCGTGTGTCTATATATATATATATATATATATGTATGTGTATATTATTTCTTCTATTTTTGTAAATTGAAGTTTGTGTTGATAGGACCAAATTAGAATTTGAGTAGTGTTACAAGTTACAATCAACTTGGAGGAATATAACTCATAGTCTAGTACCAAACTATATTGAACTAATCTTTCTAATTGATGCAAGCTTAGCTAGAAACTGTTCTCATCAATTTTGGGATTCCATTGTTGTGAGGTTGTCCAATTGGGAGGTCGTGGTGGAGATGTTCACAACACCACATTTGAATTATTCTTTGACTTGTCTCATGAGGTTTTGCTTGTGCTATATATATACTTCCCATACCATTTTTACTCAAGGGAATGATTACAGATTGAGCAAATTTAAAGGATGTCCTGAAGATTCTCGAGTTCCTTTCTATTCATAGCAGACTTGAGAAAGTTAATTTTGTCAAAATGCTCTCTCGTGAGGAGTTTGAAGTGATTGACGAATCTAGAGAGTGATATGTTGCCAATCCTATTGGTAGTCATCTAAGCATGATTTTTGGAGAATTGTTTGCCATACACCTTTTTGTGTAGGACCATGGGAAGGAAAAGATGCTTGTGGTTTTCCAAGTTGATTGTCATTGAATGCCTTAGAAGATTCCAGTGTCTAAATGATAGAATCATATATCTTGTTGTTACGGGGGAAAGGAAGCATCACATGCTTTATGTGTGATAGTGCTGTGTTCAGAAGGTCAATTTCACCCTTGGTCACACAATATTGAACTGACTGGAGGTTATGGGTTGATAATTTTTAGTCTTGCTCTAGTGTGATGATGATTGCTGCCATCTCCTATTTTATGGAAGATTGCGTTTTGCATAACTGGCGTTAACTTCAAAGGTTTCTTCCAAGTCTATGAGCTATGTGAATTGTTTTAAACTTTCAAGGAATATGATAGAATAAATTTTCAAGTGTGAAATTCTTCTTTAAGAGTGATTTTTACATAGATAAAAATTATTCCTAAACTCTAGAACTGGGTTGGAGAAACATGTTTATGTGATTGTAATAGTTTTGTTTGCTTCAAATCTAATGTATGTTTCCTAGTTCTTGATGGAAATTTAAATTTTGGTTAATTTGCCTATCTTTCATTTAATTCTTTATTTTTCTTTTAAGATTTCTGGCCCTGAAGAAAAAGTTTCAGCAAAACCCTATGTTTAGTTTATGTGTTTATCAAATAGTCTGCATTTTTCTATTTGTCTAAGAATTTAACATTTTCAAAGTTATATCTTTTCCTTTTATTTATATGTTGCTCCATATTTGTTTCTCAATTAGGTAATATCACATTTTCCCCTTTTTTTTTCCTAACCTTTTCCATATATGAGAATTATATTGAATGTTTTGCTCATGTTTTTTTGGGATTTTATTTGACTGATGTTAGAAATCAGGGGATTAGCAAAATATAACATTTTTAAACCATAAAGTGGAGGATTTGGGAGTATTATGATGTGTCATAATGTCATTTAATGTGACATTATTCCCTTGTCTAGGTTTAACTTTTGGGGATACTCAACTGTCAACTTTTTCTCACCAATGGCAAGGTATTCATCAGTTGGGGTCCATAATTATGGCCTTGGTGCAATTAATGAATTCAAGCTTCTAGTTAGGGAAGCTCATAAACGAGGAATTGAGGTGACTATTGTTGCAATAAGAGGATTTAGAGCACATATAATCCTTTATGATTCCATTCATGCACATTGCTGAAATTTCTCCTAAGCAGGTGATTATGGATGTCGTCTTCAATCACACAGCTGAAGGAAATGAGAAAGGACCCATCCTTTCCTTTAGAGGAGTAGATAACAACATCTATTACATGGTTGCTCCCAAGGTATAACTTATAAAAATTAATAACTTTTTTGTCATTAGATTAGAAGATTGCCTGAGATTGGAATATGATTGGACTTGAACATGATTCTAATCTCAAGTTGGTCCTTTATTACTTTCTATGATAACTATGGTCAATGATTCAATTTGATTATTTTCCTGTGTAATTTGGTTTTTGAATGGGATATATGCCATCTTCCTTTTTCCCCTTTTTTGCTTAATGAAACACAAGTTTGTCTTTTGAAATTGAGATTGCAGTGTATTTATTTATTTTTCTGTTTAAATGTAAAATGTAGTATTTTAGTGTGGGATATGTGCAAAAGCACCTATTTCTTTTCTTTTTTTTTTGAAATTTGAAGAAATTTTCATTAACTATAATTAAACTATTACAGCATTACAATGAGTTTACCGAAAAGGTACTAATGAGTTCATGGCCTTGCATCACAATGGATAAAGATTCAGTACAATTGGTATCATGTTTAGATTTAAACAATCGGGCAAAATTAGATTTTCTTATTGCATTATGGTATGCTGTTCATCAAACCTTTTTATATCTCCAAGTTTAGTATAAAAAGTGACAGATATTTATTCAATATGCCAACATGTTCAAAGGTTGTTACCATTTTCTAAATTTATACGTGTGGTTTCAAATTCTTATTTCCTAGTCAAGAATTCAACCCATTCTATCAAAAGTATTGAGTTTCCAACACACTCTGCATTCTCGTGGTCTTATGCTTCTATACATTTTTCTAAAATGTGGTTGCTGCAAATTAACTATTACTTTATGCCATTGTAGGGAGAGTTCTATAACTATTCAGGTTGTGGTAACACCTTCAATTGCAACCATCCAATTGTTCGTCAATTCACATTGGACTGCTTAAGGTAGAAACTTTAGAATTGATATAGAGATGGATTCAAGTTATATTTTTTAATTTTCATGATTGGTAGTGGAATGATTTATATATAAGGATGAATGGTATGTTCAACTCAAAGCCTTAGCACAATAGGTCAAAGGACTTACTCTAATCAATGCGAGAATTCCACACTAGTAGTACACCTCCTTACACCTAGAAATGGATATTTGATACGTGAACTTTGTGGATTGAACATTTGCGAGTGTCTACCATCAAAGTAGGAGTGGTTCTAATACCAACAATGACTCTAATATAAGACTAAGTTTTTGTAATTTTTATATATAGGAGAGGAGTGCTATATAGGGAGACTCCATCTTGAACTTAAAATTTAGGCATTGGGTTATGACTCCATTCTTTTTATATAAATCCCTCGTAATTCTTGATCCCAATTGATGAGAGAATTTGACACAATTAATAGTTCTATTTAGAAATATAAAACTTGTGGCGATAGATATGGAGGAATCTCAAAGAACAGTTTATGCTTAACTACTCATCTCCAGTTGCTTTTATTTCTATTCATATTTTTCTAATTAACTTCATTATATCTCATTTTGCCTAAGAAATTTACAATTCCATCATCTTCATTCTTTCTAGGTCATATGTGCACTTGGGTTTTGTTAGAAAGGATTACTCTACATATACAATACCTCGATGGATTATGTTTTCCTATAAAGAGAACAGAAGGACAGAGAATTTATATGTTGACTCATTGTGGTTTGACTGCAAAGTTTATGGTTACAAACACGAAGATTAGTAAGTATTAAGTTGTTAAATTTTCACATCAGTTAGGAGTAAGACATAATTAAGATTTATATATAAAGGGCTCATAATCCAGCGCCTTACAGTTTTGGGTGAAGATATGGTGCTCCTCTTTTATATGAACCAACTCCTCTTACAAAATTGAGTTATATGAAAGTTTTATTTTAAGGGTCCCAAGGTGTGTTATTCACTAGATTTGGCCAATCTATTATAATGGTAAGGCAATACAATATCTTGGCGTTTGAATATGTCTGAAGTGTGTCCCAAATGTCCTTGGCAGTTGACAAGAACATGCACGTATCACTGATTTTAGGAATCATGGAATTCCACATCCATGCTATGATTAAGGCATCCTCCTCATCCCAAGCTTCAAACTGTGGGTCCCCTTCATTAGGATCAATCCCATTCAGATGGCTCAACCTCCCCTTTACTTTCAAGGTGGTTCGAACAAACTGAGACCATTTTAGATAGTTTTTGCCATCTAGTTTGAAGGCTGGTTGGATGGTAGGCAAATCTCCCAGAGGAGGCTACACTCGGGAGTTTGTCATTCCCTGCTGCACTCCACTTGTTTCCTCAATTTCTGACCTCTTTTGGGATTAAGTACAATTCTATGATAATATGGAGAGGAGGAGAATGAATCTTACTAGCAATGAAGGCTGATACGAAGAGAATTATTGGAATTGTAGGGAGAATTCCCAGCAATCAAGGCTGGATGAAAAATGGCTGACAATCGATTAATAAGAGATCAATCACAGTGAATTGGTAGCAATTACTGATCTGACAATGAAGGTCAGATCAGAAGAGGATGAAACTTGCTCATACTAGACCAAATATTGCTTTTGTCTTGAGTGTTGGAAGTCAATACATGGATGCACCAAGGAGGAAGCATTTTGAGGTAGTTTATAAGATCCTACGGTATTTAAAGGGTACTTTTGGAAAAGGATTATTATTCAGAAAGGGAGATCAAAGAACAATCGAAATATATATTGATTCAGATTGGGCAAGTTCAGAAGAGGATAGACGATCAACTACTGGGTATTGCACTTTTGTGTGGGGAAATTTGGTCACGTGGCAAAGTATGAAGCAAAAGGTGGTAGCCAAGAGTAGTGCTGAAGCTAAACTAAGAGCTATTGCAAAAGGGATTTTTAAAAGTATCTGATTAAAGAGAGTGCTGAAAAAATTGGGAATCAATTTTGAGACACCTATAAAACATTATTGTGATAACAGGCAACCCTAAGCATGGCACACAATCTAGTCCACCATGAGAGAACAAAGCATGTTGAAGTTGATCGACATTTTATCAAGGAGAAGATAGAAGATGGAACATATGCCTAACTTATGTCCCAACAAAGAAGCAGACAGCTGATGTGTTTACCAAAGGACTTCAAAGACAAGTGTTTGA
>JANVCL010000212.1:12116272-12128974 GCA_026546855.1 Erythroxylum incrassatum | reverse complement strand
AAGATATGTATTATCTCATAATATTACAATCTGATTGTAATCAGATTCTATAGATCAGATATCACTATCTTAGAGATATTCTAGGATTATCTTCCTTTATCGGTATATATTATCTAGCATATTCTGTACTCCTATCCGTGTATATATTTACTGCATTCACTAAGTAATGGAATATAGAGAAAATCAGCTCTTATGCACATGGTATCAGAGCCACGTGAAAGAGATAGTAAAACCAAGGAGTCAACCTCGGAAAGTCAAGAATTGACGGCAAACCCAAACCGGACTGGAGGTTAGTCATCAATGAACTCTGGTCTTGAAGGAGTTTTAGTTGTTATTGTCTCTGAACAATTGAATGGAACAAACTATCGGGAGTGGGCTCAAGCTATGAAACTCGTCATTGGAGGACGCGGGAAGCTGAGCTTTATTGTCGCAGATGGGAACGCTCCAGACCCAACAAACTCACAAGTTGCACGATAGTGGGAGATAGATAACTCCATGGTCATGGCTTATCAACACCATGAAACCACTGATCAAACACACCTTTATGTTTCTGTCAACAGCTCGAGAAATCTGGGAAGGGGTGCGACAATCATACTCTGATGGAGAGGATGCATCATGAATCTACGAGATAAAAACAAAGTTGTGGAAAATGAAAGGTGACAGAGAAGTTACAGAATATTGGGTCGAAATGGTAGCATTGTGGCAGGGACTTGACCTTCTATCAGATGAAGAGTGGAGGTACAAGGAAGATGTTGTGATGTACAACCAGAAAATTGAAAAGGAGAGAGTTTTTGAATTTTGGGCTAGCCTCAACAAAAAAATTGGATGATGTCCATGGAAGAATCCTAAGTAGAGTGCCTCTATCTACAGCTAAAGAAGTTTTTTCTAAATTTAGGAGGGAAACAACAAGGAGGAAAATCATGCTAAAAGAGGAGCCAAAAGAAGAACAAAATGTATCTTCAGTACCCACTAATGAAGCTTCTGCACTAATGTCCCGTGGTGAATCCAGTAAGAAGGGTTATAAGAAGTGGTGTGATCATTGTAAACAAAGTGGTCACACCAAAGACACATGCTGGGACATCGACGGAAAGCTTCCAGACTGGAAACCAAAAAAGGAAGAAAAAAAATGAGGCTACCAAGTATCTAGTGAAGGGGAACAAAAAAATCTGAAGATAATTAGAAGCAACAAGGAGGTGAACTGAATATTTCACTAGGGAAACTATTGGAAATACTAAAGAATCTCCAAAATGACTGCAACCAATAGAAGGCAAGCACGGTTGCTAATGCTACAATGAGAGGTAATGTCATAAAAGTTTTTTTTATCTTCATGCGGTAGGAAGAAATGGATAGTTGATTATGGAGCATCAGACCATATGACAGATGATTATAACCTGGTTCATTCATGTTTTCCTTGTGTTGTACATGAAAAGGTTAAGGTAGCAAATGGTGATTCTTCTTCAGTTACAGGAAAAGGAGATATTAAAGTAACAGATTCTATGAAACTAAATTATGTTCTACATGTTCCTCATCTAGAATGTAACCTTCTTCCAGTCAGTAAGTTGACAAGAGAAGCTAATTGTAATGCTTATTTTTTCCTACTCATTGTATTATATAGGACCTGTCATCGGGGAAGATGATTGTTAGTGCTAAAGAGGTAGATGGATGAAGATGAAGAAAGTCATTCTACTCCTTATAGCTTAGGTAATAGTGTGATTGTTCCTAAGACTGATAAACTATTGTTAAGGAATAAGAGGTTAGGTCATCCAAACTTCCAGTATATGTTACGGTTGTTTCCAAACATTTCAATAAATAAAGATCTTTGTGTTCAATGTGACACTTGTGAATTTGCTAAGCATCAAAGCTCTTTTACAAGGTCTAAATACAAACCCAAAAAAACTTTTTCACTTATTAATAGTGATCTTTGGGGCCCTTCTCGTGTTCCTAATAGAACCAATTCAAAGTGGTTCATTACATTCATTAATGACCATACCAATTTGTGTTGGGTGTTGCTTTTGAAGGATAAAACTGAAAACCTCTACCGTGTTCATCAACTTTTATCAAATGATAAAAAGTCAATTCCAAACTAGTATCCAAGTCCTTCATATTGATGATGGTACTGAATATTTTAATCAACATCTTCATACATTCTTCAAAAAACATGGAATTGTCCACAAAAGTACTTGTGTCAATAGTCCTCAACAAAATGGGGTTGTTGAGCGGAAAAATGGACACCTTCTTAAAGTAGGTAGGGCCTTGATGTTTACTAGCAATGTTGCAAAAAAAATTTTTGGGGATGCTATTCTTATTGCAACCTACCTTATTATTAGAATGCCTAGTTGTGTTCTGTCTTTCAAAACACCATTTCAAGTCTTAAAACTAACCTTCCTTTAAAAGTTTTTGGGTGTACAACCTTTATTCACAATTTTTCACACAACAAACTTGATCCAAAAGCCCAAAAATGTTTGTTTATGGGTTATTTTACTACACAAAAAGGGTATAAATGCTATGATCCTATATCAAAAAGGTTGTTTGTTAGTTGTGATGTCTCTTTTTCCGAGACAGATTCATTCTATCCCAAGTCTTCGATTCAGGGGAAGTATTAGAGTGAGTTTGGTGGTGATGAATCTTAGCCTGAACCTACATCTATTCCTGAACCTATTCCAATTCCTATGTCATCTCCTATAGAGACAAATCCTAATACAGAAGTTGATATATTTGATCATCCACTCAAGGTGAACTCTCGGAAGAAGAAAGCAAGTAGTACACTTCCTATGCTTGAAGCTATACCAATCTCTAAACTAGTGCAGGTCCCAACTTAAGAAGTTCAGAGTAGTATGGATCAAGAAGACAACATAGATTTAGAACTGCCAATTGCCTTACGGAAGAAATCTAGATAATTTACTATGCACCTGATTGAGAGGTTTGTTTCTTATGATGCTCTATCTTCTCAATACAAAGTGTTTATTGCTAATCTGGACAAAATTGACATCCCAAGAAATATTCAAGAAGCTCTTAAAAGCTCCAGAATGGAGAGAAGTTTTTGAAGAGATAAGAGCACTTTAAAAGAATGAAACGTGGGAAGAAGTTGATTTGCCAAAAGGAAAGAAACCTGTGGGGTTTAGGTGGATATTTACAATCAAATGTAGGGTTGATGGTTCCATCAAGAGGTATAAAGCGATATTGGAAGCAAAGGGCTATACTCAGATCTATAGGATGGACTACAAGGAGACATTTGCACCTGTGGCCAAGTTAAATACTATCAGACTATTGCTATCTGTAGCTGCTAATTTTGACTAGTCACTTCAACAACTTGATATTAAAAATGCCTTCTTGAATGGCAAACTAAAGGAAGAAGTGTACATGAAACTTCTTCCAGGGTTTGACGAGGAAGGAGGGAATAGAGTATACAGACTAAGAAAATCCCTATATGGGCTGAAACAATCACCACGAACTTGGTTTGAAAGATTTGCTAAAGTCTTAAACACTGAAGGATACGCACAAGCTCAGTTAGATCATACAATGTTTTTTAGAATTAGACAAGGTAAGAAGACAATTTTAATTGTGTATGCAGATGATATTGTCATAACTGGTGATGATGCGGAGGAAATTACGAGGCTCAAGACAGCCTTGAGGAAAGAATTTGAAGTTAAAGATTTAGGAGAAATGAAGTATTTTCTTGGCATGAAAGTAGCAAGATCAAAGAAAGGGATTTACATCTCACAAAGGAAATATATTCTTGATCTCTGGAGAGAGATTGGAATGTTAGGATGTAAATCAAGTACCACTCCTATTAACAGTACAAAGTTTGAGGATGAAGAGGACAAACTTGTTAACCGTGAAGAATACCAAACACTAGTGGGAAGACTGATTTGTTTGTCTCATACTAGACTAGATATTGCTTTTGCCGTGAGTGTTGTACGTCGATACATGCATGCACCAAGGAGGAAGCATTTTGAGGCAGTTTGTAAGATCCTATGGTGTTTAAATGGTACTTCTAGAAAAGGATTATTATTCAACAAGGGAGATCAAAGAATAATCAAAATAAATACTGATTCAGATTGGGCAAGTGGAGAAGAGGATAGACGATCAACCACTGGGTATTGCACTTTTGTGTGGGGAAATTTGGTCACGTGGCAAAGTAAGAGGCAAAAGGTGGTAGCCAAGAGTAGTGCTGAAGTTGAACTAAGAGCTGCTGCAAAAGGGATTTGTGAAAGTCTCTGGTGACAAAAAGGGTGTTGACAGAATTGGGAATCAATTTTGAGACACCTATAAAACATTATTGTGATACCAAGGCTGCCCTAAGCATGGCACACAATCCAGTCCACCATGAGAGAACAAAGCATGTTGAAGTTGATCGACATTTTATCAAGTAGAAGATAGAAGATGGAACAATATGCCTAACTTTTGTCCCAACAAAAGAGCAGACAGCTGATGTTTTTATCAAAGGACTTCAAAGACAAGTGTTTGAAGAATGTATCAGCAAGTTGGACATGATTGATATCTATGATCCAACTTGAGGGGGACTGTGTTCAAGATATGTATTATCTCATAATATTACAATCTGATTGTAATAAGATTCTATAGATTAGATATCAATATCTTAGAGATATTCTTGGATTATCTTCCTGTATCTGTATAGATTATCTAGCGTATTCTGTACTCCTATCCATGTATATATTTACTGCATTCACTAAATAATGGAATATAGAGAAAATCAGCTCTTATTCACAAAAATCATGCAATATTTTTTTTTTCATTCTAATTATGTCTACGTTCTTATCTTGTTAATTTGTTAATTGAAAGCCTTCTTCTATCATTACTCATGTTGAAATTTTTCTCATAGATTTATCTTGATACAGATATTGGGTGACAGAGATGCATGTAGATGGTTTTCGATTTGATCTTGCATCAATTATGACTAGGTGTAGTAGGTTGTTACCTAGACCATCTACATACTCTTTCTTGGTCTCATGTTTTTTACCCCAAAAAATTGTTCAAGTCTTATTTGATAGTTATTATGTTTTCATCTTTCTCTTTCCTTTCTTAGCTTGTGGGATGCAGTTAATGTATTTGGGAATCCTCTAGAAGGTGACTTGCTCACAACTGGAACACCTCTCAATAGCCCTCCTTTGGTTGACATGATAAGTAATGACCCAATACTTTGTGGAGTAAAGGTATCCAAATACCATGTTACAATTTGTGTGTTGTAAATAGTTTTGAGTATCATGAATAACTTC
Source organism: Erythroxylum incrassatum (assembly GCA_026546855.1). Taxonomy (NCBI): domain Eukaryota; kingdom Viridiplantae; phylum Streptophyta; class Magnoliopsida; order Malpighiales; family Erythroxylaceae; genus Erythroxylum; species Erythroxylum incrassatum. The sequence continues at coordinate 12,123,737 of JANVCL010000212.1, read as the reverse complement.
TTAAAGTCTCTGCTAGACACTGAACTGAACAAGTTTTGGCATTCTCTTTTTAATAAACTGTCAAATGCACAATTTGTTTGCTTTCTTGATTTGTTCCTAATATGAATTTGTGGTACACTTTACGTAGAAATGTCTTGCTTTAAATTTAAACATGCTTCAAGCATCATTGAACAACATAATGGATTGAGTGCTGCAGATCTTAGATTTTGTTTAAGATGCATTAAACCTTGCTGCTGGCATCTGTTTTTAAGACCCTTTTTCACTATGGTTTGTTACAAATGTAAATGTTGAGTTTTGAATCTTGTTGTAAAAGAGAAAAGATGAACCGAATGCTTTAAACTAGATTTTAATGCATCTATTTGTAATAGTACCGTAATACTGCCGTAATACTAACTATCAATCATTTCTTATATAGGATATAGTTATATTACTATCCTTATGTAGGATCCTTAATGAATCCTTCTAAGACTCCAAGCTGGAGATTGTGCACACCATCTTGTTATAAGATATATGGTATATGCCCCACATTAAAAGCAAACAACATTGCTGCAAGTCCTTTGGCTAATCTGTCATTGGTTTCCATAAATTGTGCTACAAGTTCCATTCTTTATATCATGAAATTCGTGTCTTTCTTGATGATGTGGAGGTGTAGTTGCCTTTGCCTCATAAATTTATTACTTTCTTTGTTTTAAGGTAGGGTTGCTTTAGCTTCTGGGTTTAGAGAGAGGATAAATGAAAATATGAATAGGCTAGTCTTACAATGATAATCATGTCCATCAGCTCCACATTCAATCTTGAGTTACTACTTAAATCTACTGTTACCATGACCATTGAGAATTATACATATCCAATATAGCATAGGAGATTCCTTTAGGCAAATTTACTTGATGGAGCGAATTTGTAGTTAACCAAATGCTCTTTATCTAGAATCAAGAAATGTTCTTGAATCGTGGAAGTCCTATAAATTTGATGTAATGGAATATAGTGCAAATATATCACCAATTGCTGGTAGGGCTATAGTAGGGAATATTTATAAATATCCGAGAATTTGTTTCTTTTCCTGATTGTAGAAGTTAAGGTGTATTTCCTTGTGTGATTTATAGTTTTCTATAAAGATCCTTCTATGTTACATAATAGGTTCATTTTTTTGGATTTAATATGCATTTTGAACCAACAAATGGTACTTCTTCATTGTCAACTATTATATCGCCGCATTCGTAATGCTTTCTCTTCACGACTTCTAACTAGTTAATAGCTGAAGCATGGGATGCTGGAGGCTTGTATCAAGTTGGCACTTTTCCTCATTGGAATATTTGGTCAGAATGGAATGGAAAGGTAACCTTTATACTCCTCTTTTTGTTCTAATCTTTCTCCCGAAGACTTTGAAAGAAGTGCTGTGCAAATCCTTGTAGCATACATGTTTAGAAACTTATTTGTTAGTCAGCCCTTGTTCCTATTTTGATAATTCTGTATGACCGAAAAGTAATGGTTGGTAAATTCCACTCTAATTTTGTGTTCGTTATCTGCAATCACTGTTTTAACTATTGCAGTTCTTTAGTCAATAAATTGTCTATGTAGTCTTATTACCATTCAGGAATAGACTGTTGCACTTTCTAGATAGTGACAATAAAAATTCTGAATTTTTTGGACTTATCAAAGTTATGTATTTGTGAATTCAGAGATTTTTCACATGGGTGAATGTTGGTTTGAGTGTTTGAGCAGTAGTGAGAGCTTGATTTGGTAATGTTGATGTGAATTAAGAAAGGGATAGGTAGAGCTTGCAGAAATTAGCAGCTCTCACTCCCTTTATATACTAGATTTCATATAAGGTAAGTTAAAATTATAATTGTAATCAAATCAAATCATAATTTCTATATCCCTAAAGATATTGAATCATGTCAGATCTTAATCTTTAACATACCCCTCAAGCTGATGTATTATATGCTCCAAGCTTGTTACATAGTTGTGTTACACAACTTCCAACCAAAGACTTGGAAAATAGATCAACTGGCTATTCCCCAGACTTCACGAGTGGTTTTTATCACATTTTGTTGCGTCTTCTCTCTGACAAAGTGTCAGTCTACCTCAATATGCTTTGTCCTTTCATGAAAAACAGGATTAGAAGCAATGAAAATGGTTGCCTGATTATCACACCTTAGCTCTATAGGTTGTGTTAGTTGAAATCCAAGTTCCTATAACATGTGTTTCACCCAAACAAGTTCTTGAGTTATTTATGCCATGATTCTATATTCTGATTCTGCACTTGAACAAGAAACCATTGTTTACTTCTTGGTTTTCCATGAAATCGGATTGCCTCTAGCAAACACACAATATCCTGTAATAGATCGCTGATCAGTCTGAACCAGCCCAACCAGCATTACTATGAGTCTTAACTTAACAATGCTTATAGTTTTTATATAAGAGTCCTTTGCGAGGATTGCGCTTGAGGTATCTCAAGATTCGAATAGCCGTATTCCATTGGTTGGTTTGAGGGGATTGCGTTTGAGGATTGCACTTGAGGTATCCAATGGGCGAAAAATTGTCATCCCTAGATGCATTAGCAAGTGTCTTAATAGTATATACCCATTGACAACAACAATTTAGGCATCAGGAGGAGGAGTAACAAGCTTCCAGGTTATTCTTCTTTCCCTGTTGACACTTGAACAATTCCACAGATAAATAATATATACAAGTAACATTACTGGAAAATATCTCACATACTCCCATAACTCCTTTGATGAGTTTACATGTTGACAATGTTAGCAATATTTGGCTCTGTGTTGATTGACATGTTCCCACTTCGTATATCCTGGTGACTTCATATTAGGAGCTGGATCTGTGAGATGTTAGGAATCCTCTATAGAGGTTGTGTGTATTGATGGTAAATTAGTATAGAAAAACAGAGTATGTTGGAGTCTAGCTCCCCCTCCTGGAAATCCAGGCCAAATTCCTAACAATATCGATAGGTAATGATTCCCCACTCATTCCTCTGCTAATATTCCCCCCTACATTCTCTCACCATAACTACCTCACTCCCTCCTAACAACCATGCCAACATGGCATCCATTTTCTCACTCCCCCGTCCCTACTTGTTTCTACGGGTATACACTTTTATGGGCTTAAGGGAATTGGGCTGAGGAGAGGGTGGAGTGTTAACAATTCCCTCCTCCTCAATAACTCCCTTGTCCTCAAGGGAAAAGGAAGGAAACTGTCCCTTGATAAAATCTGCATCCTCCCATGTAGCTTCCTCTGCCGGCCTAGACTTCCAGCGAATCAGCCACTGCTGGACTTGTCTGCCTTTAGCCGTGCTGTAACGTGAAGCCAGAACTGCTTCAGGTTCAGCTCTCTCCAATTCGTCCACCTCCAAGCCCTGAGGAAGGTCTTGCTCAATCGGATGGTCCCCTATGGCCTTTTTCAGCTGGGAGACATGGAAGACCGGATGTACCTTGGCTGTAGGTGGGAGTTCAAGTTTGTAGGCAACCTGTCCTACTTTCTCCAGAATCTTAAAAGGTCCATAATACCTGGCAGCCAGCTTGGGACAGATGTTCCTTGCTAAAGTGAGCTGTTTATGAGGTCGAAGCTTGACATAGACTAAGTCTCCCTCCAGAAACTGAACCTCCCTTCTGTGAACATCTGCAAACTTCTTCATTGTAGATTGAGCACGAAGTAAATTGTGCTTAAGTTGGCGCAAAGCCTCATCTCTATCTGTCAAAGCTGCTGCCACTGATGCCACTTGAGTCTCTCCTTGTATATAGTGCAGAATAGAGGGTGGTAGACGGCCATAAACCACCTCGAAAGGAGTCTTCCCTATTGAAACCTGAAAATTTGTATTGTACCAATACTCAGCCCAAGATATCCAATGAGACCAGTGTCTTGGCTGTTCAGAAGCAAAGCAACGAAGATAGGTTTCCAAACCCCTATTAACCACCTCCGTCTGGCCATCCGTTTGGGGGTGATACGAAGAGCTCATTTTCAATGTAGTTCCTTGCAACCTAAAGATTTCCTTCCAGAAATTGCTAGTGAAGAGAGGATCTCTATCACTCAAGATTGAACTAGGGACACCGTGCAACTTAACCACATCTTTGATGAACGCCTCAGCCACTGTTTTGGCTGTGAAGGGGTGCTTCAGAAGTGTGAAATGGGCATATTTTGACAGCCTATCCACAACCACCATTATGACTTCATATCCACGGGATTTAGGTAGCTTGGTGATGAAATCCATGGATACTTCATCCCAAACTAACTTAGGAATTTGCAAAGGCTGAAGAAGACCAGCAGGGCTCATAGCTAAATACTTACTCCTTTGACAGATAGCACATTCCCGAACAAATTTCTGGATGGAAGTCTTCATTCCCGGCCAAAATACCCCACTAGCCAGCCTTTTGTAGGTCTTAAGAAAACCAGAGTGCCCTCCTAGAGGGGAAGAATGATATTCCTGCAGTAGTTGAGGAATTAATGCTGATGTGGATGAGAGGACTAGCCTGTTCTTATAAAACAGCAGGTTTCCCCTCACAAGGTAATCTGATTTTGACTCCGGATCCTGTTGCAAGGACTCTAGAATCTTACTAAGTTCAGCATCTTCCTGAACTTCCCTTCGGATTAGCTCCAGGTCTGCCCAATAAGGAGCAGAGAGGGTGGTAAACAAAAACTTATCTTCTCCCATCCTAGACAAAGCGTCTGCTGCCCCATTCTGCTTTCCCGACTTATAGATCACCTCAAAATCCAAACCCAATAGCTTAGCTTGCCAACACTGCTGATCTACTGATGGAATTCTTTGGTTCAAAAGATGCTTAAGGCTTTTATGGTCTGTATAGACCTTAAAATGCCTTCCTAACAGAAAGTGCCGCCAATGCTGAATTGCTAGGACTAGTGCCATCATCTCTTTTTCGTAAACTGATTTGGAATAAGTTGATTCCGCCAATGCCTTGCTAAAATATGCTAAGGGTCGACCCTCTTGCATCAAAACAGCCCCAATTCCCTTTCCGGATGCATCACATTCCACTGAAAATTCTTTGGAAAAATTCGGTAAGGCTAAGACTGGAGAAGTGGTCATCCTCCTCTTTAGTTCCTCAAAAGCTTCCCTAGCCTCTTCTCCCTAATTAAAACTGTTCTTCTTGGTCAATACTGTGAGAGGCTTTGCAATTTTCCCATGGTCTTTGACAAATTTTCTGTAGTACCCCGTAAGCCCCAGAAATCCTCTTACTTCCTTCACATTTCTCGGTTTAGGCCAATCCAAAACACTCTTGATTTTAGTCGGATCCATAGCTATCCCCTCAGCTGAAAGCACATGGCCAAGATATTCAATGGACTGCTGTCCAAATAGACACTTCTTCTTATTTGCTTGTAAATGATTGTCCATTAGCAGCTGCATCACCATAGCTATGTGATGCAAGTGTTGATCCCAACTTGGACTATAGATTAAAATATCATCAAAGAATATTAGAACAAACCTACGCAGCAGAGGCTTAAAGATGGAATTCATAGTTGATTGGAATGTGGCAGGCGCATTCATAAGTCCGAAAGGCATTACCATATACTCATAATGCCCTTCATGAGTCCGGAACCCCGTCTTGTGAACATCTTCCTCTCTAACTCTAATTTGATGGAATCCAGATTTCAGATCCACTTTAGAGAAAAACTTTGCCCCATGCAGCTCTTCCATCAACTCGTCAATAATAGGAATGGGAAATTTGTGAGGCACCGTGAGCTTATTCAAAGCCCTATAGTCCACACACATTCGCCAAGATCCGTCCTTCTTCTTAACAAGGATCACCGGGCTTGAAAATGGACCAACACAAGGTCTGATCACTCCGGTTTCCAACAGCTCCTTGATCTGCCTTTCAATCTCATTTTTGTGGTGATGTGCATGCCTATAGGGTCGGACACTTACTGGTTCGGCTCCCTCCTTCAAAACAATAGCATGATCACTGATCCTCTTGGGTGGTAACCCTTTAATAGGCTGAAACACTTCATCAAATCTGGATAAAGCAGCCTGTAATGCCTGCTGCTGGTTTGACTCCAAAGTTCCTCCCCAATCGGCCTCCACCTGCCTCACTCCCATGGACCAGAGTACTCCTTCCACCTCTACTTCCTCACGTTTAAACATCTGTTGTAGGGCATATGGAATAGGGTCTTGCCTTGTGACTCCCTGTAGAGTGATTTCGGTTCCCCTGTGATCAAAGGTCATGGACATTCTCTTCCAGTCCACCTTCACTACACCTAATGTCTCCAGCCAAGTGACCCCCAGGATTAAATCAGGTCCTCCGGTGTTAAACACAAAAGCTTCCATTGTAAACTCTGCTCCTTTCATCTCCAACCTAATTCCCTTACAGACTCCTTGAGAGAGGGTTCGGTGTCCATCTCCTAATCGTACACCGAAAGTTCTGGTTTGGCTAGTGGGAATATCCATAGCCTCAACCAAGGTGCTTGACACAAAGTTGTGACTAGCCCCGCTATCTATCATAACCAGAATCGGCATCTCATTCAGCTTGCCCAACATCACCATGATTTTCGAAGGTGAAGGTGGCTCTCTGCCCATTTCCCTGTACTCGACCAGATTACAGACCAATTCCCAATCCTCTTGATGCTCCTCCCCTACTTCCACTGCTTCATCTTCCCCGGTTTCAACATCAGCCTCGACTCCTCCTTCCCAAACAGTTAGCCTGAATTCCTTATCTGGACATTTATGCAGTGGTCCGTAGGTTTGGCCACACTTGAAACACAGCCCCTTGGCTCTCCTCTCCATAAGCTGCTCGTACGACAAACTTCGGGTTCCCTTCCACCTTGGTCCATTTTGTCGCCCCTCTCCTGTCACGGTGGTTCGGTTCTTATTAGCGATCTCCCTTCCCTCTCCTTTGGCGTTCGCCGAGATGTTTCCCACTGACCCAGGTCGTGTGAAGCTGGTTGCTCCTGTCCGACTCCCATTTCCTGCCGGTGGTACCCCTGGTCGGTACCTCGACTCACCTGGACGGAGGACTCCCTCTCCGATTAACTCCCGCTCCACCATCCGCGCCACTGACAAAAGGCGGGTTCTATTCGTCGGGTCGTGGGTCCTAACCCGGTTCCGTATCTCTACCCGAAGCCCACCCATGAAGCAGCTCATAAACCATTCTTCGGGCATGTGGGTAATCCTCGAAGTTACCCTCTCAAAATCTTCTATATAGCAATCCACCGATCCCCATTGAACCAACGATTTCATCATCTCAATCGGATGCCCATCATCCCTCTCCCCATAGCGATCGAACAGCGAGCGCTTAAACCTTTCCCACGTCATACACGGATCTAGCTCTCGTAAGTTCATAAACCAGTAGAGTGTTGATCCCTCCATGCATATTTGTACCATCGGAATACGGAGCTCTGGAGGTATGGCATGAATCAAGAAGTAGGACTCGGCCCTTGTGACCCATGCAAATGGATCGACCCTGTGAAAGGCTGGAAGGTCGACTCGTCGAGCAACATGCCGATA
>JANVCL010000212.1:12098686-12112085 GCA_026546855.1 Erythroxylum incrassatum | reverse complement strand
GAAAATATAGGCAGAGAGAATTCGATTCTCCCTGAGGAGCAGCCATTGCTCTGGTTAGGAGCAGCCATTGCTCTGGTATAGAAGGTGAACATACGGATTCACCTTGTAGTTTCAGTGTCGAACACTGACTATTATCTATAATATACAAATCTTTAGCCTATTGGTTTAGAGGTTCCTAACAATCTCATTGTTATCCTCTTTAACTACAGTAAATGCACCTTTTTTAGGATCAACCTTAGTAGGACTAACCTATGAACTATCGGAAGTTGGGTAAATGATTTCAGCCTTAAAGCCACTTCTCAATTTCGTTCCTAACTAGTTCCTTCATTATTGGGTTCAATCTTCTTTGGGGTTTAATGTTAGGTGTGAATGACTCTTCCATCAGAATTTTATGTATTACAATAAAAAGTCTAATTCCTTTAATATCTGAAATTGACCAACCCAATGCATTTCTTCTTCAAAGTGAGTCAATGAAGATGAAATAATGACAGGAAAAGTTTGATTAACACCTAAGAATGCATATTTCAAATTTTCAGGCAAAGGTTTCAAATCAATCAATGGGTGCACATCTTTCACATCACCAACAACATCAAGATTAGTCACACAGAACAACGGCTCAGGTTGATCAAAATTTTTCAAGCATTCAAAACAATCCAATACCTTCATCAAACAAGCGTCATCATCATCCATAACATCTTTGATAAACATACCTTCCAAACATTTCAGTAATGGGCCTTTAGAGATAATGGAAGGAAAAGATGAGATCACACATGAGGATATGACATCCACTCGGTTGCACGTCATTGTATCACTTGGATGTTTGAGTGATTTGTATATGTTGAACTTCACCTTCTCACAATTAACTTGCAACGTTAGTTCTCCTTGTTGCACATCAATCATTGTGCCTCCGGTAGCTAGGAATGGTCGCCCAAGTATGATCGGGATCTCCTTATCTTCTTCCATGTCAAGCACCACAAAGTCTGTAGGAAGAATAAATTTGTCATCACGAACAAGAACATTTTCTACAACATCTCGAGGATAAGTGAGAGAACGGTCAACAAGTTGGAGTCAAATTGTCGATGACTTGACTTCTCCTAATCCTAACTTTTGGAAGATGGAAAGAGGCATGAGATTTATGCTTGCCCCCAAATCGCAAAGCACTTTACCAAAATGTGTGTTGCCGATCTCACACGGAATTGTGAAACTTTTCGGATCTTTCAATTTCTGTGGTAACTTTCTTTGCAAAACTGCACTACACTCCTCGGTCATCAATACTGTCTCATAGTCTCCAAATCTCCTCTTTTTGGTAACAATGTACTTGATGAATTTTGCGTAATTCGGTACTTGCTCAATAGCTTCAATCAAGGGAATGTTGATCTCAATTTTTTTAAAGATTTCTAGAAATTTTGCAAATTGATCATTGATTTTCTTCCGTTGAAATCTTTGAGGATATGACAGCTTAGAGATGAGTTTTGTTTGTAGTTCCCCTTCTGGTTTCTTCTCCGAACTAACTTTCTTCTCAACTTGTGTAGGTGCACTTGCTTCTTCACAAGTATTCTTTCCTTCGTTATCATTGGACTGAGTAGAGTTTTTTCCTTTAGGTTTCACCTCTTCCAATTCTTTTCCACTTCGCAAAATGATGGTCTTGCACTGCTCTCTTGGGTTAGTTTCGTTATTACTTGGAAATGTCATCTGATTCACATTCCCAACAATATTTGCAAGTTGTCCCAATTGAACTTCCAAACCCTTCACTGAAGTCCCCATATTGGTTACTTGCATCTTTAGCTCATCCATCTCCTTCTCGTTCTTGTGAAAACGGTTTCTTGTCTCGGTTACAAAAGTGCCAATCATTTTTTCCAAGGAAACTTTCCATTCTGCCAATGGTGGTCCATATCCAGGTGGGTGGGGCATGTTTCTTTGAATACCATAGTTATATTGCTCCTTAGAGTTATAGCCTTAGCCATATTGATTTTCCATTGGCTGTGACTTAAATCCCAAGTTCCTTTTGTTAACAAACTACGCTTGTTCCACCCCCTCATTACTGGTGTAGAATGAATGACTAGTAGTTGTCACCTTTGACATGAATTTAAAAAATTGGTTTGATAGGGTTGCCAGTTGAGCAAATAACTGAGTTATTTGGTCCACTTTTAGAATTCCTCTCTTTCCAGTATTTCTCTCGGAAGGTCACTGGTAGCTGTTTGAAGCCATATCTTCCAGCAATGCACATGCTTCTTGAGATGTTTTTCTCATCAGAGTACCACTTGCTGCTGCATTTACAATGGTTCGAATCTGGCCGTTCATCCCGTTGTAGAACATTTCCACTTGTACCCACTCTTGGTATTCGTGATGTGGACACTTTCTCAAAAGATCTTTATACCTCTCCCAAGCTTTATGCAATGGTTCGAAGTCATGCTGTTTAAATGTATTGATCTCTGCTCTTAACTTCATATCTTTTCTAGGTGGGAAAAATTTAACCAAGAACTGTTGTGCCACCTCTTGTCAAGTCCGCATTCTATCAGCAGAATTGAATAAAACCAATTTTTTGCTTTGTCCCGAAGAGAAAATGGGAACAAAGTATATCTAATGTCATCTTACGTTGCCCCTTCAGTATTGATAGTGTCACATAATTCTTGGAAACTTGTAAGATGATCATTTGGATCCTCCATTGGTGCTCCTCCAAATTGATTTGTTTGAACCAAATTGATGAGTCCCGGCGAAATATGAAAATTTTGAGCACGAACATTTGGCTTTTGGATACCGTGATAATTGTCTATCACTGTAGGCTAGAAATATTCCTTGATAGGACGTTGGTGCAATTGTTCTTGTTCATTTCCATTTTCTCCTCTTCCATTTCCTCCACTCAAATTAGCTACACCAAGTCTGGCCTCTAACTGAGCTAATCTTTGAGTCATTTCATCCCCCTCTCTTTGAATTCTCTAAAGTTCTTCTACTTGATTTTTCATTTTCTTTTGCCGACAAATTGATTTTACTATTCTTTCCAACTTTGGGTCAAATTGTCTTTCTTTCCCTCTATTGGTTCGGGGCATACAATCCTCTTACACAAAAGTTGCACAAGAAAATAAAAATGCAAAAAGGAAAAGAAAAAGAAACAAATAAGTTAATCTACGGATAAAAAGAAAACCAACAAGTAAATATCAAACTAGTTATAGAAACAAAATTCAAACATTAATCCCCGACAACGGCGCTAAAAACTTGTTTGTGAACCGCAACTGCACGGTTGTCGAAGTGAGTAATAAATCAGTAAGAACTGAGTCGTGTTCACAAAGATTATGAGAAAATTCAATTCTATGCTAGCTAACAGTATTTGAAATCGGGTTGAATGAAATTTTAGAAAATTAAAATTAATGTAAATAATTTTTCTTTTTTTAAAAACAAAATTAACTTAAATAAATTTCTAAACAATTACCCAATTCAATAAGACCAAAATAACTATGAATATGACAAATTTGTGCAGTAATTAATTAAGAAAAGATTACAACAATTTGCTAATTAAAAATTTTAACGACAAAGAGGAATGACTCTCTTTAAGGAATGATATTTTTGTCAACCATAATATTGAATTAGCTATTCTTCACAACTAAAATATTCTACCTTTGTAATTTTCAAAAAAAAAAATTCTACCTTTGTAAGTGAATTTTAAGAATAATTAATTCCCTTTTCCTAAAGATAAATTAAGTTATCTACTCTAGACATCACTTAGTAATCCCTTACTTAAGTTTTTCCTAGAGTTTCTTAAGTTCCAAATTTTCAATTTTTACCTCCTAAGTTTCTTGGGTCTCCTTACTCATAAGAAAATTGTAGTCGAATTTTCCTTTAATCTTCTAGCAAAAACTCTCTTTTTTCAAAGGCAAATTTATACCAAGGTAATTTCCAATAATCCAAAGGAAAAACAAATAAATCCAAGAAAAATCAACAAGCATATGAACATTCAGTCATGGATTCTAGCAAAATTCAATATTAAAGCATTAACAAAATATCAAATCCCTAAGAGAAATTAAAGTTTTAGCCACAAATCATCATGTCAAACAATCCACAAACATGCAGCCTAAATTCGGCATTCCAAAGCTACTTTTCCTTCCTCGTCATCATCCACCTCGATGGCTATTATTTCCCCATCATCGTTTAATGTCTCATTATCATCCAGTATCAGCAGCCTTAATTGTCTTTCGGAACACTGGTATAAGGGATGGAAATTTTCCCCTCATCTAAAGCATAGTCCCTTAGCTTTTCGATCCATCAACTCTTGGTAAGAAATGTGTCGCAGTCCTCTGTTTTTCTCTGACCATGCCCTTCTATCCCCTTTGGATCGTCTCATCGGCGCTGCTATGTGAGACACGGAAGCTCTGTTCTATGAGTTGGTGTGGGAATGGTGGCCAGACAGGTCTCGGGTTCTACCCGACCCGACTTCTCCTTTTAAAATCCCATGACCCACTAAACTTGAATGACTCGGCTCCTTATGGGTTGGGTTAACCTGAATATTGCTCCTAAAATTAACATCTCACCTCTGGTTCCAAGTGCGATATCGGGGAACTAAGTTCTCAATGCTTCTTTGCTCATTTGTCTCTTCCTCCATAGCCCTTGCAATTTTTATCATCTGGTACCTGTTGGTCGGGCTAAACGTATGCACCCTCCGCTTGATATCAGATTGCAACCCACTCATGAAATAACCCATAAATTATGCTTCAGGTAAACGGCCCACTTGTGAGGGGACAAATTCGATGGCCTTGATGTACTCTTTTACAGAATCCGTTTGCTGTAAGTTAGAGAGTTCTTCGAATGGGTTCTCAAATTGTCTCCCTCCATATCGATCGATTAAGGCTTCCTTCAACTTCTCCCATGTTAGCTCAACTTTGGTCTCTCTCAGGAGGTTAAACCAATGAATGGTTGACCACTCCATACTTGAGAGAGCCAGTTTAATTTTCACTTCTTATGAAGTACTGTGAACCTCGAAATATAATCCTTCCTTCATGATCCATCCCACAAGGTCAGACCCATTGATCATGGGTAATTCCACCTTATGAACATGCATCCTCTACTCCTCCATATTGCTAAAGGACTACTCCGACTAAATTTGCTGTTAAGGATGCGGAGTACTCTTTTCACCAGCCATAGTTTGCCCCCTCCCAAAGGTATCACTCCCTTGTCCCTCTTCTGGCTGCTTACCCATCATCTTACTCATTTCCAACAGCAATGCCCGCTGCATCTCACCCATGGCCATTCTCATAGACGATTGAATATCTTCAACCCCAGCCTCCAGATTAGCAATACGAGATTCCAACAAGTCTACTCTATCAGACATCTTTGGTGGCATTAATGTGGACCTCTGCAATTACTGAAGTCCTGGAAAAAACAATCCTTCCTTCCTATGGATCTGGCAGGTCGAACAAATGATAGAACTTTAGTCTTTGAATACTAGAGGTGCATTCTATTATTGAATTATAGCAATACTATAGACCATTACAATGGTGATATTTAGTATTTCCCTACTCAGAGCTGAACGCTCTTCAAAAGGTTTAACCATCCTCCTATCACAAATTCTTCCCTTTTTTTTAATACAATGGTGATATTTAGTATTTCCCTACCCAGAGCTGAACGTTCTTCAGAAGGTTTAACCATCCTCCTATCACAAATTCTTCCCTTTTTTTAAAAAGCAGTAAGTTGCAACAAAAGGGTCCAATGGCAAGAAAGTGAACGATCGTTCTTGTTGAGCCACCGAGGAAAGCAGACAAGTAGGGGTAGCAGTAGGGAAATGCACTGTCAAGGAAGCTTACCCAGAGGATGAGGCATTGTCAGATGCATTGCCACGAGCCAGTGCATGGGAGAGGACCAAAACCTTCAAGACTTCGAGTTAGGGTTTCTGGTGATTGATCTTCACAGAGAGGCCGATCGGCCATCGGTACTCTTTCTGTGACGTTGAGAACAAACGAATACTTAGAACTCATGACTAAAAAACTCCAATGTTTGGTTCATTGGGCAAAACTAAATGGATCAAGAAAAAGAAGGAATTCTACTCACTGTGCAGAATTGAAGCGCAAAAAATGATTTAATCGCAAAGTTTGTACATAAGTGTATTGTAGATACATATACAAATTGCTCAACTCTTAATTAGGTAGGTAAGTAGCATCCCTATCAAACAATGTAATCTGTAATAATCCCTATAATCAAGCTCTATAATCTTTAAAAAAAATCCAACCATATAAAACTGTTTAATTACATTCTATTTCCTCTGTCCCTCTGCTTTCACATAGTACCCCCAAAGTATATTACTCTAACCGTATCAAAAGTGAGCTAGTACAACTTTTGAAGGAAAAATAGGAAACGTCGGGACCCTATTCCTCTGCTGAGAACCCTTATTCGCTGCTCCGGAGTCTAACTTCACTTTAGTTTACAAACATGCCATGCTTGAGCTGACTATATCTTCCGTCAGCTTGTCTCTCATTCGTTCTTGTATTTGCAGAACCATGTGGCTGAAAGTATTTATGTGCTGAAGACAGCATTTATACGTATACGGCTTTGTTTTTCTGTCTTTCCTGCTTTATTGTGCTGCCAGTCCTTTGGTTAATCATTTTAAATTTCCTGTTGCGCTTTGATGCAGATGGACTCGGTCAAAGGAGAGATCTACATTGCCTTCAACGCAAATCATTTGCCTGTAACTATCACACTTCCAGAAAGACGTGGATACCGATGGGAGCCTGTAGTTGATACTGGTAAGGCTGCTCCGTTTGATTTCCTTTCCGATGACCTTCCTAATAGGGAGATTGCCGTTAAGCAATATGCTCACTTCCTCGATGCAAACTTATACCCTATGCTTAGTTATTCTTCTATCATTCTTCTAAGTTCTCCTGATGATACTGCTAGCTGAATTTTTTGCTAAACTTTTTAGTATTGCCCTACCTATATGTATTATTAATGTTATTATTGTTTCTCTTTATTATTTATGTATATAGTTATTTTATTATATCTTTTATGTTTATTTGACTTATTTACTTAGCTATTTTATTTTATAAATTTTTTTGGCATATGTATGCACATTTATTTGTAATTTTGTAGTATCTTTATGATGTATTGCATGTGGGTCTATTAGAAATAGTCTCTCTATTAAGAGTAAAGTTGCGTATTATCAGACCTTAGTTTTCACGTCTCAACGAGATTTCACATGGGTGTTGATGATGATAAAATTTATGATCTTTTCAATGGTCAATTGTGATTGATATGTAAATGCAGATCACTGGGATGTATATTGTTAAAAGACAATATAAGAGAATGTCAATTGATGACTTGTCCAATCTTAAGTTGTGATAACCTTTATTGTTGAAGATGATAAAATTTATTATCTTTCCAGTGATCAGTTGTGATTGATATGTAAATGCAGATCACTAGGATGTATATTGTTAAACAGAGAATGTCAATTGATGACTTGATCCAATCTCAGGATGTGATAACCTCTATATAGTAGTAAGACTACATAAGGAAAGTTTATCTGACTTTTGGTAATATATATTATGGTCTCATATTGATATGTATTCGACTTGGTGAGTTGGAAACCAAACAAAAGATTCATTGTATGACCCAAACAAAGGAGGCATTGGTCATAGTATAAAATCTTTATAATATCCTTAAATGTAATTTAAATATTAATTATATTTCAACTTTTATTTTATGTATACATTAAATATATCTTAATTTTCATTTTGTAATATCACATATCACGATTTATGTAAGTTTATATTTATTAATTCTAAAGATAATTATTTTATCTATTAAAAAATTTTAATATTTAAAATTGACATTATTTATGTGTTTAGAATAGTATATTATTTAAATTTGAAAAGTTTTTTAATACAAAATAAATTTTTATGAATTTAAAAACTAAGATTTAAAAAACTGAACAGTTAACATGTTGCCAAATTTGAAGTTAAAAAAATGTTTAATACTTTCTACTTATATAGGAAAGAAGTTGATATATGAAAAAATGGATAAATATTATTAAACCTGAAAATTTTGAAGTTTTAGAACTTATGAATTGAGTCAATTTTTTATTTACAAATAGTATATTAAGAATGAAGAAAAGGTTTCAATATCAAATAAATGAATTAGAAGACAGGGTTGTGAGCAAAAAGTTTGTTCGTTCTTCGCCATGTTAGTGAGAGGAGCTGTAAAAGAAAGTGGATATTGGATTGCAGAGTTTTTCCTTTCTTTTATTTTAAGTTACTTATCATATAAATTGATTAAATAGTTTATTTATCATGTCCACGTCAATTAAATTAATAGTAGGCATTAACAAAAGTTAACGGTTTTTGTATTTGATACAACAAAAGAATCACTAAAGCAAAAAAGTGTTTTATGAATCATTAAACTTATAACATTTTAAAATGCGACATTTAAAAAAAATATAAACCAACGATTTTCAAAACACAACACAACAGTAATAACAATTTGTTTACATATATTTAAAAAGCCAACACAACTAAAATTTCATCGTTATAAAATTTTATACAAGTAATAATTAAATCCATTGTGACTTTAAATTATAATTAAAGGTGACAATAAGTAGCGACAAAATTAAACCCACTTGAGATCAAACTTTACTTGAATTTTTTATTTGAGCTCATATTTGATTTGAGGTTTTCAGTTCAAGCAAGAGGACAATTGAGGTTAACTAAACCCGATTAAATATATTATTTAATTTCTTAAAATTATTTTTTTTTAAATTTTAAACTTTGGATCAGGTTGGATTGGATAATTGGAGCTCTTTTTGAAACCTAAAAATATTAAAAACTAAACACAACTAGAAATTTGATTAACTCGAGTTGAGTCAGGCTAAATCAGATCGGAATGGACAAACTTTGTTATAACTATCAACAATTAAAGTATTATTATTTTAAATTATATATCATATTGTGTGTGTGTATAAAACAAAGAAATAGTTTTAAGCATATATTATGTCCTTTATAATATTTTAGGGAGAAAAAAAGTGATATATAATAAGAGTTAATAGGGGATTATATATAAGAAAGAAATAAATAGATTTATGCATATAATAGTGATTTGTTGCAAATATTTAAAAAGGTAATAAGATAATAAAAATTCAAAATTTTTATATATAAAACAACTAGTATCTTTGCTATTTTAAATAATAATTAAAGGGTTTGTGTATCTCAGTCAACGTACCTCGAATTTACACTCCGATCTAGCTTTGTTTTCCTCGATCTTCGATGGATGATCAGTTCCTAAGCACTGAATATGGTATTCCCCAAACCCTCTAACTAGGGGTTGCCTCGTTAGTATCAGAGCCATAAGGGTTATTGATCATGACTATAATATTCCTGATGAGAGTGAGTAGGGATGTATCATAAGACATGAATCTATTACCCGATGACCCTATTCATCTTTCTTCAATCTTATTTATAGTCAATCTTCCTTCTAGTATCAAGCATATTTTCTCTAATCGTAAAGAACACCTTGTAGAAATAACCCATTTTCGTGAAGAAAACTATATTTCTAATACTTCTTTACCTTTGCTTAGTCCCTATAGTATATATTTTCGTGCTTTTTCTTAGACAAAAAAATATATGCACTATCCTCTCTATATATTGTTTTGTCATAAAGTAAAAGAAATAATCTAAAGTTCTCGTTTAGAACAGTGCAGTTTGTAGGCAACTTCAGCAGAACATTACGTAAAGCTCAAGATCCCAAAGGAGCTTATCTCTCTTTGGAGAGAGTAGAACCACATACACCTTCACATTGGAGCCATACTTCTTATTCTCACCGTCTATGGGAGAAAGAGAATACCTGCTACAACCATGATATCTCTTCTAGACATTGCTTATATAATGTATCAAAACGTACTAATTGGTACCTTGTTGACAACTCTTAATAATGGAAGTGTCATCCTCACCATCGCCCCTACTTTTAACATCAGGCTAGATTGTCCCACTTTATCTGAACAACTTCAAGTTCAAATCTAGATCACTGAAGTAGATCAAGATCCTACAATCATTGTGGCTTTCTTCACCACCAAATGATATATTGTTTGCAGAATCATGCCATAGATCTTAACTTCCCAAACTATACTTTTGATGCCTTGTACTTGATGGAAGACAGAGCTCATGATTAGACTATCATCATCTAGATCCTGAAGCAGTTACCATCGGTAGAGCTTGAAAAGTTAATGTCGATTAAATGGATCACTAATTACCAAAAAGTATTTTATACTCCTCACAGGCATTCCTTTCACACCACTACTCCACCTATTCTTAAGACCATACGAGATTGTGAAATCCATCTACACTTGGCCTAATAAAGATCAATCTAGACCCTCTCATACATTAGCCCCCATCTTGATGATTCAACCAGTGTTTTCTCACAAAGAAGGCAATGATGGACCTCCAATCCACTATTTTAAACTTAATGGAGAACCAATCTATATTGGTCATTATAGTGGACATTTTTTCTGGGATGTAGATTCTTCTATGTGTGAATCAGATTGTGAAGTATGTATGAACCCTGAATCAAACAGTGATGGTGATGATGATGAGCTATATAATCGACAATTAAGGAAGAAGAACAACATAAAGGAGATCTCTACTTGTCGGCCTACTCGACCAGTTCGCTATCACATGACGATCGTGATGATTCTAAACCTTGGATTAATAATCCAAGTCCAAGACCCAAAAGTATTCATGAAAATGCTCAAAGTTGTTGACAAGGAATCTTTGACATATCCAGAGTCAATTTCTAAACATCTTTAGCTAGTTATTCCTTCTATTCCAGTTATTCCTACACCTTCTCTAATTCCGTGAATGATGGTTAATCCATATGGGGAAGCCTTTCCTCCATTGGAGAGACTCAGTAATGATCAACAAAGGGTTATCTCTAACCCATATATTCATGCCTTTAGCATAAGTTTTCATGGAATAATGCTTTCAAATCTTGTTGACGAAAATCTCAACTAGCAGATTGGTAATGCTTTACTTCATAACAATGTCCCTCGACTGATTGATCCCAAACTTGATGGTTTGACTTATCAAACATATGTTACTCATCAACAAGTTAACACAGTCTTTGTAGAGATCCAGAAATTGTAAAAATCTTACAACGCTTAAATGACCCAACTTAATGCGACTCTTCGACACTATGTCAATACTTATTATTTTAGCCTTGATTTTTCTACCAAAGAGCAAGAACACAAAAAGGTGAAAGCGATCCTTTAACGAATGGAAGCTGACATATGGAAAGAACAATCTTTGGAAGAGTAGTGACTATTGGTAAACAAAGTCAGTGAGATTTTAAGCCTTATTTGACTGGCACATCCATATCAGTTTTATTGCCTTTTGATAATGTGTAACCTTCATAACATGTATCACACATGTATATCCTGATTTTGTGTTGAGTTTCTATTCGAGACCATATTTTTATCACATGCATTAACCTGGATATGATTAGGCATTTTTTGTTTTTCATAAACTACATTAGCCAAATAACCTATCTTATTGACATGATATTTTCCTTGATAAAACCCTTTGAGCTTTAGCCTTTTTTTATATATAAACCACATTTTATGCTTTTAAACTTAACCAAATGTCTTACTCAAGTCATAAAGCTAGTGGAACATTTGTGATTGTTGAATTTGTGGATATACAAAATTCTAAGTGGGAGGTGTACATATGTGATGGTTGGTTATAATGTCGGGATGTTATTTTATGTCTTGTCATTGAAATTCCCATATTGATGTAGTTTATTTTAATTTTTATAAGGAAAAGAAAGAAAAAGAAAAAAGAAAAAAGGGAAAAGAAAAGAAAAGAAGAAAAGAAAAAAATTGATTAAAATAAATGTATCAAGGAAGAATTAATTATGTGTTAAAAAATTGTTTATGATTTATGCATCTTCCTAGAGTTGTAATAGATGTGTTATTTGAGCATGTTGAATATGAGGTAGAGGTTGGCTTAGAAGGTTCACTCTTATGATTTCATTGGCATAAATTATATGAGTGATTCCTTCGAATTAATATATGCTTCATGTGGTTTGTGTGTGAGAGCTAAATAGGGTTGTGAAATGTAAATGTTGCATTCGTCATAACTAACGGTACCCAGTTGTTGATTGAGTGTTACTTTTGTTTCATTAGCTTTGATGGCTTTCGTGTTACTTAACCCAAATATATCTCACCTCACCTTTGCCCACATTACAACCTTAAAAAGTTCTTTGATTCATGGTTTTACATGTGAACATTAGTGGTGG
Source organism: Erythroxylum incrassatum (assembly GCA_026546855.1). Lineage (NCBI taxonomy): Eukaryota > Viridiplantae > Streptophyta > Magnoliopsida > Malpighiales > Erythroxylaceae > Erythroxylum > Erythroxylum incrassatum. The sequence goes on along the minus strand of JANVCL010000212.1, from coordinate 12,099,827 downwards.
AGAAATGAAATGATATGCGAAGTTGTAGATTGTCATGATCATGAATGATATTGAGTGTATCCTTTGATATATTTTAGTTAAACACAATTTCTGAGTCTACCATTAGATTGCTCAGTTTTTTAAGATATTGAATGTTGATTGATCACGAGTAAAAGCTTGGAATGTTGATTTCTTGCTATGTTTTTTGAAAGTCACTTATCTTTGTTTATGATTATATAGTCTTGGAAAAATATGAAAATTGAGTCAATTTTTTGGGTCAATGAGCTTAATTTTGATGTTTTGCCCGAGGACAATCAAAAGTTAAGTGTAGGGGAATTTCATATGTGTTTAATTGTTGATATATTTAATCATTTACACTTAGCAATTAATGATATAAAATGCTTAAGGTAGTCACTTTAATTTATATGTGATTTTAGGTACAATTTGAAAGCAAAGAAATTAAAGTGAGTCAAAAACACCCCCATTTGGGACATTTTCTGAAGATCAATACTCGTTTGTCTTCATGGAGTGGATAAAGAAAATTAAAAGACGAAAAATGGAAGACAAATAAGAAGAAAAATGTTAATGCAAGAAGTTGAAAAAAAAAGTAAGAAAAGGTTGTGCGTTGTTGTTGTGCGTTTTATACAAAACGTACAGCAAGCGTTTAATGCAGTATTAAACGTTGGCGTCCCATAGCACAAGAAAGGTGAGCAAGAGGGCTTTGGAGAGGAGAAAAACTTAAATTGTCCCATCAAGGGAACAAAGGAGCGCAACAGCAACAGGATCAAGGGAACAAAGGAGCTGCGTGCATGAAACAGCGAGAGTTGCGCCTGTGCCTGCGGCTTGGAGCTGTTGTGGCTTGTGCCTAGAGCAGGCGTGGGTTGCGGCTCGGTGAGGCTTGCGTGGAGAAGTGCATGCACAGTGGGGTGTGCAATAAATCTGAAGGTTTATTTGTCAAATCGATGAACAATGAAAGAAGGGGTAGTGAAAAGAAGTCAAGGGATTTTTAGCTAGGGATTGGAATGGAGGTTGAAACATTTTTCCGGGAAAGACCTATGAAAGGATAGAGATCCTGACGCCGGTTCAGAGGTGACATCGACGCCGATGACCTGGGTTAAGTAATTTTATTATTATTTTGTTGTTTCTTTCTCTTATTAGGAAT
>JANVCL010000212.1:12054568-12083283 GCA_026546855.1 Erythroxylum incrassatum | reverse complement strand
TTGTATATAAACCTAGCTAAACCTTGTTCCTATGTACAGAAATATAGTGAAATACAAATTATCTTCAATATTCAACACTCTATACAAGGGATATGGAAGGAAGGGAACAATAGGAGATTTAAAAACAAGTTTGCAACTAAGAAGGAGACAACAACTGTGATCCTACAAAGTATCAAGGAGAACTTTTTCTTGAGATATAAGTCGATCATTTCTGATTAATTTTAGTTGCTAGCCTCTTGTTACTTGTATTTTTATTACTCTAGTAAGAAGATCTCCAATCTTCTTATTGATGTTTGGGATTTTCCATTAGACTATTTGCAATCCTTATTATTGTTCTATAATATCATTCCCTTAATTTTTTTAAATAATTCCATATTAAACTGTCATGCATAGCTATCGTGATTTTAGTGATTTATGTTCTTACATGCATGCATATTTTAATATTGGGAGTTAACGTAAATATATCCTTCTTTGGGTTTGTGTAACTTGCAAATAATCTTGATGTTTAGAAGTTTCTAAACCTCAAAATATGCTATTTCAGACAATTCTTTCATGCTTCTGATGGTGGAACCATTGCATTGGATTGGCTGAACAATTCGGATGGTAAGCAAAAATATTTGGGTTTTGAAGAATTTATATCTCTCCTGGTTGCAAATAGGTAGGATTACAGAATGGTGCAAGGTGGGTTGAGATTGAGCGGAAACGATGCATTCCCATTTGTTGTCCCTCTCCTTATAGAAAGTGGATATTAAGTAGTAACTTCTTTATTCAATCATAAAATAAAATTAGTCCTTTGATTGCACAAAGAATTTTTCATTAATATATATATATATATATATATCTTATATCCTACTTTTTGAAATCCGAATTACATAGTCTTAACATTCGTGGTAATGATATGGAAATGCAATAAAGCAAGGTCATGGCAATTTCATGTAATCATCGCAAAACTGAGAGAAAGTATGAACTTTTCTTTTAGTTCTTGACAGCTTGATGTATATGTCTATATGCTTTCTGTGTTTGTTTTCAATAGAAGGAGATTAATGATTTTATTCCCCATTAAAATTGCCACACATGAAATCATCTTTGTGCTCTGCATGCATTTTGTGATTGGTGGGTACTGAATTTTTTAGAAGAGCTCTGGTCGTGCTGGAAATGTTTGATAAACAAGAATGAAGGTTGGGTGATATATTGTTTAGAAGTTGATGATTTATCTGTAAATAATGGGTCTTAGGGACCTTTTGAGGATTGTGCATATTATTTGAGCTTATTATCAACAAATTGGAAAACTGTTAACACTTTTGTTTTATATGACATTTCAATCTGAATTTTTTTGTTTTTGTGCATTGCTTGTTTTGCAATAAACTTTGAGCTGTTTGCTACTACCTTACAAGTTCTAGGAATCCACATCACTGTTAACTTCTCAATGTTCTCCATTCCACTTAAAGCAGAGCGTGTGTTCTATTTTGGAAGTTTTAAGAGTATCCTATTTGCTTACACATTTTCAGCACTTGTGATGACAAAAATATTACTAAAACAATATAAAGCTTCCTTTGCTTCTCTTTGTATGAACAAACATTCCATCTTCATTTCCAGATGAACATTTTTCTTTGTTTCTGTGTCCAAATGATTTCCTTAGTGATTAAACATTTGACTAAGGAAGATGAATCATTCTGTAGTTGCAAGTAAATCTTTGGATAAAAAGAATGCCATGTCTGAAGAGGACTCAACTCCTATCGTGGTAGTGATTCCTGGCTTAACAAGTGATTCTGCTTCTTCTGTAAGTTAAACATTTCATGTGTCTATTTGCATATGACAACGCCAATAGCCATGAAATATGATTTAGATTTTTGTATTAATTTTTTTCCATTTTGGAGTGAATTAAACATTTCCTTTTTCATTTCTTTTCTCCTTAAAATACAAGTGGAACAATCCATTCACACTTGGTTATCATTTTTTGTTATAGTATATAAAACATCTGACCTTCAATGTGGCAAAATGTGGATATAATGCTGTTGTAAGCAATCATCGAGGCTTGGGCGGTGTTTCACTAACTGTAAGTTGTTTGTTTGCTTGTATGCAAAATAGATAACTTTCACAGATTTCAGAATTTTAAATAGAGATAATGTGTTGATATTCATCCAGAAGTACACAAATTTGTTTTAGGATTTGACATTTTTGTAAATTTTTCTTTGCTCATACTTCACAGTCAATTGCTATGACTAATTGACAGCTTGTATGTGGACAGAATGTCCCTGACCTTTAATTTCTTGATGCTTCTTATTCACGTAAAATCTTTGTACTAATGAAATTTTATTGTTAAGCTTTGCCAATTATGGTTAAAACATTTTAAATGGTTATAGAAGCATTTGAAATTTTTCTTCCCAATAGCAAGCATGAAACAGTTAGGCTCCATTTTTTCTACTCAGGTTTCTGAAACAGAATCCCAGCTCAAATGTATACTATTCTTTATTGTTGCATACTGGGATAGCTAACAACCACTGACATGTAAGAGATGATTTTTACAGAAATTTTTCATTTTCAAAAATTTTGTTGTGTGAGATAGGATATAACTTCACCTGTTAACATGTGACGTCTAATAAAGCTTGTGCTAAGTTTTAGCTTAGCATGACTTACCCCAGGAAATTTAAATTTAGACTTACTTGGTTTCAAGAAATTTATCTTAAGTTTGCTAACTGGAAACATGCATGCAGAGCCTAGATGCTAACAGGGCCTGCATCTAGTCTTTCCCTTCTGATATATTTATTTGCTTGGTTATCAAACAAGATAGTCTTTTCATTCCTGAAAAGATATTGAACTTCTAAAAGCACTTCTGCCACAGTCTGATTGGGTTTACAATGCTGGATGGACTGAAGACATACGGGTTGTCATTGATTATCTCCATGATGAGTACCCCCGGGCTCCTCTATTTGTTGTTGGGACCAGCATTGGTGCCAATATACTGGTACTTTTATATGGTTTATTTGATGAGGCTGACGTTTACTTCAAGTCTGCCAACTGTTTTCATGATATATTATATCTTCCCTCTGTTCACATGCAATGTTGCAGAGCCTTTGTTGTGATTAGTTGCTAGGTGTGGAAATTTTCTACAGATTTTTGCTCTTCATTTGATTTTAAGTTACAAAGAATGAACTCTGAGCAGGGATTAGTTTATGTTAAGAAATAAATTCTAAGAAAACAGGAAATATAGAAGAAACAATAAGAGAAGCACATATGCAGATACACACACAGAGTGATGAAATAGAAACACACATGTTTAATTTTGACTTGATCACTTAAAAGCATGACAAACCTACATGGACTATTTTTAGCTAAATGTATCTGATATTATGTTCTTTTAGATCAAATTATCCTTAGTTTCTAATAATTGCTAAAAGCATATTGTCTCTTCCTTTGCCTTCCAAAGATATTTAACATATATTCCAATTGTTAAGAAAAGGTCCTCATGTGAAACCCTCCCAAGAATTCTTGACATTGTTAAAGTACAAGACTTGTGACATGACTTAATGTGTAATCCTAAGCATGATTGACATAAACTATTTTATTGTAAGATGCTAGCTTTGCTCGAAAGAACCTTCATTTCCTCAAATATTATACTATAAACATGTAAAACAAAATGTTCTGTAACTGATTAGAAATATCAAATTATCATGAAAAAGTTGGTTAGATTGGGACATTTTAAATTCACACAATTTGCTGACACATCTGACTACTTCTTGCCTAGTTGTTTTCCACCATCTTTTTTCACGTAAAAAATATTTGATTTGCTTGGCTTAGTAATGTTTGATAAGGAAGTGAAAATGCCTTTTGGCCATTCCAGCAAGTAACATCTTTGTTTCTTTAGCATGCCACTTCCCTGCGGACAAAAATTCTGTTCCAAAGAATCTTTTGGTTTGTTACCAAGATTCAGATCCAACCCCAAATGCTGATATGCTGATGCTTGTTTCCATGGTTTCATATGGATTATTTCTTTCAGATAAAGTATCTTGGGGAGATTAGGGAGAAGACTCCTGTTGCAGGGGCTGTGGCAATTTGCAACCCTTGGGATCTTTTGGTTAGTATTTTACGTTATAACTTACAGTTCAAACATGATACGTCTCCTATCCAATGCCAAGACTTTTCTTGTAAAGAAAAATCGCTTCATTACCATCTTTCAAAAGCAAAAACATATTGTAACATATCACTGCAAGAATATTCATCATGATTCTGACAGACACTGGCTAGGGATTGTTCTTGAAATTATAACTTTCATTTTCAAAGCAAGCTCATCACTGTTACCTTTTCTTGAAAATTTCTCGCACCTAAATGCATTCATCTCCTTATTTCAGAAATGACTATGCTAGTATCCATGATCGTATATTGGTGAAGTCAAATGGCCTTTAGTATGCTCATTGACTTCTATGCTTGTAGATTGGTGACAGGTTCATAACCCGCAAACCCATGCAGAGGTTATATGATAGAGCTCTTACAATTGGCCTTCAAGGCTATGCGCAGTTGTAAGTGCTGTGTAGACAGACTTAAATGATTCAGTCAAATGGTTATTAAATTTTATTCTTTGGATTTAGTGAATGCTGTAGCATAAGTATAGGTTTTTGTTTCTCAATGAGGAATTACAAGACTTGTTTGAGACCCCAATTTCATATAACGAGAGACCCAATTGCCTTTGCAGACACGAACCTCAATATTCTCGACTTGCTAATTGGGAAGGTATTAAAAAGGTTAGTTTCTTCTCTATGCCACAACAAATTAGTTTACACGGAGAATGAAATATGAACAACAAATAAAGCAGTGGATGTTCAAGAACATTTATACGCAGCTCTTATTTACGAGCAGGTGATACTCATAAATGATTTTTTTTTCTTTTTGATACTCATAAATGATCTTAATAATGTAACCTCAGGATAATACCTGGTCCATTGTGATTGTTGTATGCATATCCCTTATTGTAACATCCAAGGTCTTTTAACAGTTTATATAGGATTTAGATTTGTATTATATGCTCCTATATTGCAGATTCTGTTTTCTCTACTTACCTGGGGGAATGGTTGAAAGGAAAATGTAGCACGGTTCCTTTTGGGCATTGATATAACAACGTAAATGTTGTATCAATTGCATGGCTGACAACACTTTCTGATTTTGCTTGTCTTTTGCAAGTCACGTTCTATAAGAGATTTCGATAATCATGCAACCTGCCTTGTTGGAAAATTTGAGGTGCTCAATGTTACATATTTTAATTTATTTTCTTTTTCTTACTTTTATTTTATTTTCTAACTGGAAGAATTATTGGTTTCTCAGACTGTCGACACATACTACAGGCGCAGTAGCAGTTCATATTATGTAGGAAAAGTGTCTGTGCCACTCCTCTGCCTCAGTACTTTGGATGATCCAGTCTGTACAAAGGAAGCAATCCCTTGGGATGAATGCAGGTGGAGCTGCATTACCATTCTACTGAATGGCTGTATCAAATGTCCTTGCATAACCATTTTCTGGTGTTATTTGATGACCTAATTTTAGTGCGTAAACTGTGGATATTTACATGTGAACTATATGCTTTCTTTTCTTTTTATAGATCAAACCCGAATGTCGTGTTGGCTACGCTTAAACATGGAGGGCATCTGGCACTTTTTGAAGGGTTAACAGGATCCAGTTTATGGTACTTTGCTGTTCTTTTGGTAGTGGCTAAATTTATCATTGGGTTTAGAACTGTCATTTGAACACTGAATGCAATTCTAGCTGTATTGCTTGCAATTCTGGATGGGATTTAAGTGCTCTCATTATCAATATTGAGATCGTTTGGAAAGATAAGATGGCTAGTTTTCTGTTCTTAAAATAGACTGCTCCTCATTTTCATTCTCTCTGTCTCCTGGTTTGCAGGTGGGTTAGGGCCTCTATTGAATTTCTTGGTGTCCTACACTCCAGTCCTTTCATGCACATAAAGAAGGTATGAACTTTATGATTGTTGAAACTAAAGTTTTATCAGTCAAGTATACTTTGTATGGATACAATGTGATTTAATTTAAAAAGTCTTCCGTCATAACAGTACTAAAGAGTTTGATATTGCAGATCCAGGAAAGCGGACAACCCTCGATAATGGAATCCTCAATTGATCAGGGCCCATATCTAAATATTGCAGGAGATGGATTTGTTGCTGCAGTGGAATGTGACCAAAAAGGAGATGATATAGTCAAAGACCTCGTTAGAGATTCACGCAAGCTTCACAACGACATGCTATCAGATATAGAGAAAGAGGAGCATATTACAGAACACAACTCTGACAGCATCACAAGGACTTCACAAACTGATGAACAAGCATCAAACTTTCAGGAGATAACTTCTCCTCTCGAAAGATGCTTAAGTCAGATTTCTCGACAAAATGGAATATCAATTAGGCTACTTGCTTTAATTGCTATTATAACAAGTTGGCCAATGGTGGAACCAATCTTTAGTTTTATTATAGGGAAGAAGCTTAAAAACGTCTTGCTCCCAGCTTTGCTAAGAAGATAATCCTCTTGATTGTGAAAATTGTTTGGCTTTCATATGTTATTGAAACACAAATAATAATAATAGTAATAATTTATTATGAACTGAAAAACAAAACCTAAATGTAATATTTTGATTCTTACTTTTTGTTTTTGGGAAAAAAAGGAAAGAATTTCATTAACAAAAATGGAATTACATCCCAAAATGAACTTAAGGGGAGGCGCTTCAGCATGAGAGAAAAATTCAGTAGATATGCCTAACAATAGTCAATGATTATAATACTGGCAGGTTGGAGCAGCTACAATTTGGAACTAGTTCCATGGTTTGAACTGCTTTGGAAACAATCATTGAATCCAAAAGCTACAGTTTTTTAATGGCTAGCGATTAAAAGTAGACTTCGAGCAAAAGATCGTTGTTTGGAGATTTTGATCCTATATGTGTCCTATGCAACTTCGTGAGTAAGAGTCAGCAACTATAAGCAATTTAGAGCAAAATCATAGCAATGTTACAGTTATCTAGATACACATTTGAGTGTCATGATCGTAGGGTGCACAAAGCATGGCTTCTCGAAGGGAGTACTTGCGAAGACAGCCTTCACGAATGTCATATATGCAATTTGGAGGGAACGGAATAGGAGACTCTACAAAGGAGTGGAAGAGGGCTTATCAACTGCACTTGTGAAGCTATTATTGCTCACATCAACAAAGATATATTAGTTAATCGTAATGTTGTAATTTGTTGTTTGTGTGTATCCCTATGTTTAACATTACTTACGTTTTATAGAGTTGTTGCATTATGAACGAGTTTCATTGTGATGTCGTTGAATAGCTTTTGATAGTTTAATAAAATTCCTTTATTTTCCAAAAAAAATTGGTGTTAGATTCTTCAGAAGTATAAGCTTCCTAGTTCCTTTGATGATTTTAGTAACAAGTGATTTAATTGGTTTGAACTTGGACTAAAAATCTTCTAGAATTTCTTTCTTTCCAAATAATCTGCACATATATTCCCATAGCTGTTATGTAAATCTATTTGGTAAACTTAGAAAGAGAACTTTGTGTTGAAAACCAGTGAATGACTCTAGAGAAGGTGTAGCCTCGGACAAACCAGAGACATTTTGTTTAACTTATTCCCAAATTCTATTAGTAACAGTGCACATGAAAACAAGTGATCTCTTGTTTCTTCATGTGGAGAACAAAATGGATAGGATGTGTTGACATTAATGTACCTAATTCTATCTGCATTATTAAGTCTATTTTTAATTGTGAGCTGATAGCTTATTGCTAACTACCAAATAATAAATTCTTAACTACCAAACTATGCAGTAAATGGCCGGTTATAGTCGAACCACAGAGAGTTAGGATGCAAATGCTGTAAGCAAAAGAAAACAAAACACCCTGAAATGATGAAATCGAAACAACTAAGATGTAATGAACGTAAACAAAAAGACAAACACAAAGTAAATTTAGAAAAAAGAAACTAATAACAATGGTAAAGAAGTGGGTTGGAGATATTTTCTAGATTCTGGGATGTTCATTGATTTTTGAATATAAATAAAAGGTACTCTCACCATGGTGTTAGCCTATAGACTCGATTAAGTTCTCGTACCCCTTAATTTCTTTAAAATAGGCAAAACTAATAAGCTCTAGAAATGCCTCAATCTCCACTATAACCTAGATTAGGCTCTCTAAGTTCAATAGTGAAGACGCATTAGGTACTGAGAAACAACTAACTTAGGCCACCTACTTATAAGCTCGAAAGGTGTAACCTAAACTAATAAGCTCTAGAAATACCCCAATCTCCACTATAACCTAGATTAGGCTCTCTAAGTTCAATAGTGAAGACTCATTCTAATGACACCAAAATCATTCAATTTGATTCAGTAATCTTAAAGTTATGCCCCAAATATTTTCATATTGTTCTTATACTGAAACAGTGTTATGTACTAGACTTCCATCCAGGAATTAAAATTCTTAGAGATTGAAATGAAACTCGATTTCATTAGACAATTTGTAGCCCTATGTCTCTAGTTTACTCTAAATTAAAAATCATTCAATTTGGATAATTACAGAACAAGATATTGTCAAAATACCGAAGCATATTTAGTGAACATTTTTCAACTACATTTTCCAGCTTTTAATTTCCAACATTTCACATATAACCTATCTTGTACTTAAATCATTTCTTACCTCCTTTCTAATTCAAGAATTTTCTTTTTTCTTTACTCATAACTAATCGCCAACAATTTCTCATTTAATAATTCTAACTTCCAAGAAAAATTCAGGGTCCAACATTTTTCTTATGAAATAATCCCTTTGTTGCTTGTTGCTTCAAGTATAAAGATAACCTACATGTCTCAGATCCACCAGATTGGTTATTGGAGTGATTTTTGCTAGCTCTCTATCTACTCCTTTTATTATAATTATGTTCTCTTCAGCTTTCATTATAGATAGGATACACATAATCTCCTACCACAACCAAAAGACCACTAATTGCAGAGTGAAGGGCTTTGATATCCTCTCATAGTTTGACTCTTTGGAAAACCTGATTAGTAGAATATAGAATAAAAAGATCCATTCTGTCAGTAGTTCTTTGGAATTCACAATTAAAGTGAATTACTTAGTCAAATGAAAGTAGTTTACAATTTTACCTTCTTTGAGTTGTTAGCTATAATTATCCTTCCATTATAATGATACATATGATTGGAATGTATTCTCCATTTAGCTCCCAAAAAACTCAAGCAATATTGTAATTAAGATAGTTTTGTTTAGTCTCTAATAAGCCTAGTAAAGCATGCTTTTTCTCTATCACAATCTCCTTTATAGTTTGCCAATTAAGAGGGTCATTCAACCCTCTTGTATTCCATTTAAAAATACTCATGCAGGAGTTTAGGTAAGAGCGTGAGGAGCTCTCAACCAGTTTTTTCCCTTTGATCTGTTTAATTTTCATTTGGTGATTGAAACAACTTCAAACTCCTTTAGAGCTTTTTTCTAAATTTTAGCTTCTTCTCCCTCTAAATCTATTTTATTAGTAGCAATGATTGGATCCATTACATTAGTTGTCTCCTCCTATGAATTGGTGGCAATAATCTTTTGATTAGAGTTATTAAGTTCCTTGTCTTTAACTGCCTCTCATTTAGTCACTATAGGGTTACTTTCTTTCCCTAGTGTCTCAAAACTTGGATTATCTTCCATGTATCCCATAAGTTCATCGTAAGTCCTGATTGTAAATAGTTTTCCTCTAGGTTTCAACCTTCTATTGAAATTACTAAGTTTCCAAAGGTAGGAAAGCTAAATTTCCACCCTAGTTAACGCACTAGTCTCACCTAATTTCATCACAGGAATGATTTTAAGAAGTTCCCTATATTTTTGTGTTTCAACACATATTTTAGCATATCATATTCTATCCATTCAAGCAATTTCAGAATCTATAATAGGTGGCTTACCTATTAAGTTTTCTAAGTAGCTCAGCCCTTCAATTGTCCAGAACTCCAATGGGATATTGTGAAAATTGATCCATATTAGAATGGTGTCAATATTACACCTATTCCATTCCATCCCTGGTCTTCGCTTTTGTAGGAACATAGGCTACCCTCTAATATACTAAGGAGCTAATTCCAAAATTTATGTCAAGTTATAGTCAGATGCAAACTTTAAGATGAAGGTGTCTTCCGTAAGCATAGTCTTCTCTAAGCCTTTCTTACCCCATTTATCCACAACCCAAGCTTGAACTTAGAAAGGAGGGTCTTTTATTCCAAAAGTAACTAACACGAGCAAAAAACTAGATGGTAGCTCCAACTTTTAGCAACTCCAAAGGGGGTAAGGATCCCATCTGCCAACACTTCTTGGTAGTGACAGAGCTTGTCTCTTACAGGAACTACAATAACTTTACTTTTCTAAAAGTTACTAGATTGAGCTAAAACCCCTTCTACTACTTATGCCTTATTACAAGTTATTTTGGGGGAAGAATATCTTAACACTGAGCAGATTTAGAAAATCTTCAGATTGCTCTTGAGCCGCCTTCCTCCTTCCAGTTTAACACTCTACCTCCTTTGAGTTGTAGCCCTTCCTCCTATTAAGCTTACCTGTATCGTGGTCCTTCTTCGGTTGGCTCAGAATTAACTTCCACCTAAAACTTTCCAATAATGGAAAGCTATTGAGGGTAATTTGGTAATATTCTTTAAAGTTTATCATAAGTACAAGATTAGAGACCATGATCTTCTCCTCTTCAACAAAGCTTCGACTTGCACCTTGTGCTTTTTGCTTTTAAAGGATCCTATTTGGTTTCTCTTTTCATTTATGGTTTTATGTTTCTGTTTTTAAGTTCAATATAAAACATATTTGGTTGGCTTTTAGTTTTCATCTCTTCCAATTTTCATAACTTACAGAAACAATAAAATTGATTTTAGCTTTTATTTTTTATTTTTTCATAATTTGATTTACCATCTAACTAAACATGCGTGCTTTAATTATGTAATATTAATTAATAATAAGAACTATGACTAATATAACTAATTATTCAATTTATTTTAATTTTATAATTAAGTTCATAACAACGTCTTAGTAAAAATTTCGATATGATGCGGAGTCAAGCAACTTTACCCATAACTAGTAGAAATACTATTTTCGATAAACTCACAGGAAAAAGTTAAAAGAAAAATATTTTATAGATATTAGTTTATAAATATAATTTTACAATTTTTAGTTATATAATTAATTATTTAAATAATATAATAAAATTTTAATGAATATTTACTAATAAACAATATATAAGAGACTAAAATAAAATTATTTACTTAATTAATTTATAAAATTAATTTATCTCTAATTTTATTTAATATTTAATCATTATTAGTGGAGTTAAATTATATTGACATTAAGAATTAAACACAATTTATTTTTATTTAAAATTTAAAATTGCAATTAAAATTAAAATTAAAAATTTCAAAAACGTGTTTAATTGTTAATGTCAATTCCCTAACTTATTATGGATCTTAGTGGTCATTTTTAAATTTTTTGCACTTTTTACTTATTTCTATTCACTCCTGAATTAGTTTAAAACATATAAAATATCATTATGAAATATTAATGAAATTCATGTAGTTGGGAAGTGATAATTTTTAGTTTTTTTTGGCAAATTGGGTATTTTAATAAAAAATGATAATCGATGAAAAACAATTAAAAGTGTATAGAAAGAAAAATAATACGCAAAAAGTAGCCGTTATGTTAATAACAGGTCATTTGAATTTCAAATTCGAAAGTCATGACATAAATCACGTTAGACAAAGTTACTGAAATGTATGCGTAGGCTTCTCTGTCTCCTTTTCTGTTTATAGAGAAAATTTCTTTTCAAGATTCAAGAACTATAATGGGTAGCCTGAAAGTGGGAACGATTGTAAACGAAGAAAAGACCAAAATCCCAGTTTTCGCTGTTCTCAAGAACGGTGCCATTCTAAAGAACATATTTGTCATCAACAGGCCACCGTCACCATCTTTGGAGTCAGGCTCAGCCACTCCTGTGGCGGATGATGAGAAGCCAGAGGTACGAACAGAAGTTTTGATTGTTGGTCGACACCCAGATTGCAATATCGTGTTAATGCACCCTAGCATCAGCAGATTCCATCTTCAAATCAGTGCCAACCCCTCTTCACAAAAGCTCTATGTCACTGATCTTACGTCTGGTAAGTTATTTTTGCATTAATGGTTTTAGTTGTACTTTCGTTTTAATTTCCTTATGCAGTGGTCGGTGCCTATTTTTCAGTTCTGACTTGTTTTGATTGTAATTTTCCTTTATTTCTTCAATAGTCCACGGAACATGGGTTTCTGAGAAAAAGATCGAACCAGGGATTGCTATAGAGCTCAATGAAGGTGATACATTAAGAGTTGGAGGCTCAACCAGACTCTATAGGCTGCATTGGGTTCCTCTGAGCTGCGCATTTGAGAATGAGAACCCATTCGTTTCGGAAATGAATGTCGCTATGGTTGAAGAGAAAGAAGAGGAAAATGAAGAAGAAAAAGAAATGGAAATGGCTCAGGTGAGAGCATTCACTGCTTTGAAATTGTATGGAATCCTTTTCTTGAGCCGAGTGAGAATTTTTTGAGCCCTGAAACTAAATATGTTAATGTATGAATCTGATTTTGAGCCTATCCCAGTCTTGCGTCAAAAAGCGTATGTTTCTGAATTATTTCATATTTTTTCCTGGTGACTATGTTTAGGATGACAACATTTTTGCCGCTCAAATGGAACTTGTTGGCGAGACTGTGCCACTGGTAATGCAAGAAAAGGAGGAAGAGGAATCATGTCAGGTGAGAACTTTTATATAGAGAAGTTGAGATGAGATAGTAATTATTAATTTGTTTCACTGAACTTTGCCTGAGCTCCACAGGTCATACCTGCTGTGGCAGAACAAAATGGAGAAGAAATTCAGAGTTCGGATTCTTTTCTGCCTGGGATACCTCCCTTGCTCTTTAATGAGAATTCTGGATTCCATGGATCCGAGGGGATCATATCAGCACTCTTTACGCCTGAGACCGCTTACTTTTCACCTTGTGATAGAAAAGAAGAGATAAAAGCTCAATATAGGAATGTTAATGAAGTGATGGAAAACTCGGTTGTTCTTGGAGAAGTATCTTCCGAGGCCAAGAATGACCACTTCAACGAACAGAAGACCCCTGAATATCATCCTCCTGAAGAAGCAAGGTGTAAGAAAGAAAACACATGCATCGAAGGTGAGAAAGAATACAAAGGTTTGATGAATCTTGATTCTTCTCTATCCTTCACTACAGAAGTGGCAGAACTTTCAGAAACTGAAACAGCGGATGAAGAAAAGGATCTTATCCTGTCTGCGAAGAAGCACAATCTGGTGATAACTCGTCATTCCAAAACAGGTTATGGGAATTTGTCATTGCCACACAGTGAGTTCCCATTTTCCAACAGCCAACAAGTTAACAAAGATGACCCTCTTGTTGCTTTGCAACATTTATGCCAAGAAGGAAACCTAGAGAAATGTGATAAAGATAAGATCCTCAAAGAAATGGAAAGTCAGAGTTTTCGAACAAAAGCTGAATGTGCAAGTGTCTTTGCTCCTACACTTCCAACAGAATCAGTCAACTCGTCTTCGCCTTTTGAAGAACTTAATGACGGAGTCATTGACAGCAGAGGAGCACAGACACCGGAATCAAAGGTTGCCGGAAATGAAATCTTGGGAAAATTAAATGACAATGTAAAACAGTTTAATAGCTCTTGTATCCTATCAGAGAAAAGATCCAGCTCGCTGAATATTTGGTCAAGAAGAGGTAAACTTGCAACAGAACTATGCCTACAAACAAGTGAAAGGAGCACGAAAATCCAGCGTTCCGCTGAAATTGATTGGGAGAGTCAAGAGGATTCTGAAAACATACGATTTGGTAAGAAGCTTTTTTCCGGTTCAAAAGTGATGGATGAAGTCTTTACCCTGGACAAGGAAAATTACACCCCAAATACTCGTCGGAAGTCCATGACAAAGAATAGTAAGCTGGAAGAAAGTAGGACAAAGTCTGGAACCTCACCCTTTGCTTCCAGAGTTACTTCTTGCCCCAGAACCTGCGCAGAAGAAGATATTTTTGCCTTTTCAGGCAAGGAGAACCAGACACCTAAATTTCTGAAGCGAAGGACATCTGTAAAAAAAACTTCTAGGAACCAAGTGAAGTTAGACCAAGATATGGTGTTAAAGAAGAGTGTAGCAGAAAGGATACCATTACAACAACTATTCGTGAATTTTCCTGGAAGTAGAATGTCTAAAATTTCAGTACTTAATTCTGCTTCCAAAAGCTGTAATTCTTCTGATTATATTGAGATTAGGCAGAGGAAGAATGATGATCCTGTTTCTGTAAGTTGGATAATTGGTAGCTGGTACTTTTTATAATTTGTCCAAGCTTTTCGTGAGTGTAACCCTTTGAGTTATATGTAATTGCAGATCAACCCGGTTCATGATGGAAGAAGGAGCTGGACTGTACTAGCAGACGTAACTTCTCTTCTGGACAAGGGATCAAGGAAGTCGTTGAAGCTTTTACAAGGCCTCAAGGGCACTCGTCTAATTGTTCCAAGAATGGGTAACAATAATCTTTCGCCTTCAGCATCAAATATGGTAATATGAAATTATATTTCTCAACACATTCATGTCTCTTAAACATCAGTCATCAGCCAATTGGATTGTTTGAAGAGAAAGGGAACTTTATTCAGACGAAAATCAGAGGCATCTTTGGCATTAGACTGGATAGATGAATGTTTGCTAGAGACAAAGTGGTGGATTCACGTTCAAAGCTCAGAGGAGGAGCAAAGACCTATGGCACCAACCACTCCTGTTTCTCCTCGGTCTCATTTCAGTGATGGAAGTCGGGGCGAGACAAGCATCTCAGTGCCATTCTTGGTCCGTGGGAGTATATTGGAAACTTTTTCACCAACAGCAGAGGACCATATCCTTGACTGTGCTGTTTCTTATAGAAAAAAGAACAACGATGGACAACTCGTCCTTCTTAGCGATGATGTTACTCTAAAGATTAAAGCAATCGCCGAGGTACAGACGTCGGTCCACTTTTCTTGATCCTTTGTTCTATGTATCTTATTTTAAATTGTTTATCTGTTATCGTTGCTGCAGGGTTTTATCTGCGAGACAGCCCAGGAATTCCGAGACAGTCTCGTGAATCCCTTCTCTGATAGGTTTCTATGGACAGGTAGCACCCCTAGGGGACAAACATGGTCGGTCTTGGATGATATAGTTTTGAAGGAGAGGTACTACCAAACCCGTTCAAAGAAGAAATCCAAGGTAGAAGGGTCAAATGGTTTGAAGTCGATTCTGCCATGCAATTGGCTGATGAATGAGTCGACGTAGTAGTATTTGCTCGGTAGCTTCTGTGTTGTGGTGCTTATTACTGCTGAAGATCACTGACACGGAGAAGATTAGGTTATAGAATTTTTAAGCACAAGTTTTACGTTTCTTTATAATCCAAAGATTGTCGTGATTTTCTGTCTGTTGGATTTATATTCTCGCTCTGCTCACTATATCAAACATGCATTTGATAAAAGCCTATGATTCCCACGCAGACCTCATTGCCTCTGATGACATTACAGCAAAAAGAGCTTAAGTAAGACACAAGTGTAACTATAAAACAATTATTGTTATCTTTTTATTAAGACAACAAAATTTATACCGTTAAATAAAATAGTGTCGTTGTAAATGCATTACAGCAAAAAGAGCTTAAGTAACAGACAAAAATAATTATAAAACAATTATTGTTATCTTTTTTATTAAGACAACATAATTTATACCGTTAAATAAAATAGTATTGTTATAAATGAAACGTGACAAATTATTTTTATTAGGCAATAAAATGAATAATATTGCTTAAAATTTTAACGAATATTACAAAACAGTTTCAAACTATAGCAACAAATATCAATATTGTAAATGAAGTCCTTTCTGCATAAACAAAAGAAAAAAAAAACTGATTATGAGTTGTAAAGTAAAATATGACAACAGTTTGAATAATGTTACTTTTCAAGTTTTGACTATGGCAATAGAATAATTTCAAACAATAACAACAATGTTAAATAGATATTACAACAATTTAAGTTTTTATAAGGTAATAAAGTGATTTTTTATAAAATAATTTATAACAACAAAAGCAACAATTTATTCTTTTGTTACCAATAATATGTCAATGTAAAAGCAAATTCTTATCATTAAATAGGCAACATCTATATATATACATTAAAAACAATATACATACATTAATGTATATCTTAATTTCTTACATACTTTCAAATGTAAACGACCAAGAAATTGCAATTATATATGCTATATAGTCTATAAGAACTTATAAAATTCAACCTTTAATATATTCAAAATGCAGAAGTAAAAAATCATTAGCTAAAATATTCACCTACATATCTTCCTCCATTTCGTATGGAATATAAGTGAATTAATCTAAATGCTAAACAAAACCAAAGTGTACGGGCACTTCAAAATCCTTCACCAAATACATCGTTATCCCCTCCTAATCATCTCCTTCCTAAAAAAAAAGAAAAAGAAATAAGAAATAGATTAGAATTATAAAACTACTATACTTATAAAAAAGTTAATATATCTAAAGAATGAAATTCTAACTACCTTATTTTTACCTCAATTTAATCAAGATAAATAATATAGTCCAAAAACTAATAACATGATTATTCAGTTCTTTTTATGAACAAATTTAGAAATCATGAACATAAGCAATCAATCTCAACAAAAAAGATAACAAGATAATTTACAAAAACAGTGAATTAAGGAAATTTGTCACCTGATATTTTTTATGTTGATATGTATGGTTTAGAGGAATATAAGATTCCTTTCTTGATTGAACAGGTGTGATCAATTTACAAAGAATTTTTGTATTAGTGGTGTTAGCTTGCCCAAGTTAAGATTGAATGAGGGAGAACATTTGTTTCATCATTTCTTCTCTATTAGCTTTATCTTGTTCTAGTTATTTTTTTATTTCTAAGCAATCATTTTCTCTTGTTCTGGTTCCTTTCTCATTATATCCTTTTCAACTTCTACTTTTTAGTTCATCTCGTCTTCCAATGAATTCTTTATGGATTGAAAATATTCATTAGGAACTTTATACAAGGCCCTTTCAAAAAGTTTGTTATGTCTAGACCTTATCACTCCCATTATTAGCAACAACTTCATCAAGCTTTTAACTATCATTTTCCTTTTGCAATTCTTCAATGCGAGCCTACAAAAGAACTAGTAAATGTAAGCGTCATATATGATTTAAAAAACCTAATATAATTCTAGTTATACTAGAGACAACTCATTTTGACAAAAAGAACAAATCAACACAATAAGAACCAAATGAAATGGAATCATAAACAAATGAAATAAGAAATAAAGTTGGACATCTCAATAAAAGTAGCAACAAAGTAGAAAATTATTACAAGAACAACATTACTCACAATTTTCTGCCTTATAGCTAAGATTGTTTGTACACTTTTCCAAGCTTTCTTTTATAAGTTTCAATAAAATTTTCATCATTAGAGAGTGGAGTTTTATCATCTCTTTCATTTTGACATCCATGGAAACAATTGTTAAATTAGAAATAATTTAGAAAATTGACGCAATTTCTTGATAGATTATAACTCATTGAAGAACTTAACAACTTAAAATAAATACTTACAAAGCTCTTAGGACCAATGGTGTGCATTCCAGTTTGTTGTTTTCTATTTTGAATATTTATGTTAGCAATTTGCTACAAATTAAAACATTATATTAAATAGATATCAAGTAATAAATTTGTAAAAAGTAATAATAATTATCATAACTTAACATCTGGGTGGTTCCAATAAGAAATGAGCTCCTTAAAGACTTCTTTGCTTATATAGTTGGGACGATTGGCCATTCTTTTTACATTTGTGATATATTGTTTGAAATGCTTTTGCTTTACTCTAGACTTGTAACTTCTCCTTGCATCTCCAACAGTTTTCAAAATCCATTTTTTAACCTTTTAATGGTATAATATATCTCTTCTGCATTGATATAAATATTTAAATTTCATAAATCAAAGTTGAAAGGATCATCAAGATAATGATTTCTTATGTTAACATATTCCAAAATAGATTCTTTGGGAATCTTTCACTAATTGACATAGTGTAGACGTGTAAGATTTCGTTTACGAGCCATAATACTGAAGAAAAGTGTGAATTCAGTCAACGTCTTCTCATCATGATCACAATTTTAATTAAGTTGCCAAGCAAAGACCCTTATGGAATTCTTCCCTCAAATAAGCTCTCAACTATGTTCTTATCTGTTGGGAAGTGTAGAAGGGTTAAAATTATTAGATTGCATAAGCAAAAATAAGATAAACTGGTTCTCTTTCATAATCTTATTAAAATTACTGAAATGTATAAGCAACAGTAAGATAAATTAGTTCTCTTTTATAATCTTATCTTCTTTCCACCTTAATTACTCCAAGCACAAATGATTAAAATAATTGGTTCTCCAATTTCAAAGGAAATGGTGCTCAAGGGACTTGTTTAGATTTTCCACACAAGTAAAGCAGTAGAAACACACATAATCAACAAAACAAGTTGTAGTTCACACATTATTGTCCATCTTCTTATGCAAATAAAGAAGGGTGATTAAGTAGTACATTATTCATATGAAACAAAAAATTATGGCTCTGTATTACAAGTTAGATCAAAATGTAGACTGAAATTTTGTTGGAGTTATGTAAATATAATGCCCTGGAAAGCAAGTGTATTTACTTATAACTTAATTTTCTTCCAGTTACTTTTTGTAATGAAAATATTTATTATTAATAAAACAAAAAATTTTGGTTTCATTTGTATGAGCATAATATAACTAGTCAAAAGGTACCAAGATTCTTTTGTAAGTAATATACATATACATGGAGATGTATGAGAAACATGTATATTATTAGAATCTAAATTATTTGATTCACAGTTGAATAATCAAGTTGGTCGTTTGATTATGGTTTAGATTGTAGTGTAGCGATTTATCTCCGTATAAGTAAAAGGGTTTACTCCAAGGGAATGATGAGTTTCATATCATGATAGTAGTTGACTATTGATAATGGCACTAGTAATCTTGAATCATGATTGTTTTTAAAAAATTAAGTAGGTCATTACTTTAATCTTAAAACATACACCTTAGTATTCTTTTATTACAAACAACAATCTCGATGAGTGGTAAACTCATATGTGTTTCATTATAATTCTTGATATGATTGGAATTGATTTTTACAGAGTATCAATTTAGTGTTTGCATATTGGAATTATTAATTGAAACATGTATCAGGGAACATTCACTTAAATAAAGAGTTCATAGTGATATCATCATTTCTAAATGTTTTACGAAGATTGGTGATTAAACTGGCGCCAGTAGTTTGATGAACTAGCTATCCATAAAGTATTAACATCAAGATGAGATCTTGTGTGTTAATCACCATATTGAGTAAAACGGGAGATCTAAAAGAAGAAACCAACACAAGAGCAAAACAGTAATTTTACCTTTTATTATGTGGATGGCTATAATATGGTTCATAATAAAGTTTGCAATTGGAGATCTAATTGGAAACATGTATCTCATAATATTAGTAATTCAAGAGTTCACCTAATTGTCTTTAGTATAATGAAATTTGGTTAATAAGCTGGAATTAATTCTAATCAGATTAAACTAATTCTGGGCTTATTAGAGCTTGAATTATATAAATCCAATTAGATTCCTCACTTGGCTTCTAGGAAGGTTATCAAGCAAAGTAAGAAATATAAATTGAGATTACTGGAAATAAGAAAGAAGAAAGGATCGAATTAGATTAGGAATAATAATACCGGAACAATTTAATTAAGAGTTAATTAAATTGGGTATTAAAGCCTATGAATGAATGTTGGGCTTACAATAATTAATTGTTAATTAGAAGCCCAAATGAACATTTAAGATTAGGCTGGACTTTGGTTTGATTTGATTAATTAGATTAGTTAAATTGAAACAAAGTTATTAAAGGAAAAAGAAGGGTATATTTCGATTTTATAGTTACATGTGCAGCTGCACATTTAGCATTGAATTGCTAAATTTAAGATGGTTTTTATCATCGTTAAATGGAGTAATGATCTTATCGTTAAATGATTTAATAGTTGTCTTTTAATGATGTCATGTAACCTTTTAGCATTCATTTGATTAAAGAAAGAGGAGGTGCATTTGATGTACTCTCTAGTTTCTTTCATCTCATAACCGAAAATGAGAGGGCCTCATTTATTGGCTTCTTTATGTTTGATTAAAGAATGAAGTGATGCATTGGATGCATTTCACTTATTTCTTTCATTTATAACTGAAATTGAGAGAATAAGAAGAAGAGTTGTTGCATTTTTTACTCACTCTCTCCTCTCTTGTATGTGCTAGCCGAAACTTGAATGAGAAGAGTCTCATTTTTGTTTTCTTTCAACTAGCATTTCTCTCAATTCAACACTAAATGTGACTATCACATCTTTGAATTACTCTATCCAAATTGATTAAACACATTTCAAAAGAGTCTCCAAAAACTGAAAAATCATCCATTAACACCTCTATTATATTTTCGATCATATCGGCAAAGATAGACATTATACTTCTTTGAGATGTAGTTAGGGCATTGCATAATCCAAAAGGCATTCATCTATACACGAAGGTACTATAAGGGCAGGTGAATGTAG
Organism: Erythroxylum incrassatum; assembly: GCA_026546855.1. Taxonomy (NCBI): domain Eukaryota; kingdom Viridiplantae; phylum Streptophyta; class Magnoliopsida; order Malpighiales; family Erythroxylaceae; genus Erythroxylum; species Erythroxylum incrassatum. The sequence goes on along the minus strand of JANVCL010000212.1, from coordinate 12,062,559 downwards.
TCTTTTCATGATCATCAGGATAGATGAAGATCTTATTGTATCCTGAATATCCATCTAAGAAGCAGTAAAACAAATGCCCAACCACCCTTTCTATCATCTGGTTTATGAATGGGAGAGGAAAATGATATTTTTTAGTCAGTGAATTGAGTTTGTGATAATTTATGTAGTTTGCGATAATCTATGCACACTCTCTATCCTATGACCGTTCTAGTTAAAAGTACTTCTCCACTTTCGCTTTCCACCTTTTTTAGATGCACATTGTGCTGGATCCATTCACTATTGAAGATGGGATAAATTATCCCTACATTTAAGAGTTTAATTATTTCCTTCTTGACCACCTCCTTCATGTTAGGGTTCAACCTTCATTAACGCTCCCTCACCATTTTACATCCTTCCTCGAGGTTTATTCGGCATATGCAAACATTTGGGCTTATAACTCGAATATCAGAAATCTGCCATCCGATAGCCTTCGTTCCTTTTTCTAACAACTGCTACCACCTTATTTTCTTGTTTCTCATTCAATTAATTGGAGATGATGATCAGTAACGTTTGACCTTCACATAGAAAGGTATATTTGAGATGTGTAGGTAAAGGTATAAGCTCTAATGTGGGTGGTTCTTCTTTGGATGGCGGTATGGGTGCTTCAGTCTGGACTAATATATCTTGATGCGTTTGAAGACCCAACTCCTCCATCTCATCATCTCTTTTAGACTCAAGCTTCTCATATCCATTATCTATCTCTACTTATTCTTGCAAATTTTGATTCGTAATTTCAGCCTTTATGCATGTGTTGCTTGCTGTTGGATTCTTTAAAGCCTTATTCATATTAAATTTGATCTAATATTTTCCTATTCAAAGTGTTAATTTCCCTTCGTGAACGTCACTTATATGTTTCCTTGTATTCATAAACGGTCAACCAAGGATTAGTGGACAGTTCTTATCTTCTTCGAAATTGAGAACCATAAAGTCTACAGGAATAATTAACTTATCCATTTGCATCAGAACGTCTTCCACAGTCTTTTAATAGATTGATCAGCTAGCTAAATTAACAATGATGTTCACTTGACCTCACCCAACCCCCACTTCTTGAATATCGATAAAGGCATAAGATTAATACTTGCTTCTAAGATGCAAAAGCACTTTGTGGATTCAAATTCACCAACCACGCAAGGTATTGTTAAACTTCCTGGATCCTTCCATTTAGACGGCATCTGGCTGGTGACTATAGAACTATAGGGGCCAGTTAGAACTACTGTCTGGTTATCTTCCCAAGTATGCTTCTTTGATAATATATCCTTTAAAATTTTGGCATATTTAGGCATGCGTTCCAAAGCCTCTACAAATGAGAGATTTATTTGTAATGTCTTTAATTTCTCAACTAATTGTGCAAATTGGCGATCCAGCTTCTTCTTTTATAATCATTGAGGAAAGGGAATCTTGAGTTGATATGGTGGAGGGGCAACATAAGGAGGGTATTCACTCATATCCACTTCTTTCTTCTTTTCTTGCTCTTTCTCAACAAGAGGAAAGGGCTTCTCTATTGTCTTTATGGGTGGTTCAAGTTCCTTCCCACTTTGAAGTTTAATAGCCTTTAGTTGGTCCCTCGGTTTTGATCCCAAAGTGCTAGGAAGAATGCCCATATTTCGTGTAGAGAAAACGTTTGACAATTGGTTTACTTGAACCTCTACATTATGGATAGAAGAGGCATGATTCTTTGTTACTTGTTTAAATCTACCTTACAGGTCTTTTATGCATCATCTAGGGTTCCAAGCTTGTCTAAAATTTTATCCAGTTTGGATTCCATCGAACTCAATTTGTCTTACTGGAAACGTGATGGCCTTTGAGGTTTAAACTATCCTCCAATGTTGTTTTTCTACCCAGGGTTATATATATTGGAGTAGAGAATATATCCCCCTCCTCGACCGTATTGGGTTTCCATGTAGTTTACTTGCTTTGATCCATCATCCTTCATCAAGACGTAATCGACTGTATCATGATCCATCTGCCCACAGAGCTCACACTTCAGTTGAACAACTTTTACTGTATTTGAGGATGAAGCCTTCATGTTGTTTAGCTGTCGAGTTAAATTATCAATTTTAGCTTGCATTTCTGTCATTTGATCGACAACTACAACTCCTTTTTACTCATGAAGAGTTGCAGGTTGTCTACTCCACTTGTTCATCCATAAATAGCTATTACTTGCCATTTCTTCTAATAGCTTTTCTGCTTCATCTACTGTCTTCCTCATAAGTGATCTTCTTGAAGACGCATCAATTGTGCCTCTTATATGTAGGGTTACTCTGTTATATAACGTTTGCAAAAGAAATTTTTTAGGTAGGTTATGTGTAGGCATTTTCTCTGCAAGACCTTGTATCGTTCCCACGCTTCATAAATTGATTCTCCATCACCCTATTGAAAGTTTGTGATCTCTTTGATAATCTTCATAGTCTTGGTAAGGGAAAAGTATTATCTAAGAAGGCACGAACTAATTGGTCCCAAGAGGTGACATTAATCGGATTGAGGGAATGGTATCAAGCTTTTGCTCTATCCCTTAAGGTAAAAAGGAAGAGTCTTACTCTTACAACATCCTCTGACATCTGTTGATAAGAGAAGGTACCACAAATTTCAATTAAATTGATAATATTTGCGTTCAAGTCTTCATTCGTTAATCCATAAAATTGCACATTTTGTTGAATCATATTTAAAAGGGCTGGTTTGGTTTCAAAGAAAGCTGCTTGCATGGGTGGCCTAGTTAGTTGCATTGAAGCCTAGTCTCATGAAGTCTATAAGGGTTCTTGGTTGATGCCCTTTGTTCGCTCCTTGATTCAAATCTCGTTGAAACTCCTTGGCCATTGTTACTTTTATAGTTTCTTCTTCTTCTTCACGTCGAGCTCTTTTAATTGAACGTTTTAAACGAGGGATGTCAAGCTCTGCAGTTTCAGCCATGTGACTGGAACTTCTTGTAACTCTTGTGTTCATGTAAGAATACAAATACACACAAAAAATGGGAAGAACAGAAAAACTTAAAACTAACTAAAACACCTTAAACTAAGACAACTAAACTATTATTCACCCCCCCAGCAATGGGGCCAAAAGCTTGATTGTGTCGTTTGAGCATTAAAATGTATAAGCCCTCAAATACCGCAAACGCACGGATTGCAACTGTAGTATAAGAGGTGTCGATCCCACGAGAAGGGGGACTAATCTAATTCTATGTTATCTAAGGCTAAGGAAATTGAAATAACGGAAATAAAATTCATAAGAAAAGTAAATTTGAGAAATTGATTGGCAAGAGTTGTAATTTAGAAATTAACACAAAAATAAATGAAATTTTAACAATGCAGAAACCCAATGAAAATCAATCAAGAGAACTAACCAAGTTATGAGAAAGGAGATTTTACCTATTATTAATGCTAACCTAGTGGATTATATGTTAATGGGGCGTCAGTTCTAGACGATCCTAAGGCTGATTACTCTCTCTCGAGTTATAACTATTAAACCATAATTTATAAACCCTAATTGGATTATGAAATTTGGAATCTCTCAATTAACAAAAGATCGCAATCCTAATTAGATCTATAGCAATCTAATAAACTATCAGGTCTTACACAAGATCTCTCTCTGCACAATTACCGATCTGATTAGTTATGAGTTCTATTGAATCACCTAGCTGTCATTAATTTGATTCAATCGTTTTTTTTTGTTCACCCTCTTAACTTATTACCGAATTATGCAACAACACAACAAATCACAATACCCAATTCAAATAACACAAAATAAACTCGGATAACATTAAATCAAAATAAAATCCCGAAGGAAAGTTTAGAAGAACATCAATATTCCAAATCTTATCATCATACTATTCATCTCAATTCCATACATAAATAAAATCGAAACGAAAAGGAAATAATGACTTGGAATAGACGATGGAAGGCAGCGACATCGAAAAACCTCCTGATCTTGGAAGTACATCAAGTCAGCTTCATCCTTCTCTTCCTTCTTATTTTTTCTCTCTCTCGGTATTCTCTCTTTAGGGTTTCAAGTGTGGCTGCACAAAAAACCTCCCCTTTTTCTCTTCACTTATTGTTCTTTAAATAGTCTTTTATGTTTTAGGTAACCCTAGGGTTTTTTAAAGTTCAAAAAGTCCCTCAAAACATGAAGTTCTTAAGCGTCTGCACGACACAGGCCATAATCGTGGCTTACATCTGAGCCTTCTGTCACAATCGTGGCATGCAGGCCACGATCATGGGCCATTCTTGGAGCTTTTGTCACTATTGTGGCATGTCTACCATGATCGTGGGCTTATGTTATGGCCCAAGTTACCTCCAAAACTCCTTCATTCTTCGATATTGACCCTGAAATACCAAAAAAATCACATCAAGGTACCTTAAAAACATAGTATTTAAGCTCAAAAACTTGTACTAACCTATAAAACACTTAAAACACAAATAAATAACAAACTAACACAATTATAACCTAAGCACCTACTAAATGATCGAATTAGCGGCTAAACACATATCAAACTATGCCTTAAAACACGATGTAATTTAAACTTGTCAACATGTTAACTGCTGCAATGTGTTTCAACTTCAGGAGAGTTCGTTGAGAATACAACCATTGAATAACACTAAAAAATGTATTAGCTTGTATTGGATAGATATATCTCATTTTAATTGCTTCCCATATACAGTTGGTGATCTCATACATAAAGAATAAGTGATCTTTTGTTTCTTCCTCTACTAAACAAAAAGGACATAAAGTTTAACATTAAAATACGTGATTCTATCTATTGTGTTAAGTCGGTTATGAATAGTTAGCCACAGAAGAAAGGAAGTTTTAGGTGGTATGATCCTGTTCTAGATAATTCTATACCACTCCACTGCTGGTTTCTTCAACCTTAAGTAGTCTCTCGTGAGTTTATTAGAAAGATGATGAGTAGGTCGATTATGCCAGAAGAAGGTGTCTTGATTGAGAGGATTGGGAGAGTATTGAGGTTGCAAATGAATAATGGTTACAGGGAACTGCCAACTACTCCCATTGATGAGTGAGTCCATTTTTGTGTGAAGTGGGAGATTGATAGAATTCCTTAGTTCACTTGAGGAGTTAATGAGAGCTCCCTGACCTAACCAGTTATCAAACCACAAAGATATTCGCTTCCTATTGCTGATGGAGCAAGATATATAATTTTGTACAAGATTTTTCATTTAGAGAAATTGGTTAAAAAATAAGGAGTTGGATGCTTTCTTGCTGACTTCCTATATGCCTCTCCCTTTGAGAAAATAGGAATGTATCCATCTGATCCATAATGATTTTCTATCTTCAAGGATCCACCAAAGTTATTTTAAAATGAGTGTTTGATTAGTGAGTTTCATTGAATAAACACTGAGTCCCCCTTCTTCTTTCGAATAACAAATGTTTGACCATTTAACTTTTGCACTTCCCTTTACACCATTAGAGCGATTCCATAAGAAGTCTTTGAAGATTCTCTCAATTGTCTTGGAAACAGTCTTTGAAAGGAAAATGTGGAGCTCCACTATATGTGTAGAGAGTTGAGAACTAATTTTATGAGCTGCAACTTCCCAGTAAGGATGGAAATTTATTCACCCAAGAGTTGATTCTTCTCTGAATTTTCTCTATAATAGGATTACATTTAAGGAAAGAAAGTCATTTGGTGAGACTAACGGATCTATATATAGCAGAAGTGGAGCTTTTGCCATCATCCCAGTTTTGGAAGCAATGTGTAAAGCCATCCGAGAAGCACCTTTTGAAATTATGAACTGACTTTTATTGAATTTGATTTGTAATTCAGAGACTTCTTTAAATTTATTAAGAGCCTTTATATAACTAGTATGGATTCCACTTTTGCATTGCAAAAAAGAATGCTTTCGTCTTTTATACTATGATTTTGTATATGTATTTGTAATCTAAAGATTCAAAATAGGTATTTTTAAAGCACGCTTTTGTATGGGTGCTTTGGAAATAGATGGGTTGTAAATAAAATAGTGTCACCCAAACTTAAATCGGAACTGGAGACCTTCAGACTATGTTTAGTTGGATGTAAAGTTTTTAATGGAATGGAATAAAATGGTTTATAATGGAATAGAACGTAAATGGATGTAATATTAAAAAATTGTTAATTGGGAGGGATGAAAGAGTTCATAATGTAATATAATGAAATGTTGTTTGGATGAAAGTTTTATAATGTGATGTAGTATAAAGTTGTTTATCATTTTACATTCCATCTTAAACCCCCCAAAATCGGAGATTTTTCATTTTAACTATTTATGCTTGGTTGAGGTTTATTAATAAAATGAAATAGAATGGTTTATTAATAAAATGAAATAGAATGGAATGTAATATTATTCCGTAGTTTGGGATGAGGATTTATAATGAAATGAGATCGAAGATGAGGGTTTCATATTATATCTCATTCCATCCTAAATAGTAAAAATTAAAAATCATCTAATTTTTGTGTTTAAAATGGAATATAAAATGATAAACAACTTTATACTATATTACAATATAAACTCTTCATCTAAACAACATTTCACTATAATTTATTGATTAAGTAGTACATATTAATATTTAGTATATATATTAGTCATGACCCTGCATTATTAATTGTTAATTATTATATATTAATATTCAGCATATATGCACTATTAATTGTTAATTATTATATATTAATATTCAATAAATATGTAGCTGTTAAGTAGTCATGCCTGTGACTTAATAGTTATAGGTGTGACTCCTATGTACGGTTGTGACCTGCTAAGTAGTCAATCACAGGCGTGATTCCCATGCATGGTTGTGACTTAATTAATTAACACCTATATAATGTTATAACTAATTAATTAATCTTTATATAATTAATAATAATTAAAATATAATAAATTAATGTATTTATTAAAATATAATTTATTTATAAATTAATTATTTATCATTAACTTTGAAGTTTATTCAGGTATAATTAATAATAATTAATATAAAATTAATTAATTGATGTATTAAAATATAATTAATTGATTAAGTATTACATGTTAATATTTATTATATATGTTATTGCATTATTAATTGTTTATTATTATTAATTATTATATATTAATATTCAGTATATATATGTATCTTCACTATATATATATATAGCTTAAGTAGCCACGACGTGATATTGGAGTTGTTATTTTGTTCCTATAATACATTTAAAACATATAAAAATATATCTAATTAATTAATTAATTATGACATATAATTAATAATAATTAAAATATAATAAATTAATTGATTTATTAAAATATAATTTATTTATAAATTAATTATTAATCATTAACTGTATAGTTTATTAAGTTATAATTAGTAATGATTAATATATAATTAATTAATAGATTATAAATTTATTTATAAATTGATTATTAATTACTAGTTGTTTAGTTTATTATTTACCGATTAAATTATAATTAATAGATTGATTACTTATTATTATTATTAAGTTAATTAAGTATAAATTCACAACAATGACTTAAGTGTCACTGTGACAAAGATAACTTTTCCACTTCTTAATTTAACATATTTAGAGTATAGTTAATTAATTAATTTTGATGTAATTGGTAATGATTAAAATGTAATAAATTTATTAATTTATTAAATCATACTTTATTTACAAATTAACTATTTTTCACTGACTGTTAAATTTATTCAGTTTTAATTAAAAATATTTATATATAATTAATAAATTGACATATTAAAATATAATTAATAGATTAAGTAGTTAATATTAATATTTAATATATATGTTAGTCAAGACCCTACGCTATTAATTGTTAATTTTTATTAATTATTATATAATAATGTTCAGTATGTACGTAACTCTTTAATTGTTTTTTTTACATTAAAACAAAACGCAGAGCAACAAAATCAAATAGAAGAGGCAAACTAACCCCAAGCCAATAGGCTAACCCCATACAGCCAGGCCTATACCTCCTCTGAACCACATC
>JANVCL010000212.1:12039503-12054028 GCA_026546855.1 Erythroxylum incrassatum | reverse complement strand
ATTATGGTTGTCGAGACAAAAGGAAGCAACTCTTACAGACATTATGGTTTAATGTGTTGTTATATCACAGGGACACGTGGATGGTTCTAATATTCAGGATTTGAGGCATATGGTGAGAAAGACAAGTGTCCTATGCAAGAGTAACTGTAGGAGGAATTTGTCATTGAAGTTACGTTCATAAAGATTAATAGCAGAGATAAAGTGAGAGAGAGGTGTGGAAAATGTTATGAGTGATCTCTCTGTATTCTTTTCCCTCCTGCATTTGTCTTCTTCTCCTTTACTGGGTGATATTCTTTTTCTTAACATGTTTTCCCTTGTGTTGTATTGGATACTTAATTTTTAATGTGATTGTATATCAGAATTTCCTCTACTTCTAGTCTCTGTATTCTTTCAGTAGGTTGAACATTACATATTGGTGCTTTCATTGAGAGATAAGGCATGGCAGATAACACGTCTAAAAGATTTATCAAATGAGTTAAAACGTCTTACTGATATGGTAGACTAATTGAATCATCTTAATGCTGGACGAATGGACATATTAGAGAGTTCAATGAGTCGTGTAGATAGACTGGAATTTTCTTTAAGCGATGGATTCATTGACCTAAAGTGTGGATCGTCTACAATAACCACCTTCTAACACTAATTCCAATATAGACCCTGGTACAAACTGGTTTTTGGCTTTGGAACCTATACTGATTGATGAGGAAATAATAAATAGGAGCTAGTTTAATAGAGGAAACTCGGCCTCAAATACTCACGTATTTTATTGATTTAACTCTCATCCATTAGACTTGCTATTCAAAGACTTAAATAGTCAAAAAGAGCCAAACACTTAAGCATAATTTAAGGAACTACTACCTATTCAATCGCCACTAAATCCTAAGCAGATGCTAACCCAAGAATAATTCAACAATTTAAATAACTAATTTAGTAGACACGTAACAGACCCCAATGCTTCGTCTACGTCCCAGTCTTCCCAACCACTTCACATTAGATGAGTGAAGTTGGATTTCCCTAAGTTCGATGGCACCAATCCTCTCAATTGGATTTTCTGTACAAAACAGTTCTTTTCCTACTACGATACTCCTGATCCTTAACGTTTAGTTGTTGCTGGAATAAATATGGAAAGTTCAATAGTACCTTGGTTTCAAATGCTTTAGAAATTGCGACAATTCTAGGCTATATATTGATAGATGCAATCAAACACCAGTTTAGGCCTTCTCAATTTGACTGCCAGCGGGTGCAGTTGTTTAAATTGACTCAAACTGGGTTGGTTGCTTCTTACTATTATAAATTCATATTTTTGGTTAATCAAGTTAATTATTGGGTTAACAGAAGATGCTCTTCTAAACTGTTTTGTTAGCAGACTAAAGCCCCATATCTGACGAGATGTTATGGCATAATCTCTATCAACTCTTTTAAAGGTTGTGAATCTGGTTAGATTATTTGATGAGAAGGATAGTATTCCGCCTTACTCGGTGAGACACAAGACAATGTCTGTGTCCTTAAGAACAACAAATCTATATTCTTATACTAGTAACTACAAATCAGAAATCTAATGTTGTTCCTTTACTTCCTACACTGACTACAAAACCACTGCATCTAGTTAAGCATATTTCACTGGTAGAAATGCAAATAAGGCAAGAGAAGGGCTTATGTTACAACTTTGATGAAATTTTTTTGCCATCTTATAGGTGTCGAATCGTCAATTTATGCTATTAGCAACTGATCCTGATGAAGGGGAGGACTCACCTCCAGCCAAGAAGCTCATTGTTTGGTGAAGTTTCAAGGAAAGTTGATTTTAATCTTTTGAAGTTTTGAAAGGTTTTTTGTTCAAAGAGCTTAGGATATGTATAGGTATGAACATTCTAAGATCAATTTCATGCATTTAGTTCTTTGGTTTTTCTAATTTGAATTCTATTGATTTGGGGTTTTTGTCAATATTGAAGAAAATCAAGGGAGCAAGAGGAGCAAGATGAGAGACATCCTTCAGCAAGTTTTCAAGCAAGGAAACTAAAGTGGGTTACATTTTTATACTTGCGTTACTAAGTTATAAATTTCTTCAAATAAATGGAATTAAATAATTTTTCCAACTACCTCATAAATGTGCATTTATTGTTCTTTAAATAATTGAGAATTTGCCATATGATGTTGTGTGTCGATTTTGGGAATGAATTCTAATTGCTTCGCAATTGTTGTATTTGTTGCTTTTGATTGAGTTGAAAGATGGCTTTTATGCTTGGTATAGGAATATGGTTGTTGAATTGTGAAATAATGATGGGAATGCATGTGAAATATATCATGTTCATGAAACACAAGTTTTAAAAAATGTGCCATATGGGCAAAATAATTTCAGTTCATGAATTACATGTTATATGGGTTTGGTGTAGTCCATCCAAGAATTGTCACGTGCACGTTAACCAAGTTAAGGCTTCTCCCGCCTGCCCACTAGCGGCACGGAGCTCCTTTATAGACTGCCTCATGTTTACAACTATACAAGACCATTATGTGGAATTGGGTAATTCGTCATGTTTATGGACCTGCCTGAACCATTGTGATGTGCTTATGTGTTTACATGTGTTGACAAGTTTGATGAATGCTTGACTTATGTGAATTGTGAATTGGTTTGACAAGTTGAGAAATATATGTTTTATGGATTTTTGTGAAAAATTTCTATGATCATGAAGGTTTTCAATGTTTTTTACTTATTGCCGGTTATAAAAGTGTTACCCACGAGCGTTAAGCTCACCCCCACTCCTTCCCATCCATAGGGAATGAGCAAGATATCGAGTGATCGAGTTGAGCATCAAGGCATCACTCCTATTTGAACTTTTGTTCTTTTGAATTTAGAATTTGTAAAACAAGGCTTTAGTTGCATTTTGAGAAATTATTGTTTTTGCAAAGTTTGTATTTTGGATTATGTTGTAAGGTGGTTCGAAATGCCCACTAAAGCGTTGTAAAACTCTTGTTTTGATGGGAATGAAATATATATACATTATGTTTGTTTATGGCTTTTCAAGTTCTTACATTGCTATTTTCAAGTTTTCATAAGGGTAAGAATTGTGTTCTGAATCCATGGGAAAATCTGGAATGATATAAGTAGAACTGGTAAAAATTGTTTTCTTGGAACTTGTAGATGATCTTTCTAGCTTTCCAACGATATAAAGTTTGTAAGTTTTGGATATCGTAGTGGAAAGTTATGATCATTACAAGTTATGATGCTGCATAGGGTTTATGTATAGGACAACTTGGTAAATGATAGGAAATTGTGGTTTTGATGAACCAAATGAGTTGAGAATTGAGGGTTTGATGAGATAAATTTGGTGTTTGAATTGAAATGAAGTGATTTTGCACTAAAAGATTTGAATTTGGGGAGATTATGAGTGAATATGATGTTAGATTAGAAGTAGGAAGCATTGGAGAGGGTTTGGGGAATCTCTATGTCCGTTAGACGGACATTAGGTCAATTTAACGGAACTTCTCGGGTCAAAAATGACACCCAACCTCACAAATTTCTGTTTAACGGACATTAGGTCTGTTAAATTGACCTCTCGGGCCAAAAATAGCTCCTAACCCCGACAATATCCACTAAACAGACATGGATGTCCAAATGCTCATTCACAGGACAGCTTCAAGAAATTGCGATTTTTGACCCTTTTAGAGGTAGAATCTTCATGAAAGTGGTAGATCTAGAAGTATTCTTTCAAATAGTCCAAAAACGAACTCAAGCCGACATCTATATTGAAAGTTGTGGCAATCACGGCAAGATAGGTACAAATTGATTGAGGGTATAAACATGTTCTATTCTTTCAGGCATAACTTCCTCATCCGACCTCCAAATGAGGTGATTCTTAAACCAATAGATTCCTAACATATGTCTCTATCTCTCCATAAATATTTGTATCTTTTGAAGTTGGTTTGAAACAGTTTGATGGAAAGAGTGAGGGGTCAGTTGGGAGAGCATGATTGGGGTATGAACACACTTAGGCTTTTTAAGCATATCTTGGGCTGTAGAACTCCGATTGAGATGATTCCTGCTTCAAAACAAACTAGAGACTTAGAGCTACAATTTCTTTGAAGTAGTTAAGTTGTAGATTTGGCGATTGACTAGTATGGGCAAACCACCCTTGTGTAATGACAGTAAATGAGCACAAGGTTTATGACTCCAGATGTTGGGCTCCGAAAACGGGGTCCAACAACAGCTCTTTGTTTATGACATTTCAGTGATGAAATGTTTATTGATTTGAGGTGTTTATTATGTATAGGATATCTCAGCGACATTATCAAAGGTTCACAATAATTTCTTGATGGACAACTCCCTATTCTTTCATTGAAGAAGCTACATTGTTAAGGGAGTTGCTTCTATCTCAAATGTCTTTTTTATGTACTTATTGTTTAACTCACTTGAGTTGTTTAATTCTTCTAATTTTTATCAAAAAATGTTGAGTAAATCCTCTATTGAGGTTAGCACAAGGTGGTTGTATTATTGGGACTTATTTACTTTCATGAGTTGTGAGGAAGAGGGATAGTGTCAAGGGTAGGGTGAGTTGACTCTATAATGCCTTGGGTAAAGCTATTGTTATTCTTTAGTGAAAGTGATTAAGCTGAGTGAGAGTCCCGCAGACGTAAGCAAAGTGCGCCAAACTATATTACCAAATCTCGAGTGTTGATTTGTTTATTTTACATTTAATTTTTCTATTTTCGTTTATGCTAAAAAATTTACAGTTCCTAACACAATTGCTTTATATCAAGCAACCACAAATACAGTTGAAAGCAACTGCAGCTGAACCATAATTTTTACAAAACCACATCCTTTCGGATGTTCAATTGGTATCAGAGCAAGGTTCACCAAATTAAAACTGTTACATTAAGTTGATGCAGATCTGTGTTTCAAATTATGACTACAAGAGAAAGGGCATCAATCACCAAGCCACCATTGCTAGATGGATCCAATTATCCTGCATGGAAATCATAGATGAGAGTATTCATTCAGGCACAAGGAAAAAAAACATGAAATTTGGTTTTAAATGGCTAGACACATCCGATGATGACTGATGAAAAAGGAGAAGCAATACTTAAAGATCTATCTAAATGAATAAGAGTTGAAGAAGAGGGAGCACTTGGAAATTCTCAAGCATGCACGCCATCTTCAGTGCAGTTGATCAAGGTCACTTTGCCATGATATTAGCCCATGAATCGACAAAAGAGGCATGAGAAACTTTGTAAACAATATATGAGGGATCAAATTCTATGATAACCCCAAAACTTCAAATGTTGGCTGCTAGATTTGAAGAGCTAAAAATGGATGAAAATGAAACTATCAGAGACTTCCATGAGAAACTTCATGACATTACAAACCAAACACATCAACTTAGGAAAAATATGTAAATCTAAAACTTGTCAAGAAGATATTGAGATCACTGTTTCTAAGATTTATGTCAAAAATTGCAGTTATCGAAGACGCTCAAGGTATCAATGAAATACATGTACAATTTGGAAGTACAGGTAGGTCAACTTGCTAGTGCTTTTTCTTCTAGAAATACGAGAAGCTTACTAAGCAACACTGAGGCTAATCCAAAGGAACAACTTAAAGTGATCAACCTTAGGAGTGGCAAGCAATTGGAGGAGCCAAATGCTCAACAAGATAGCTAACAGAAGGAAAAGGTATACGACAAAGAAGAAGAGAAACCATATGTACTACCACCACCCTACAAGCCTAAGATTCCATACCCATTAAGGGTGAGACAACATCAAGTCGACACTCAATTCTCAAAATTCTTGGAGAAGTTGAAGAAACTTCAAATTAATTTGTCTTTGGTGGAAGCATTAGAGTGTATGCCTAAGTATGCAAAGTTTCTCAAGAACATACTAATACACAAACGCACTTGAGAGAACAATCAAACGGCGACCTTGACAAAGAATTGTACTTCGATCATCACAAGCACAATGCCTTCAAAAACTATAAGATCCAGGGAGTTTTACTATTCCATGTGTTGTTGGTGATTTTGAGTTTTCTAAATGCTTATGTGATTTAGGTCCAAGTATTAACTTGATGCCTTTATCTATTTTCAGGAAAGTTAGGTAAGGAGATGTCAAGCCAACATCGATGCTCATCCAACTTGCAGATCAATCCATCAAGAGACCATTTGGGTTAGTAGAAGACGTTTTGGTAAAAGTGGATAATTTTATAATTCCTATTTATTTTTTGTGTCAGATTTTAAAGAAGATAGGAATTTTCTATTGATTTTGGGTAGGCCCTTTATGAATACTGGTAGGGCATTAGTTGATGTACATGAAGGAAAATTGATTTTGAGAATTAATGATGTGCAGGTTGAATTTAATATGAGTAAATCTTTGAAGATACCAATGGATGGAAGTGCTTGTATGAAGATTGATGTTGTGGATGAGGGTGTAAAGGAGGATGAGAAGGAAGTTGAGAAAATTATTGAAGTGCATAGGGATGAGAGTGTCGATGAAGAGGAATTGTGTAAGGAAGGTGAGAGACAAGTGAGAGAGAGAGGATGCACCCACACCACCTTCCATTATAAAGCCTCCCACTTTAGAACTAAAACCCTTACCTTCTCACCTAAGATACACAGTTTTAGTCAAGGACCACACCTTACCCATCATCATTTCTAACCAATTAAATGTTGAGAAAGAATAGAAAGTGGTAGAGACCATTAAAAAGAGGATGAGAGCCATAGGGTGGCAAAATTTTGATATTAGGGGGATTAGCCCTAATATGGTGATGCATAGGATTAACCTTGAAGAAGGATGCGAGATAGTGAGGGAGAGGCAAAGAGGGTTAAATCCCAACATGCAAGAGGTTGTGAAGAAGCAAGTGGTGAAGCTTTTAGATGCAGGTATTATATACCCAACTTTAGATAGTGAGTGGGTAAGTCTGGTGCAATGTATGCCTAAGAAAGGAGGAATGACAATAATGAAGAATGAAAAAGGTGAACAAATTTCCACTAGGACCATCATAGGTTGGAAAGTGTGCATTGATATAGGAAGCTTAATTTGGCCACCTACAAAGACCATGTTCTATTACCTTTTATGGACCAAATGATTGTGAGGGCAGCTTATTGCTTTCTTGATGGATATTCGTGATACAATCAAATCTTCATATACCCACAAGACTAAGAGAAAACCACTTTCACTTGTCCTTATAGGACTTTTACTTATAAGAGGATGCCTTTTGGTCTATGCAATGCAGTAGCCACATTCTAAAGGTGCATGATGACCATCTTTGTAGATATGATGGGGACTTCATGGAGGTATTTATGGATGACTTCTCTATTTTTGGAGTCTCTTTTGATCATTGTTTGTTTAATTTGGATAGAGTATTACAAAGATGCAAGGAGTCTCATTTAGTCTTGAACTGGAAGAAGTGTCATTTTATGGTCCAGGAAGGAATTGTTTTGGGCCATAAGATCTTATGTAAAGGAATTGGGGTAGATCGAGCTAAGACTGAAGTGATCGAAAAGCTTTCACCTCCTACCAACATTAAGGGCATCCGAGCATTCCTTGTTCATATAGGGTTCTATAGTCAGTTTATCAAGGAATTTTCTCTTATTGTTAGACCATTAACTAACTTGTTAGTTAAAGATGTTCCATTTGTGTTTGATGATGATTCTTTGAATGCTTTTAATAGGTTAAAGACGACACTTACAACAACACCTATTTTGATGTCATCAGATTGGTCACTTCCTTTCGAGATCATGTGTAATGCAAGTGACCATACCATTAGTTGTGTACTCAGACAACGGAACGAGAAGAGGTTACATGCAATTTACTAAGCTAGCAAGATCTTGATAGGAGCACAATTGAACTATACCACCACTGAAAAGGAGTTGCTTGAAGTGGTATTTACATGTGAAAATTTTCATTCTTACCTTTTAGGCTCATAAGTTATTGCTTTTGCAGATTATACAGCCTTGCGATATCTCTTTGCAAAGAAGGATGCCAAGGCTAGGCTCATCTAATAGGTGCTTTCCCTCCAAGAATTCAACATTAAGATTAAAGATAAGAAAGGAGAAGAAATTTTTGTAGTGGACTACTTATCGAGACTTGAAGTGGAATAAATAAAGAAGAAGAGGAAACTGAAGAGCGTTTTCCTTACAAGGCTTTAATGATGGTAGAAAACTCTTTTCTTCCTTGGTTTGCAGATATTCCTAATTATCTCTCATTTAGTATTCTTCCTCTAATCTCTTTCATCAATAAACGAAGTGGTTCATATTTCAGTGTTCTCACTATATTTGGGATGAACCTGTGTTGTATAAAATATATGTTAATAGTTTAATTTGTAGATGTGTCCCTGAAGACAAAATGCTTAAAGTTTTGACCCAATGTCATAGCTCAGTTTATGTTAGACACTATGGAGCAAATAAGACTGCTGCACGCATTTTGTAGTGTGGATTCTACTAGCTGAAATTGTTTAAAGATACCTGAGATTTTGTATTACGTTGTGATAGGTGCCAAAGAGTGGGCAATATTTCGAAGAGAGATGAGATGCCACTTTCAAACATCATGGAGGTGGAGATGTTTGATGTGTAGGGCTTGGATTTCATGGGACCATTCCCATATTCCCTAGGTAACTCTTATATATTGGTTGGATTTGATTATGTGTCTAGGTGGGTCGAAGCAATAGCTACTCCAACAAATGATGGCAAAGTGGTGAAAAGGTTCATTAAGAAGATATTTACTATATTTGGGGTGCCTACAACTATCATAAGTGATGGGAGAACCACTTCTATAATAAAACTTTGAGTCTCTTTTGAGAAGATATAATGTTCATCATCGAGTGTCATCCCCTTACCATCTGCAAACGAGTGGCCAAGTGGATGTGGTGAATAGAGAGTCGAAGAGGATCTTGGAGAAGGTAGTGAGCACTTCAAGAAAAGATTGGGCTTTGAAACTGGATGATGCGTTGCAGGCTTACAAGACAACTTTCAAAACTCCCATAGGCACAACACCATATCAACTTATATATAGCAAGGCTTGCCATTTACCATTGGAGTTGGAGGAAAGAGCCTATTGGGCAATCAGGAAATTGAACATGAATTGGATGATAGCAAGAGAGAAGAGATTGTTACAACTTGATAAATTGGAAGAATTAAGATATGATGCATATGAAAATGCCCAGTTATATAAAGAAAGGGCAAAGAAGTGACATGATGGCCATATTAAAAAATAGAATTCAAAAGTGGGGACTTATTTCTTTTATTCAATTCCCGACTTCGGTTATTTCCTGGAAAGCTCAAATTAAGATGGAGTGGCCCATTCAGGGTTAGTCAAGTGTTTCCCCATGGAGCGTTAGAGTTAGAAAATGAAAAGGCGAAACTTTTAAGGTTAATGGGCATAGATGCAAGATTTAATTTGGAGGGCTCCTTTGATAAGAAAGGGAAGTACTTTCTTGCCTTTCACTCACTCTTTTATGATTTTATATGGGATGGTCAAGCTAATGACCTTAACTTAGTATATTTGTCTTTCATTTGTTTGTTTTTGTGCTTGTATAGTGTTGGTTTGATTTGATAATATTTAGTATGGTTTAACTTGTTTTGCACTTCATTTTCTTGATGTTTAGGTCCCCAATGATACGTTTTGAGATTACTTGAAGATTTATTATGCATAATTGTTGGCCCCCAAAATTTGATTTCATTGAAGTTAAACATGATTTAAATAATTTTTGAGGTTTTGGTAGATTAATTATTCTGGAGTTATTTAATTATGTCAAAGTTAGTTGAATTTACTGCATGGGTTATTGGAATTAAAGTGTTAAGGTTATAAGAAAGTTCAAGAGCATTTTTGGAAGATTACTTAAGCATTAAAGTTATAAGGCTTATAAGGAAGGGAAAATTGGTCATTTCTCACTCATTAAGGGCAAAAATGGAAGAATTGAGTGTTGTCTTGCAATTGAAGAAGCAAAAAAACGTGATTTGTGGGAGAGAAGAAGAAAATAACGAAAAGAAGAGAGTTTCGGTGGAGAAGAGAGAAAACAAGAGAAAATAAGTTAGGTTTCGATTTTTTCTTGGCCTTCAAGAGAGACTTTAAGGTGGTTCAAAAAGAGAAAAAGGTAGAGGAAGAAAAGAGCTTTCATTAGAGCCAAGAAACTCTTCATTTGGTGAAGGTTTAAGGTAAGAGCATTTTTAATCCTTTGGATTTTGGAAGGGGTTTTGGTTCATGAAGCTTTAGAAATGCATGGGTTTAGGTATTCTATGATCAATTTTAGTAAATATGCCTTGTGGGTTTTCAATTTTGCAACCCTATTGAACTTGGGATTATTTTCCTATGAAAAGGGAATTAAGAAAGACAAGAGGAGCAAGAGGAGAGGCATTTTGAGCAAGCTTAAAGTAAGGAAATTCAAGGTGGGTTCTATTTTTATAATTATGTAATAAGCCATTAATGTTTCTTTCAAGAAATGGAAATAAATGATTTCAACTACTTTTTAAATGTGCATTAATTGCTCTTTAAATGCTTTGAAATTATGCTACATGCGTAATATATAAATTGTGTTATGAATTATGAAATGCAAGATGAAAATGATTTGTAAAAGGATAGCAAGTTCATGAAATCAAGTTTCTAAAATGTGCCGTTTTTGACAAACTGTTTTCAATCCATGAAATACATGTTATGTGAGTTTGGTGTCGTCCATTCAAGTATGTCACGTGCACGTTGACCAAGTAAAGGCTTCTCCTACCTATCCGCTAGTAGCACGGAGCTCCTTCATGTATTCCCTTAAGTTTACGACTACATAGGACCATTATGTGGAATTATGTAGTTCGTCATGTTTATGGATCTACCCAAATCATTTTGATGTGATTATGTGCTCATGATATGTGATAAGATTGATGCATGCATGTTTTGTATTAATGTCAATGTTTAAAATGGAAATGATTATTTCAATGATTTTACTTGTTACGAGTTATAAAATTTTTACCCACGAGCTTTAAGTTCACCCCCAATCCTTCCCATCTCCAAATGACGAGCAAGAGATCGAGTGAAAGAGAATTGAGGCATCACTCCAAATTTTGCATCTTTTTGTGTTTTAAGCTAGATTTGTAAAACAGTATTTTTGTTACATTTTGAGCAATTATTGTGTATGTATCTTTTGTATTTCAGGATTTGATACCCATGATGTAATGTGGGTTGGAATGCCATTAAAGCTTTGTAAAACTCTTATTCTATGATGATAATGAAATATGAATTTGTGTATGGATGGTTGTTAAGTTGAAATGTGAAATTGTGTATGGATAAGGTGGAGTTGAAATATGAATTAATTAAGGATGAGATTAAGGTGCAAATAGGTATAGTTGAGGAAGTTATCAATTTGAGATGATAATTTTTGAATGTGAATGGTTGTTACTTATAAGTGAGAGGTTATGGAAATGAAAGATAGGATTTTGTGGATGGTGAGAATTGGATGTAGGTGATGAATCAAATGAGTTGAGACTTGAGAGTTTAACGAAAAGTACTTAGTAGTTGAATTAATTTGAAAAGATATTGCATTTTGCAAACTTTCATAGGTGTAGAAATTGTTTTCTGAACTCAAAGGAAAAACTGTATCGATCTAGGTAGAATTAGCCAAAGTTTTCTTCATGAAAGTTGTAAGTTATCTTTCTAGCTTTCCAACGATATAAAGTATGAAATTTTTGGATATTGGAGCTAAGAGCCATGGTCATTTGAAGTTTGTGATGCTGTATAGGATGCACATTCGGGACAGCTACATTGTTTTGAAATTTTAACCCTTGTAAAGGCAAAAATTGCTTTCGAGGTCCTCAGGAAAGTTGTAGATCTAAAAGTCTTCTTTGAACCAATAGTTTTTCATAACTTTTGGTCATAAATTTTTCAGCCGACCTTCAAATGACCTGATTTTTGAACCAATAGTTTTCTAACACATTTCTCTATCTCTCCATGAAAAGTTTTAGCTTTTGGTTTTGATTTGAAAAATATTGATTGAATCAAAGTAAGGGTATGAGTTAGAAGAGCATGAATTGGATATTTTTACTGAATATACTTTGGTATTTTAATGATATCTTACTCTGTAGAACTCAAAATGAGATTATTATTTTTTTCTAAATAAACTAGAGACATATAGCTACAAATTTTCTGAAGGAATCAATTTTTAATATAGTCTCTAAGACTGTTCAATTTCTGGATGGAAGTTGAGTATAGTGTACGGTTTTAGTTTAATAATAGTCCGAAAGTATTTAGACTATAACTTTCAGATTTCTGAACCAAATTGAATGATTTTTGTATCTTTAGAAACATAAGACAACAGGGAACAAATGTTATGAAGAAGTTTAATTGAAATTCGGTTTTGAGTTTCCCCAAAATTTGTTCTGAAATAGGAGAAATGAGTTTGTTTTTTATGTTTGACTAGTGTGGGCACGCCACCCTTGTGGGATGATAGCTAATGAGGGTTCATTGAAACAACTCTAAAAGATAATACACACGCTCAAGTATTATGATTTTTCAAAGCAAGAGTTGGGTTTCGGAAGTGGCGCACAACAATCATAGCTTGTTGGAGGACAAAAGGGCGAGAGGAAATAATGTGACTCTTTCATCAGCAGCAACACCATAAGCCCATCTTGTCCTTAACCTCTTCTATTATTCTTTTTGTGTTTTGATGACGTTTATTGTTTTTGGATGTTCTCTTTGCATATTGAGGAGAATGTTTTGTTTAAGTGTAGGGAGGTAGTCTTTGCATTTTTGCATGTCATTTAGGATGCATGTTACGTTATTAGTATTAGGTGTGTCATTTCCCTTACATTTAAATCTTTGTGGTAGTCTTTGCATTTTTGCATGTCATTTAGGATGTATGTTAGGTTATTAGTATCAAGTGTGTCATTTCCCTTACATTTGAATCTTTGTGATGAATGTGTTGCCATGAGATTCTATCATGCTAGTTGGAATGAGATTAAATGCATGCGTGAACTTAAATTAGGCTACTTGAGTGGAGAGTGAACCAAGTGGAGTGATGAAAGTAGTTGGTTGTATAAGCTTGCTCAGAACCTGACACTTGACCAAATAAGTAATGTGTAGAAGCATAATGGATTTTCATTTGAGCCTATGTGAGGAATTGAGCCTTTATGACTCCATTCTATAATCACTTCATTTCTTTGTTTGTGTGATGCTTCCTTAGTTGATTACCTTCAGAACTTGCTTTGAATTGGTTTAAATCTACTGGATGCATGCTAGATAGAAATTATTAAGGCCTTTTTGCTTTAATGTTTGGCTTAAATAACCTACCTGAAGTGAATCACACGTTAAAGCAATACTTAATAATGATATACAGATGCACAAGAAGGGGAGTTGAATTGTGTATCCTTTTCGTTAATCCCCTTTTTTTAAAAATCGTTCGTTTAAAAAAGAAACTTGTTCCTTTTACTTAAACTACTAAGTATCAAAGTTATAGATAGTTTTAGAAAACTTGTCTAAAACAGTAAACTATAAAATTGAAAGATAAGAGAGATTAAGGGTTAAGAGATTTCGACACAGCAATTTTTATACTGGTTCACCCCAAACCATGGGCTACGTCCAGTCCTAAGATGTCTTTCTAAGATTTCACTATCTCTCAACACTTTACAAGTATTCTTTGTTTCCAAGCCTCTTCAGGTCTCTTACAGTCAGTATTCTTTCACTCTTAGCCTCTTCAGGCTATCTGTACTACTTTCAACTGAAAGATTTTTCGAGCTTTGTTACAGGAAAAAATAGCTCTAGATTTTTCGCACAGAAATTTCTCTCGTGAATTGCTAAGCTTTTTAATTTCGCTAACTTTGCAATCTTCAACTCCGACTTGTATTTATAATCTTCATCTCCAACTGCTTCTTGAATCTTCAAATAAACGGTTATTCAGTTGAGTTCTTAACTAACTCAAACTGATGCGTCTTTTGATTTCCCTCTGTCTGCTTTTCTTCTGTCTGTTTTCTTCTGTCTACTTTTTTGCGTCTGCTTTCTTTCGTCTGCTTCCTTCTGTCTGTTTTCTTCCGTCTGCTTTTTTGCGTCTGCTTTCTTTCGTCTGCTTTCTTTTGTCTATTTTTTTGCATCTGCTTTTCATATCTTCTGCTTTCGTCTGCTTTTTGCGTAAGCTTCACCATTTGTTTTTCTACTTAAGCTTCCGTCTGCTTTTTCATTTTTGCCTTCCCCATTTGTTTTTCAACAAAATCATTTAGTGAAGTCATTCTGACGTAACAATCTCCCCCTGTTTGGTGATAACAAATGCTCATATTAGTAAAAAGAAAAAGACAAATACAAAATATAAGCTTTCACCAAAAAATTACAACGGTAATCGCTTTTAGAAATCTTGTGATCTTCTTTTCATTTTCCTCCTCTTATCTTTTCTGTTTCTCCTTTTCTCCCCCTATTTGTTATTAATCAAAAATATTTTATGACCGGAGATGCTTCAATACTTCTTTCATCATTTCCGTCAATCCCTTGACTTCTCTGCGTAGTTGAATGATTTCAGCTTGTAAGTCAAAAGATGAAGTCGGTCGATATTCTTCCCTCTGTGGTTCTTCTTCAGA
>JANVCL010000212.1:12017403-12033415 GCA_026546855.1 Erythroxylum incrassatum | reverse complement strand
TGTGATTTTAATGACATCAGTCTTAAATACTGATTTATTTCGGTACACCGATTAAACTAGATACCGGGTATTACATACATTTTCTTCTTAATCTAATCATAAATATCCTTTACTCGATAGTTGGATCCATTTTCAATTTCTCGATAAATTTCAAAATTTCTAAATCCTCAATTTGGGCTCTGCCATTCCTTTTATAGATAACTGATTTTAAATTGCCATAGTGAATAATACCTTCTTTTTGCCCCCCCTTTTTAGCTCGACATTCGTCACTCAATCATGCACTAGATTTGATAATCTTAACATCCAATCACAAAAGTGGTGGAACAAGGAGCACTCACCCAGAGACTAGAGGGGACAAAACCCAATGGTGCGGGCTCACCCAAACCATATTGTAATAATTAATATTAGAGCAATTGATAGCATCATAATTGGTACCAAAGCCTAAATTATCCTTATGAAGCTAAGGTTTGCTGTTAAGATGTCTTTACATAAGTTCGATACTGAGAAGTTTAATGGATCAAAAGATTTAACTCTATAGAAAGTGAAGATTATAGCAGTTTTTGTTCAATAGAGATGCAGAGCAGTGGTAAAAGGAGAACAAAAACTACTAAAGAATTTGGGGATATCAGAGAAGGAAAAGATTTTACCTAAGGCACACAACACAATATTGTTAAGTTTGGAAGATGAGGACTTGAAAGAGGTGGTTGATGAAGCAATTGTTTGCTTTGTTATGTAAATAACTTGACAGTAAGTATTAGATGAGATCACCTACAGATAGTTTATATCAAAAGCAATGTTTAGGTGTATATAAACGATCAGACCTGAGGTAGAAGACAAGAGCCGATGCTTGGTTTTTTAAAATTAAAATGCAAAAGTGATGTTATTTTTAAACTTCAGGTGAGGCTTAGGTAGCCCTAGCTCGAACCTTGCCTAAGGCTCTGTTTTTTTTTTTTGAAAAATTGGGTCCAAGGCTTGTCTCGAGTCTTGCTCAATCTGGGAGTGCACTGGGCCAAGTTCGGGTTTGATTGCCATTCCTACTTGTTTGTAGACATATGTCATATAAGTTGGTCGAATTGTGTAATTTTTTGCTTCTTTATTTTATTTTATATTTCTTCCATTTTTTAATAATTACTGCAAAACAATTAATATCCTAATAATTAATTTAGTAGTTAGATTGGTAGCAAATGGGCTTCTAGTTTTAAAATTGTTTAATAAATCGGTTTCTAGCTTTTTTAAAAAATATAACATAAATTTAGATTATTTGTTTAAATATTAATTATATAAAAGTTTATTTAAATATTATAAAATATTAGTTTACCATCGGACCTCGGTATAACTAAGGAAACCAAACTCAAATCAAGCACGACGACGCTACACTTATTGCAACTGGGAAATTTAATCTCTTCTCGTGCTCATTCCCGCCGTTCTCGGAGATCGGCAATGGCCAGCTCATCTTCTGATAATCCCCTCCATCGACGTTTTGAGTTCTCTCCGGATCCTCCACCGAGGCTTTCTCTTACTTCCGATCAATACAAGTACTGCTCCCAGGCTCTGGGGTTCCTCAAAGACAAGCTCCGCTGTCCAGAGAAAATTACCCAAGAGTTTGCTCGTTTGCAGGTCTGCTGTCGAATTATCGCCTGCTGTGTCATTATTGAAAGTTTTGCTTGCGCTTGGCTACCCAGTAAATGAGTGAAAAGGGAAAAAAATAAATATTGAAAGTGTTATTATTTGAGGGGCAAACTTCTATGTTTATTTCCAGTAACGAAGATTATAGGGGGACTAAAAAGTTTGTGAGCCTAGCAACTTAAATATTAAATGCTTTATAACTGTTTTGCAGAGCCTTTTCTTTTCATTACGGTGCCTCGAATCTTTCTGTCGATAGAAACAGAGAGGCATGTGTTTTAATTGGATAAATAATTTTTAATGGCACTTTTTATTTGCTTATTTCTTATGAAAACATAAGTACTTGTGCTTGTTAATCAATGTTTTATGCAATGCTATCAGATAATAAGTACGTAGGATGATTATACATCAGATGAATACTTTGGAAATATAAAAGGCTCCTAGTTCCCATAAAAATCAGGTTTTTGTTTAGATTCTAATCGACAAAGCTAATAACATGCTTTTTGTTGCTCTGGTGTAATGTGGGTGCAGGCAAGAAGGATAAGCGCACGTCAAATGGTAGGGAGCTGTGAGGTGGCCCTTGATGAGGTCAATAGCAGCAAAAATCGTTACATGGATGTCATCCCATGTAAGCTGCTTTTCCAACTTTTTGAGACATAATCATACTTGAAGACACTGTGACTAGTTGATTTTTAAGCTGTTATTGATTTCAGTTGACGAAAATAGGGTTGTCCTGAATCCATGCAAGGATTATCGACCATCAGCAAGAGGATACATAAATGCAAGCTTCGTCAAGGTAGGAGTTACCTAGTAATTTTGTTCCTTTTGCTTTTGTACACAAATGTAAACGAGTTGCTAGTAATGTGCCCTTTTAATGCATTCATTTTGGATTTTCTGTCTTTTGCAGACTTCTGATGGTGTTTCTAAGTTTATTGCTACACAAGGTCCACTACCACACACCTTTGAGGATTTCTGGGAGATGGTAGTTCAGAATCATTCCCCTGCAGTTGTGATGCTTACGCGTTTAGTTGACAACTATAGGGTACTTTACTGTGTTGAGTTTAGTTTAATACTTTGTATCCATAGAATATGTTATTACTTTTGAACAGTTGCTGAGCATCTGGAAATTTCACTAGAAAAGAATGGGTACCATGCTTATTCCCTTAACAGGCTTGATTTGCATAATCATTCTCTTCGCAATATCACGGTAGATGCAAAAGTTGTAAAGACATTGTAGCCAATCCAAGAACATAATATATCTCCAAAATAACCTAAACAATAATCATCAACAATATAGCAATAGAACACTACACATATCGAACACTAGATTTCATGTTTTACTGACTTTGTGAGTGAACCATGAAAGCAGATACCAGATGATGCCGGTTTTGTTGATTTGTTTTTTTACTTACTTTTCTATATTTGAATGCTGAGTGTTGTTTATGTTTTTTTTTATTATTTTAAATTTGACAATGACTTGTTAATTTTCATTTATTCATAGATGGTAAAATGTGGAGACTACTTTCAGGCAGAAGATGGTCCTAGAAATTTTGGAAATATATGTATAGTCACCAAATGGTTGAGATCTATCGACACTTCACTGATATTGCGAAACTTGGACGTGGCCTATAAAGAGGTGGGTTTATTCTAATCTTGTACAAAAGAGCCAAACAAAATTATAAGATGATCTATTTGTTGATACTGGCATGTGGATTGTTTAGTCAAGCCAAATATGTGAAATGTTGCAGCCAGGTATGTTTATGGGTAAATGTAATGACATACACAGATGTGTATGCGCGGTATCTTATGAGATACAAGTAGCAGAGTAGTTAAACTTTATTTGTACAGTGCCTCTTCTCTCCTTGGTATGATTTCAGTACTCTGGATATTTGGATCACAATCCTTGTTCATCATCACATAATTATATTCAAATAGTTTTAGGTTTTAAGTAAGATAAAATGAACATTTTTATGATTCTAAATTGAGGAGAAACAGTAAGACCCTAATGTGGGATTTTTACTTTCTTTTTGAGGCAAATGAAGGTGTTAGTTTCATGTAGATCCTTCTTTGAGACATTTATGGGCCGCCCAATATTTCGAAAAAAATTATATAAAATACTTAGATTTATTTTCACATTCTAATGTATATGAATGATAATATTAAATTACTGGAGGTAGATCATATTTCTTGTTAGTCATGCAAGGTGATTAAGATTTCATTTCTTTGAGGGTTGGAAAAGGCAATTATTTAAGCTTTCTCCCTGTTTTTCTTTAACTATGGGTTTCTGTTCATTTGTCTGTTTTAAATTCAAGATGTTTTAGGATCTTAGCTGCTCTTAAAGAAAACAAAACCAGTGAAGTCAAAATGCTTGGGATATTGTTGTTGGTATAACAAGTGAGATCTTTACAAATAGAAGCATTTGTCATTAGGTATTAATAATTTTTAGCAGATTCGTTGCATTTTTTTCTCTGTGGAAAATTCTTTATGTGGTCTTCATAATTGCATTTTGAGAGGGATATATCATATTTTTCTCTTTTTAACATAGCTAGTTAAGAACGGTAACTATTGTAGAGTATTTCTTTTTACTTGCTTATTTTGCTTGTATCTGCTTTTCTAAACATTCATTATACTTGTCGGTTCTAGATATGGATAGGAACCATTGAATTCATGTTGCTGTTGAAGTTAGCATTTGCTAACTTTAACTGTTTCGCGGGAGAAAAATAGAAACAGATAAGTTTTGTAAAGTAAATTAATTTAATTGCTGTTTGAGAAGAAAGGAAATTGAGTCTATAATTCATGCCCTTTGTACAGCCATCATCCAACAGTAATCTAGTCATGTAAGAAGTAGACAGGACCTTTCTAATTTTGCTCCTTTGTATGTGGAGTTAAGCTGTGTGCTATGAAACTGATTGATGGTATGGAAGGCATGTGTTTGGTTATTTGAGGGTAATAACTAAAGCATTTAATGTCTTCAGTTGCTGGAGGGTAATCACTAAAGCATTTATTGCGTTTGGTTGTTTGAAGGTAACGACTGAAGTATTTAACTGTTTTATACTTATTCAAACAAAATAGGATAATTTTTTAGGTGTTTTGCTTTGTGCTTATGCTGATTCCTTTTGTATAGATTAATTGAATTTCTTAGCAGAACATTCCTGTCTTTGGTCCTGGAAATCCTCATAATTTTTTGTTTCTCTATTTGTATTCTTTTCTTGCTCTTTCTTTTTATTGATGGTATGGGGGGTATGCTTTTTTTTGTTTGAGGGTAATAACTAGAACATATATCCGTTTTTAGTTTTCCATGTGCAAAAAGAAAAAAGTGCAACAAATTTCATACATGTTTTGGTTGGTGCTTAGTCTGATTCCACTCTGCAGAGAATTACTGGCCGAATCTTCCTTATCAGAATATTTGTCTGTGGCCCCAGAGAACATCAAGTTGTTTTTCCTCTATTTTGTTTTGTTTTTTGCTCTTTTTCCCTGGTTGATGGGTCAGGAATGTAGTGACTGCTCGTGGTTGATGAATGGCCAGAAAAACTTAAGAATTTGTTTCACATAGTATCTGAGTTGAGAAAATTCTTGATGATTGTGCTTTCTTTGTCTATAATTCTATGCCTTATTATTAAACAAATAGAAGGTGAAGCCCTGGATTTTGATATATGTATATAAAACTGCATCTAGATTTTTTCAAAAGGAAAATTTTCCAGAGCGGTCTATTCTATTTCTATTTCCATTTGCTTGATTTTAACAGATTGGATACGTTATTTATTGCAATATGGCAATGGCACTTGATGTGAAGCTTCTGAGTGCATTTGCTGTCATTCGACTTTCCTTTGTTGCTTTCTGGAACTCTATATTTGGGCACTTCACTCACCCTCCTATGTACTGACAAAAAATTACTTGTTATTTTTTGTTGTAGTCAGAGGAGCCACTCCTCTCTGTTTTGCATATTCAATATCCAGAATGGCCTGACCATGGAGTCCCAAAGGACACTCTTGCTGTGAGAGAAATTTTGAAGAGATTATATCATTTACCACCCAGTCTTGGCCCAATAGTGGTCCACTGCAGGTTCACTTTATGTTTGTTTCTTCTGTTCATTTCAGTCTTATTGGTATTTATTTCCACAGCTGTGACAATTTCTTTCTCATGCAGTGCTGGTATTGGTAGAACTGGGACATACTGTGCGATTCACAATACAATTCAGCGAATTCTTATTGGTGACTTGTCTGCTTTAGATCTTGCTAATACTATCTCCATTTTTAGGTCTCAACGAATTGGGATGGTTCAAACCATGGTATCTCCTTGAACTCTCATCAATCTCTACCTCTCTTTTTTTAATTTTATTTTCTGCTATTTTCCTGTTCTTGGCTATTGTGCTACATCACATCTTTTTACTTAATATTTACCTGCTCTTCATGGACAAATTCTATGTCGTCCTCTTTTCTGATATATCTTTTCCCATTTTATTCTTTTTCTTTTTTGGGAGTTTGACACTTGGATGGTGTGGCAGGATATGTGCAAGTTGTGGTCATTAATATATTGTCAGTTATATGGGTATTTAGTAGAAATGCCAATAAATTCTCATTTCACAGTCTCCTTATTCTAATGGTTCTGTTTTTTCCCTTCTTATTAGGAGCAATATTTTTTCTGCTATAAAGCTCTTATTGATGAATTGGAAGATCTCATCTCAGACTTCAGTGGTTAGGGACCTCAAAATGGTATGACATTCTCCTTAGCTTGGTTCACACTTTAATTCTGTTAGCTCATTGAATATTTTTGAACTTATCATGCGATGCTGTATTTGGGGCACTTTGTTAATCTAGTGATCTAGTAGCTGTTGGAAGATTTGGTAGTTTCCGAGTGACTGTTGACTCTGTTTGAGAGGTAAAGCAAGAAAACTGGCCCAGCTTATATATCTCTCAGTATTTGAAGAAATATGCAACGTGATGATTCTCCTAGCCTAATGAAATGGCTCCTGTGGGAGCCTGGCATGGCTAAGTCATTATTTGTCGGAAATACTGCTAAGCAACTAGTCCAGTGCTTATGCTACTGTTTAAAAATCTCTGATCAGACGTGATACCGCTGAGCAGAATTGTAATTTGCATTTCAAATTTGACGCCTAACAATATTAGCGCAGCGAATGAATTGCCTGACATACAGGCCCAGTTCCTTCTTGTTCCAATCGTCTGAAGACAGTTTCAACCATTTGGTTTAGCTTGTCCATTTGCCTTGGTAACCAATTCTGTGAATGTTTTTCTCCTTCTGGAACCAATTGTTTGAGATTAACATCCATGACATAGTGTTTTGGGTGAAACTCGCAACCCAACGCTTCAAGTTTTGGGTTACCGGTTGGAGAAAGTTGACAGCTAGTCTAGTTCATATCTTTGTCATGGGTTGGGTATATCTATGTTGACAAATCTTGACCCAAATGTCCTGCGCTCAAGTTGGCCGTAGTTCAACCAGCAAAACTAGTAAATCAAGGAATGAGTATAACGAATTTTGTTATCCCATCCCCCCTGTGACGTTTAAAGGAGATGGAGCCTGATCACTTTGGTCAAAACTGGAACTTTCTTTTTGAGTAATATGGTGACTATCGTTATATTTAACACGAACTATCACATTAAACATTGCTGTTATGGCATTTCGTAAATGGATTACAGATGAATTAATAAGTAAACCATCCCTACTTTATTGACTATAATTCAATTCCTTTGATGAGTTTTAACGCGATAGAATTTTAGATGTACCAAACTGATATGAGACTGGAATTGAAAAGGTTATAATATTTGAAAAGCGAAAATTTTAAAATTACAAGTATATCATAAAGTTTTAATATATTTGCTAGTTTATCAATTAAAAAATTGTTTATTTGAATATCAATAATTATGTACGTAAACTGTATTTGATGTTACTCTCTCTCTCTCTCTCTCTCTCTCTATATATATATATAAAGATACAGCCTGTCAAGATTTTAGATACATATATAAAGATATGGTGTGTCAAGATTTTAGATAACTTTTTGTATTGTTGATTTTTAAATCCAATGATATTTTATCCTTTTACTACCTAAGTTAACACTTAATTAATGGTGAGAAGCATAAACTTAGTGTTGGTTTTGTACATTATAATTGATTCGTTGGTTGTTTTTTAGTGACATAATTATTTCAAAACAATTTTTATCTTATACGTATTCAAAAAAGTTTATGAAGTGAATATATATTGCAAATTAAATTATGATGAGATCATAATTATAAGATATATATTACATTTATTTATTATTCTAAATTGTTCTTAATCATTGTTACTGGACATTAGTAGAGTGTAAAAAGATTAACACGCGTTATATTTCTTCTTTATGAAGTAGTCGATTTCTTGAATTAAAGTATGAAGATATTTAAATAAACGTGTGAATGCTTTCTATAGAAAATTTATTGAATTGTCCGTATATGAAAATTTTATTTGAATATTACTTGTATGTCAATGAAAATTTTTGTAATAAAGATTGTATAAATGATCTTTTGACTTAATATTTTCAAAGTATTTAATGTAGAAGTTTTTGTATTTTTGATTCTAATGACTAGAATAGCCGAATCAGTAGTTCTTAGATATATAGTATGAACAATATAGAGGTAATTGAATAATCAATAGAAGATTTAACACCTAAAGTAATTATGGATAATTTTTATTTTTTATTAGTATTAATTCAAGTAATCATTTGCCACCGTAGAATCATACTTTGAACATTTTTTTAAATGTTGTTAATTGAATCAACTACTAATGCTAGATAATCATTATGATTAGCTTAATTGAGGTTGATATTATTTCCATACTCTATTTAATTAGAATATTGGATAATAAAAGGATTGAATTATACGACAAAATTATGCACAAAAAAGTTAGTCAAAATTATTTTGATTTTTCTAAATATTTGGATAGTCTTGATGTGTTACAAAGTGTTAATCTTGATTTATAGATATAAAATATTCAGTTAGAGAATTAAAGATAATTGAAAGGATTTTAATTTATCTAATCTTGAGTATAATTTAAGGTTATAATTTATATCCATTGTTCACATCTTCAAGAGCATAATGAGTCATATACAAAGAACGGTTGAAAAAAGAAAAAAAATATTTTTAATCAAGTTTGACTTCATTGTGAAGTTCAAATATAAGGTATTTAATACATAAGAACCAATATGAGATATTGTATCTTATTTGGACCCAGTTGGTATTTAATTAGAATTTGTCGTAATTTTAATAAAAGTTTAGCTGAAATTAGAATATTTCAATTAAATTGCTAAAAGATTTAAACATTGTTATAAATAAGCTTGAACTTTAAAAGAGCTATAACTTTTTGCTTGCCCTCTCTGTACCAATTGCAAAGTTGTCTTAACATTTTTGCGGGGATACTATTACAGGACAAATGTATGTGTGGATACGGTGGTTACGATGACGTATTGAGTCCATATGTCTCTCTCTTCTAAAGGAACTTCCAATATATATTTCTTCTCTATCTGTTTTAGATATGGTTTGAAGGAAACTTCAATTAAATATATAATAAGGTATGAATTCATAACAACATTAATCATCTTATAGAATTTTAAAGTAATTTTGGCATTTGAAAAATCAAATAAAAATGTTTGTTATTATTCCACTACATGCGTGATCACATCTCGCATTGATTTCTTAATAGTGCTATCAAATTCAAGTTTAATTATGTGACTTGATTAAAAATGTTTTATTGCTATTGACTATAATTTTGAAATTAAATTGCAAAAATTTTGCAAATTAAATATGAATATTAAAATACGAAAATTCATATTAACAACTTTTAATCATAAAATCTAAAAATTAGATTAGGATCTAATTATTATTAAAATCTAAAAAAATTTAGATAAATGATGTGAATCCTTAACATGAAATTTGAAAAGTTTAGATTTATAAATTTTTTACATACTTAAAAGCCTAAGCCATCTAAGACCTAGAATTTGGAACAAAACACATTAAGGTTATACTCCCAAATCCTTAGTATTGGATGTAGTTATTAGCTGTCATCAATGTGGTTGTTTTGGGTTGTGTTATTAGCAACGTTTGAGCTATTAGAGAAGGCTTTAGTTCTTGAAGCTTGGTGTTGTAGCTGTAAGGTAACAAGTGAATGATGGCAGTGTTGATTGCTTGTAAAGAGAAGGAGATTCTCTGGAGACTAGAGCAGATGAACAAAGGGGATATTATTGTCGCCATCATTTTCACTGACCTCAATGACCAAGGAGACGTGTGGAGCTGATGTCTAGCTGGTGATTTGTGCCTAAGTTGTGGTTCGGAGCAAAAGTGATGGCAATCCCTTGAGGAAGCATGTGAATGTTAAGTTTCTAGTGTGCTCCTCGATTGCAAGATTGAAAAAGAAGACAATTGCAACTTTTCTAATTAATAATAGTTGTCATTAAAAGGAAAAATGATTGCTTGATTTTTCTTTGCTAATACATAATGTGATAAAGATGATATATATTTTTAATTCATGCTTTTGAACATTTGTTATTGAATTTATATTCAACATTACTACAATGTTAAAGGCATAATTAGTAATAAATTGTTGAGTAAAAGTAATTTATCTAAGTTTATATAAATAGTTTGTATGTATTTGATCAAAGGATACCTTTACCTAAGTAGCAAGAATCCATAGTTAGATAATTGACAATTGCACCTCCTCCCATATAAAGCTTCATAAGGTACCATCTGTATTCCCGAGTGAAGCAAACTCGATTAAAGGTAAATGATCATCCCATGAACCTTTGAAGTCCATAACACAAGCTTTTAACATTGCCTCCAATGTCCGTATTGTTCTTTCTAATTGACCATCAGTTTGTGGATGGAAAGTTGCACTAAAGTGCAACTTGGTTCCCAAAGCGTCTTGTAAGCTTTTCTAAAATCTGGAGGTGAACCTGAGGTCTCTATTTGAAACTATAGATATTGGAATCCCATGAAGCCTGATTATTTCATTTACATATCTCTGGGCCAAAGCATTCAAAGAATCTGTTTGCTTATTTGGCAAGAAATGCGCGGACTTGGTTAGCCGGTTCACTATCACCCATATTACATCATGCTTCTTGCTAGTCCTCGGCAATCCCATTAAGAAATCCATCGTAATCTTCTCTCATTTCTATTCCGGAATCGGAAAAGGTTTAAGTTTGCTTAAAGGTGCTTGGTGTTCAGCTTTAACTTACTGGCACACTAAGCATCTTTTAACATATTCTGCAAATTCTTTCTTCATTCCTTTCCACCAGAAATGCTCTTTTAAATCTTTATACATTCTTGTACTTCCTGGATGCAAGCATAAGGGGCATTGTGTGCCTCATCAAAAATCTCATCTTTTAATTCCAACATGTTTGGAATATACAATCTGTTACCTACCACCATCAATCCATCTTCTCTAATCTCTATTTCAGAAGGTTTACCACTTTTAATCTTTTCTCTAAGCCTACTCAAAGGCTCATCTTGCTCCTGTAACTTCTTAATCTTTTCATTCAATACTGGCCTCACTATAAAATTATCCAGTACACAACCAGATTCGACTTGTCTCAATGTCACATTAAGTTTGACTAATTCCTCCAACAAAGGAAGATACACAGTCTCCACATATGCCATAGTTGATTTCCTTCTCAAAGCATCCGCTACTACATTAACTTTCCCTAAATGGTAGCCTATCATCAAATCATAATATTTCAATAGTTATAACCACCTTCTTTGCCTCAAATTCAACTCCTTTTGGCTCATAAGATATTTAAGACTCTTATGGTCTATAAATATCCTAATAGTGACTCCATACAAGTAATGTCTCCAAATATTTAATTAAAAAATTATGGCTGCTAACTCCAAGTCATGCGTAGGATAATTTATCTCATAGGGCTTTAATTGTCTAGAAGCATAAGCAATCACTTTATCTCCTTGCATCAACACACAACTTAATCCTTTCCTTGAGGCATCATTATAAACTGTATATCCATCACTACCCGAAGGTAAAGTCAAAACTGGTGCAGTTGTAAGCCTATTCTTCAATTCCTCAAATTGGCCCTGGCACTCATCTACCCATACAAAATTCTGATTCTTTCTTGTCAATTTGGAAAGTGGAGCTACTACTATAGAAAAGCCTTCCACAAACCTTCTATAATACTCGACCAATCCCACTAAACTTCTCACTTCAACTACATTCTTAAGTGCTTCCCATTTCGCAACCGCTTTTATCTTCCTCGGATCCACATGTACTCCATGCTCTGAAATCACATGTCCAAGAAATGTCACTTCCTTTAGCCAAAATTCACATTTATTGAATTTGGCATATAACTCATTCTTCCTCAATGTCTGAAAAGAAATTCTTAAATGTTCCTCATGCTCCTTATCACTCTTAGAATAGACCAAAATATCGTCAATAAAGACAATGACAAATTGATCTAAAAAAGGCCTAAAGACTCTATTCATCAAATTCATGAAAGCTACAGATGCATTTGTCAACCCAAAAGGTATGACCAAGAACTCAAAGTGGTCATACCGTATTCTAAAAGCAGTCTTTGACATCTGGCTCCCTTATCCTCAACTGATGGTAGCCTGATCTCAAATCTATCTTCAAAAAGACCCTCACCCCTTGTAACTGATCAAACAAGTAATCTATGCGTGGAAGCGGATATCTATTCTTAATGGTGACATGGTTAAGCTTCCTATAATCTACACACATTCACAATGATACATCTTTCTTCTTCACAAAAAGGACCGAAGCTCCCCAAGATGAATAGCTCAGCCTAATATAAACTTTCTTCAAAAATTCTTCCAATTGCTCCTTAAGCTCCTTCAATTTCGTCGGAGCCATTCTATAAGGCGAAACCGAGATTGACATTGTGCCTGGAAGAAGACCAATGAAAAATTCAATTTCCCTAGGTGACGGTAGTCCTGGTAACTCCTCGGGAAAGACATCCGAGAATTCCATGACCACTGGTATATCTCCTAACTTCCTTCTATCTACCTTCGTGTCTACCATATAGGCCCAATATGCCTCACATCCTTTCCTTATCATTTTCTGTGCTATCAGAGCCGAAACAATTTGAGGTGGACTAACTTTTCTGTCTCCCAAAAATACCACCTTTCTTTCATTATCCAACTCGAACTCCATTGTCTTTCATTTGCAATCCATGTTGGCGTTATACTTTTCCAAGGTGTCCATACCTAAAATCACATCTAATCCTCCCATCTTTAATGGTATTAGATTCACCACTAATTGTTCTCCTCCAATATATATCTCACAGTCTTTATAAATTTGACTAATGACATTATACTGGCCGATTGGAATACTCATCATCAAAGGAGTATCCAACAAGCTCAAATCCTTATCGTAACTAGTTCTACCTGATGAAACAAAAGAGTGGGTAGAGCTCGAATCAATTAAAACAACATCAACATCAATTAGTTCAACTGTACCAGTCACAACTTCTAAAGCGGTCTCTACGTCTTTCAGTGTCATTGCAAACACTTTAACTGGTGCTTGTCCCCTTGGTCTTCCTGGAGGATTCACCCTCCTTATTGCATTAGAGTTGCCCACTTCAGTTGCAGTCTCGTGCCCCACAGGCTTAGTTCTCTTCGATGCTTGCATTTGAGTTCCCTCTTTTCTTGCATACTGTGGACACTTTCTAGCCATGTGCCCCTTCTCTCCATATTTGAAACAAGCTCCAGTCAGCCTGTAGCATTCTCCTTTATGGAACTTTTTGCAATGGTGGCACTTAGGGACGTATGACTTGTCCCTTTCACCCCTTCTACTGCTTCCAACCGTTGAGGCTTGATGAGAAACAGTAGGAGTCCTCATCGGTTTAGGCCTGGTTGCACCATTACTCCTCTCCTCAGACTGTACAGGGAAAGTCCTGGCGCTCCTCTCAGGCATAGAAGTACCACCTCCCCTCTTGAACTGTTCTCTCCCCTTTCTCTTTTTGTTCACAACACTCTTTATATTCTCAATGTTCTCCACCCTCAAAGTTGCTTCAACCAGTTGCTAAAAATCACAAAAATTATGTATCACCACTTTCTTTCTAATAGCTAGGTGTAACCCCCATTCGAACCTACAACACTTAACTGCCTCACTCATCAATAGCTCAGCTGCATATTGGGCCAATTGTGTAAATCAACGCTCATATTCGCCCACCGTCATTTCCCTCTGGGTGAGACTTAGAAATTCTCTTTGCTTCTGTTGAATATACATCTCAAAGAGGTACTTATTCTTGAACACTGCTAAGAAATCCTTCCATGCAAGCACTGGTGGTCTCATCTGACTCTTCCCACACTCTCCTATCAATGCAGAGCATCTCCTTGAAGCAAACTAGCAGCACAGACAACCTTCTCCTCATCCTTGCAGTCTATTTGATCTAGTATCCTCTCGATCTTTCTCAACCAAGCCTTGACTTCTTCTGGATCTGTGGTCCCACAAAAATCCACTACCCCATACTTCCTGAGCTTTTCAAACTACTTCCCCTTCTTAACTGAGGTCGGAGTAGAAGATTATAGCATCTAGCCCATGGCCTGAGCAAATGCATGAAACATCATCTGATCCGATGGAGCAAGCACTTGCTTCTATGGAAGAGGCGACTTCCGTGTCTGAGATCGATCGGGCTCACTACTGGCCCTCTAGAAGCCTCAGCATTTCCTGGGACTACAGACTCATCAGTACTTTCCTCCCTAGAAGAGAGTCAGATGCAATCGATCCTTGCAATACTCTTCATGTCCTTCTACGAGGTGGCATCTTACTCCTTCAATGCAAACACTAGCTATTAGCTTACATTCCATTTTAGTCTTAATTCCTACATGTATGCATGACATGCATGTTACTTATTGCAATTCAATCAATTCACAGTGCAACAAGAAACCACATAACATAACATTTCCTCCTACCATGCATTCTTAGCCTAGGAAAAACCTAAGCTCTGATACCAAACAATGCTGGACCACGTTTCTGGAGCCCAACATTCGGAGACATTTAACAGAAAGTATACTTGTCCATAACCCTATTGAACTTGTTTAGGGACAAAGGGCATAACTTTCTCTGTAGACATCAGATTAAACAATTACTTAGACTGTTCAAAAGAAGATTTCGAGATCTACAACATTCATGAAGACCTTGAAGACAAATTCTATCATTTAGAGGGTTAAAATTAGACCAGACGATACAAGATGAACAGTGCACAGGAGAAGCGAAAGGTCACTATAGAGAAAGCAGAAAGCAGACGAATGGGAAAAAGCAAATGAATGGGAAAAGCAGAAGAATCAGAAAAATTAGACGAATGGGAAAAAATAGACGAATGAGAAAAAGTAGACGAATGGAAAAAACAGACGAATGGGAAAAGCAAACCAATGGGAAAACTGACGAATGGGAAAAAGCAGATGAATGGGAAAAGCTAACAAATGGGAAAAGTAGACGAAGCCAAAAGATAGACGAATAGAGACAGAGTCAACTTAAGACGAAGCAAAGTTTTAAGACGAAGCAGAGTCAACTTAAGACGAAGCAAAGTCTTAAGACAAAGCAAAGTTAACTTAAGATGAAGCAAAGTCTTAAGACAAAGTAGAGTAAAATTAAGACAAAGCAAAGTCTTAAGATGAAGCAGAGTCAACTTAAGACGAAGCAAAGTCTTAAGACGATGCAACTCTTAAGACGATATGACGTCATCACAGATGATATGACATCATCACAGACAATACATCTCTACAGACGATACATCCTTACAGACAATATGATATCATCACAGACAATGTGACGTCATCACAAATGATATGTCCTTACAGACGATACATCCTTACAGACAGTGCCACTTGATACTCCTAAGCATCTCCCATTCGAAGGACAATAACTTTGAACTCCTATGTCTAAAAATTTCCACTATAAATCGTTGGAAAGCTAGAAAAAAGACCTACAACTTTCCAGAAGACAACTTTAACTAATTTCACCTCCGTTAGTCCAGTTTTT
Organism: Erythroxylum incrassatum; assembly: GCA_026546855.1. NCBI lineage: Eukaryota > Viridiplantae > Streptophyta > Magnoliopsida > Malpighiales > Erythroxylaceae > Erythroxylum > Erythroxylum incrassatum. The sequence continues at coordinate 12,017,809 of JANVCL010000212.1, read as the reverse complement.
CCTTGGAAGTCGGCACACAATTTCTACACATAAAAAAGACTTGGATTTTTGAAATGTGCAGCTACCAAAGAAACATGCATACACACCTGGGGGACTTTCCAATGCTAAACTCATTTACCAAAACAATAAAAGCCTATACATAACTTTAATTACACAATAAAATTATAACATATAGAGGATGCTCAATGTTTAACATGTTAAGTCAAAAGACTTTACGAAGTTATTAATTTTGATGATAAAAATAAGAAGACAAATGAAAAGTAGACGGAAAGAAGCTTAATAAAAAATCAGACGGAAGAAGTTAGGCGCGGAGAAAATCAGACGCAAAGTAAAAAATCAGACGGAAGAAGTTAGGCGCGGAGAAAATCAGACGCAAAGTAAAAAATCAGACGGAAGAAGTTAGGCG
>JANVCL010000212.1:11954200-11977120 GCA_026546855.1 Erythroxylum incrassatum | reverse complement strand
GCCAGGGAAATAAAAGACAATGAGCTGAGAAGGTTGAAAACACAAGGAGAACGTGAGGACGGCTGAGCTGCGGCGTAAAGGTTGTGGCTTGCGGGCTGCGACTTGACAGCAAGTGTAAAGTAGAGAGGACCTGCGGCAACCGTGGAGATTGGAGGAACTTCAACATTTAATTATCCCATCGGTGAACAGGAACAGATAAGTGAGCTACCGTGAATGGGTTGAACCAAAAGGGATTTTTGTTAGGGATTTTCAGGTGGACATTAAAATGGGGCAGAAGCAATTTATTCGGAAAATACCATGAAGGGCTGAACGTCCTGGCACCGGTTTGGAGGTAATATCGACGCCGATGACCCGGATTAAGTATTATTTTTATTTTTTTGTTGTTTCTTTCTCTCAATAGGAATTAATTGTGTTATCCTGTTTTAATTTACTTGGGTATTGTGTATGGATAATCGGATTTTTGTTATTATTCGGTTATTTGTGTATGAACCTTTTAGGTATTTTAGATTGATGATTTTAATGCGTTCATTGAATCGTTAGTTTGAATCCCATTGCTAGAATTTCGACATAATCCGTAATTGTTGTGTTGAAATTCATATGTAGCGACTAATGATTCGTAATCATTAGGGATAACATTACCTAGGTTAAATGACGCATCGTATGTAGTTGTTGCCTAGATTAATCGATTTTTCTAATTCGTAATGCTTCTGCCTAATTGAATCTAGAGATCGTATCCTAGGTTGTTAGGTGGTTAGGTTTAATTAATGATCGTATCTTGATTAAACACAATCTAAGGGAAAACTCGGGTTAATATTTAACCCACGATTAATAGTTGCTATGAGAGGTTAAAGAACAACAAATTAATAAAATATGCTTAGTCAGGGCGTAGGCCGAGATTGAATCAAAAAATCGGGTCCCTACTGAATTCTCCATTTTTATTATTTTTATGCATGTTTTCTTTACTTTATTTTTATTAGTTAGTTTTATTTTAATTTTTCCTTTCAAAAATTCAAAGCCCCCTTTTCTTAAACATCGATTATTTTCATTTCATAAACTTTACACGCACTCTCTTTAGAATCGAACTAGACTCACCACACCACTCTACAGTAGTAGTTTAGTTATTTTAATTTTGATTAGCGTTACAACGCGCAGTCATCAGCACAAAAAAACCAAGTATGATGCTATTTTTAAAACAAGAAACACGAAAACGTTATTTTTACATTTTTCATAACCGTGTTGCCATTTTCTTATTTTAAAAAACGAAAATGGAAACAAGTTTAAACCAAACACATTGGAAGCATCTGTTTCTTTTTTTTATATATACGAAAACTACAATAAAAAAACCAAAGAAAAAACAAAACCAAGTAGCCCCTAAACTTTTATCAATTACTGGTTTTTGTGAGTTTTAAAGAAAAAACTTTTAAAAATATCAAATTCAACAATTTGTCATCTCATGTCAGTCCTTTTGATTTTGATATTACATTTTAGTGATTCCAAATCAATAAACATTCTCTTTTTTGTTAGCATTTGATTTATATTTGTCACTATTATCTTTTACAGTTATGCTGACTTTGACTATTTTAGTTAATATTTAAACCAACAAAATAAAGACTACAAACTTGAATTTTGTTATTGACTTTCTTTAGAAAGTATATTTGCATTTTAGTAATTACAATTTAAATTAATTTAAAATTTTCCCTTCCTTAATATATGCTATTTATTTTAAACTAGAACTAGGAACAACATATAAATATAAATTGAATCTCATAATTATGATTTCATTATAATTTTAATTACATAGTAATTATTTCAGGAATTTTACCATTAGTATTAAACCATCAAATATAATTAACTTAATACATAAAGATAAAGAATGTCTTTTATTAGTTAAATAATAATGTTATATATCAAATTGCAACCAACTGATTAGTTGCAAGGGCATAAACTAACAAGTCTGGGTGTTAAGAATTCGATTGTGGCATTTGATTTGAAAAAGAAGAAGATGAAAAAGCTTGGCCTCTTGGACACGTTTCTCCATGCATCATTATAAGAAGACCTGGTTCAAGATTCAGCAAGGAAGTAGATTGCATTGAAATGTTGCCATAGGAATGAACCAAAACAACAAAAATTTTGTTTTACAAAATGGAAATTCCTCAATGAATGATGTTGTTTTGTCCAAAATGTCTATCGTTGACACCAGATGTTTTATTCTTGGAAGTTGAGAACTTGTTCGTATTTGCATCTTATCAAAGCATTATGGGAACAATTTGACTACTATAATTTTGGTCAATATTTCAATTTTTAAAGAAATTAGAAAGAAGCTTCAACAGGGTCACAACCTGCTCTTAATAACAAACAACAAAATTGAACAAGATCCAACAATTATTGCATTTTTGTTTTGGAGCATTGCACTCAACTTAAATTATGCAGCTGGCAATAGAGTGGTAACTAACCCTCCCTAAAAGCCTTTTAACATGGGAAGGAATTATGTGTCTATTCAATCCATCGCTGAGGTGAAGAGGAAACCAAACATACGAAATCTGAAGAAAATAACTATACTCTTAAAAGGGCGGGTCACTAATAGTATGGGTTGCATCTAGCGATGGTGGCAGTACCGGCCCTAGGCAGGGCACCTGCTTAGAGCCTACCATAATGAGGGCCCACTTTTCAATCCATTTGCATTTATTCATTCAAGGGTAGTAAATCATATTTAATAGTTTTCAGTAAGAGGAAAGGAAGCTTTAACTTTCAATCTTGGAAGGTAAGGAAGTTATATTATCCCCGCATAATATAACAACTTCCAAGATTGAAAGTTAATATAGTTGCTTCCAAGATTGACAGTTAACCTTAACTTGTTATATTTATAAATACCTCTGAAGCATTTAGGATAATATAGCAGCTTCCAATACTTGCTATATTTATAAATACCTTTGAAGCATTTAGGTGTATTTTTTACGCTCTATTTTTTTTCAATTAACATATGAATTTGTGATATTTCAACTCAAAAATTGAAAGAAAAAATTTTCGCGGTTTTTTTATAAGCTTGAAGTGATAATTTAAAGGTAAAGTTTCTGATTTTTAATATATTTTTAGCTTATTAAATATTTGAATATATTAGAATTAATTTGTAATTTTCATTAACGTGGACGTTATATTAACATTTTAAATAAAAAATTAATATTATATGATATTGCGTTTAGTTGCGTTTTTCATTTTTCATTTTTAGATTACTTATTATTTATAAAAAGTATAATTAAACATTAATAAATAATTTAATTTTGTTAATTGTAACTTTCATTATACTTTGCCGCAAGTAATATAATTGTCGGATTTGTGTTCTTGTAGAGGTTCACATATGTTCAGTGATAATATGATTAAATCAAACAATTTAAGTTATTTAATTTAAAGACTACATAAATGGTTTCCTTTATTATAAAAATTCGTATGATTCTATTAAATATGTGGTGATAATTAAATAATAAAAAATTTTGACAATTAAATAATACCGTAAATAGTTGGATATGTTTAGTTGGTTGTTCATAAGATAGATTGGTAGCGTTAGATTACTATATTTATCATTATGTCAATTCCTATAAAAGAAATTTTTTATTAAAAATCACTAACGTTAATTAAATTCAAAAAATATTTTATTTAATAATTTATATCTTTGTCTAGTTGCTTGACAAAATAATATTCAATCATTTCCGCGAATTATAGAATAGGATAATATTTAACTTGACAAATTTAGAATAGTTAATAACTTAGAATATAATTTATTTTATGTTCTCCTAAGTATGTTGAATTTTTGTATTTTTAAGAATTAGTCTTTCTCTACCCTTAAAATTTGCTATTTGTTTTTTCTTTTTCATGTAGGATATTAGATTTTGCTATTTATTTTTTATTCAGTTACAGATATAATCTAACGGGACAGTGAAAAACTCCAACTTTTTGATGTTTCTTTTGTGCATAACAATACAAGGCTGACAGGAAATTCTAGAGGTCCAGGACATGTTTATCCATTGACCACATTGTTCCATGACTTAATGCTCCTTCCATCATAGGTTGAGAAGGAAATTGGGAAGAAAGAGTGATCTCCTTCCATGAATCTAGCGTATCAATTTCACCAAAGGTAAGTTTTACTGAAATTGCTGCTAGGTTTAGAAATCCTAACGAGGCAAAGGAAGCTTACTCACTTTTTCTTACAAATTTGCGAATACAAATTGCTTGTATCAAAGCTACAAAAAGGTCAACCACGTAAAATACGCAGTTGGTGATGTGCGAGCCCACATTGGAACAAACGATCTCGTGTCGTGTGGGTTTATTTCTATGCAACTTCAGCTGGAGGAAGTCCATTTATATTCAAGTCAATCAAAGAGCGAAGTCACCTGAAATTCCATTGGAGGAACAAATAGAATTCCATTACCTTTAAAATATCTTTCGGGAGAAGAGTGAATATCATTTGGAAAGAAATAAATCCAAGAATTTTCCAAGGAAAGTTGAACAAGAAGCAGTGTGTCTTGGTGGATCTTAAAAGCCTGGTAATAGAGCAACTTATAACATTCAAAGCCATTCCATAATAAGCGAGCAATTATTCAATGAGGTGGAATTTCTATGACTTACTGAAACCAGAGCAGAAGCATAGATATGGAAATGGATAGGGACAAAGTACTTGTCTCGCATGAAGAGGAGCACCAACTCCCGTTGAAATTTTAAAGGATACAAACACATCTAGATCACGAAATACTATATTACCTTGTTGTTCTGATGTTTTATTAGTGTATTTTTCTCCTGTAAACAAGTCCAACTTGTAGGTTCAGCTACTCCCACTTAGCTTCTTGCATTATACCTTTCAACAACCTCGTGGAAAGTTGGTGTGTGTAATTTCCAGATTTTGAGCAAGGCCGACAACTCTGATGCACAGGCAACCAGGAAGGAGCATTCATCATTGATACTCCAAGTCGGATCTGTAAGCTCTTGCAGGATTAATACATGATTTGGTTATTCAAGGCTCTTCAAAACTTTTATTAGTATGAACAACCATAACACTAAGCAGAGAAACGTAGTATTATGAGCTAAGAAATTTAGTTAGCTATCTTCTCTGTCTTAAAAGTGGAATTTCCACTGTCTGCTTTTTGTCTAGACAGGAGAATTGTGCTATTAGTTTCTATGCTACGTATCTAAAGAGACAACTGTTTACTCATCAATTCAATTTTTTAACTTAAGAAAAAGATATATATATATTAATTTACTGACAGAAATCCCCCATCCAAGAATTCTTACTTCAAGACCGAGGATAGAAAACTAATGGACTTTGCCGACCTTCATAGTCTTGATGGTTTTCGATGTTGAAAGGTTAACTTATATTAGATGCAGGTCTGAACCATTATATTTTAATCACAGATGCAATTTGCGATTGTAACTCAAACCATAGGCAATGAAGTCATGTCTCCTCAATTGTTTTCAATGGAGAAAGATTTGACCATTAGGACGTGCATAAAAATATTGTATCCAAACTGGTAGTTCAGAAATGTGAATAACTGATGATAGGTCTTCATTTTCCTTTCATACCCTAAAGGCGAAATGACCACCAAATAAGACTTTTTCTCAATCCGAATCTGTGAAAGTCTAAACCCAAGACAATTGTGTTTTAGCCTTTTGCCCCCAATGGGGTACGGAGCTTTGACTATTTAACCTAATTAGGCTATAAAATCAGTAGCTTCGTTTATCTTTCGGACACAACTAACAGTCATGGCTAGAGTTAAGTCTTTCACCTCCCTGCTTCTGGTTCAAGCTCTTTTGATCTCTCCCTTGTTTTGTGTTTTGGATGCACATGCCTCTGCTCCACTGTCAAAGGGCCTGTCTCAGAAGTTCTACAAGTCCACATGTCCTAAAGTTGAATCCATTATCAGAAAGCATCTTAAAAAGGTCTTCAAGCGCGACATTGGCCAAGCTGCTGGCTTGCTTCGTCTTCACTTCCATGATTGCTTTGTTCAGGTATATATCACAAACCCATCTAAGATTTTGATACCTATTTAAGTTTATGTTTGTTCCGTTCATAATTACTTAAGAGTTTCTTGTTGTTTAAAAACAAAAACGAAAGTATAGTTAGCAAATCAGTATCTGGTTGTAAGTTATCTTTAATTATTTTGTGTTAAAAATAGTATGGGCTCTTTTTCTGTTGGTGTTTTTAATTCTATAAAGTATCTTTTCCATTTACGAAATCATGATTCTAATCAGCTCTTATTATACATACGAAACGTGTTGTTTTGTTTTCCGTTTTTCAACATATGAAGACGAACAACTACACATTTATGCAAGAACTTTCAACTTGTAGGGATGTGATGCTTCGGTACTGCTTGATGGATCAGCAAGTGGGCCTAGTGAGCAGCAAGCTCCTCCCAACTTGAGCTTGAGGAAAAGGGCATTTGAGATCGTGAATGACCTTCGCGAACTTGTGCACAGCGAATGTGGTCGTGTCGTCTCTTGCGCAGACATTGTTGCCATCGCTGCTCGTGATTCAGTTTACTTGGTAAGTCATTTTTTACATGACAATTGTATTGTTCTTATCTAGCTTACAACTTGCTGAACCACCTAAAGGCTAAAACCTGATATTCGGCGCAAAATTCTGATGTATGTGAAATCTACAAATTAAAGATGCAATAAAACATATAGTTAAGTGTGGTTTCTGTAAAATTTATTTCAGTCGGGTGGTCCTGAATATGGCGTACCTCTGGGAAGAAGAGACGGGCTGAATTTTGCTACTCAAAATGCAACTTTGGCAAACCTGCCACCACCCAGTTCCAATACAACATTCCTCCTCGATTCTCTGGCCCCAAAGAATTTGGATGCCACGGATGTTGTAGCCCTCTCCGGTGGCCACACAATCGGCATAAGCCACTGCTCTTCCTTCACTGGCAGACTTTACCCAACACAGGATCCTACCTTGGACCAAACCTTGGCCGACGACCTCAAGACAATATGCCCCACTACCAATTCCACCAACACTACTGTATTGGATATTCGGACACCTAACATCTTTGACAACAAGTACTATGTTAATCTTATGAACCGCCAGGGCCTATTCGTCTCAGACCAAGATTTATACATGGATGCTAGGACCAAGGACATTGTCACCAACTTTGCTGTCAATGAATCATTGTTCTTTGAGAAGTTTGTGGTTGCCATGACCAAAATGGGGCAGCTGAGTGTATTGACTGGGACGCAAGGTGAAATTCGTGCCAATTGCTCGGTGAGGAATTCAGATAACATTTACTTGGTGTCTGTGGTGGAAGAAGATTTAGAGACCAAGTCTGAGCTGAGGTAAATGAAAAAAGTCAATGTCCAACAGCTAATAAGTAATTTTGTTAATATCCGTGACATCTGGGGGGTTCGGAATGTTAGGAAGCCGTCGTTATCGCTTATGTTGTATCCCTATCCTTCCTCATGAATGGTTGACTCGGTTATGTTATCTACATATTTTGCTTCTCAAATAGAGAAGTAAATGGAATATGTGTAATGGATCATATGACAAATTATAGTGCTGAATAATATCCTGGGATGCTTTCTAATTAATTATAAATGCGTTTCAATCATTATTTATATAGATATTAATATATTGTTTTATATGTATTGCAACGTCATTTTTTTAAAAGTAATTGAATTAATTAATAAGGACCAAAATACAAAATGTGTCCTAACTTAGCAGCTCCACAAGTAAGGAAGAGTTACAAACTCCTGAAAACAGAGTGTGGGAAGCAAGACCGTGTGGGCTTAGGCCCAAAACAGACAACATCTGCAAGTGGGTGGTCTGGATTGTTACATTTGGTATTAGAGCCAGTACTCAAGCGATATGCCAGTGAGGACGTCTGACCCCCCTAAGGGGAGAGGATGAAGGTTTATTGCCATTCCATATCGATTGGAGAGGAGAACGAAGCATTCCTTATAAAGGTGTGGAAACCTCTCCCTTGTAGACGCGTTTTCATCCATTCCTTACGGGTCAGGAGGGGAAAAGCAAAACCGTGCGAGTTGAGGCCCAAAGCGAACAATATCTACAAGTGGGTGGTCTGGGCTGTTACATTAGTATTATAAACACCATGCTCTTCGAAGGCAGACTAGAGGACAATCCTCTGGCAATTGCAGTGAGTTTAACCTTCAATAATATCCTCCTTGTGAATTCCTCCTCATTAGTAGACATAATGTTAAAGGCTCTAGAGTTTCTTTGACATCGATGTTAAGCACCATAGATGCCAATGCGCACTTGAATAGAGGGTAATTATATCTTATGCATATTTCTAAGCTACATGTCCAAGCTATAATATTCCTCCCTCCTAAAGGTAGACCAGATTAGACACCATAATCTCCTAATGAATTTACAGTTGGAATACAAGTGATCCATGTCGTCCCTCCGGTGCAAACAAAGGAGACAAGATTTGTACTCCATTGCAAACTTAAGAGAGCATCCGGTACTATGTTTATTTACATTTGCTATCTGGAGCAAGAAGGCACCGGAAAGAGTTAAGCTGGATCTCATATAAGCTTGAACCAGCTTACTTGCTGCATAGGTTCTCAATTAATTGCTTTATAGGACTTAGCAGAGAAAGCTCCATTCTTTCCTGGCTTCTAGATGATACCATATTGTTTTGCGGGATTAGGTTGATATGCAGGTAAATTAGCTAAAAGCTCTAAGGATCATCGAGTTGTGTTAGCTAGCCAAGTCTAGGAACTGGCTATAATAAGAGCTTGGATTGTCTAAATTTGTACAAGGGAGCTATATCCAGCCAGGTATCATGCCAAAACCAAAAACAAGTATCTTCACTATTTCCAATTTGGTGTTTGTGATGATATTCACGTTTTTTTTCCATCAACCTACACTCAGATACAAAAAACAACAAAAATACACGAAGAATCGAAGATGAGAAGAAGAAGTGTTTGAAGTTGTCGAAGAGGAAAAGACAGATAAACTCTCGAATGTTCTCATTAGTCAGAAACAAAAGACTAAGCTTAAAGCACATACTTATGAGACACACGTGAGAAGACCAAGTCAAAAGCACCATGGTCAAAACACTGTCGTATCAACATATCAGAAGCTAAGTAATACATAGAGTATTATGCATTAATGAAACATGTGAGGGGCGCATGTCATCCTGAATATGAAGACTCCACCATGATCAAATGCTTCAGACTCTTATAAATAAGACAGACTTCAAGGCTTCAGACACACAATACTTTTCTCATTACATTGTAATAAAAAATTCAGAGAGTGTAAGAATTGGAATGAGAAAGCTTCAAGTGTGCTTATCTGTGGGTACTAGGAGAGTTCATAAACTCTTTGCAAGTGTTTTAGAAAAACATTCCATCTCTGTAAACTTTCTCTTCTTCTTAATACTAGTGGAACCACTATAATGAGATCCTTGGATGTAGATAGTATTAAAGCTATCGAACCAAGTAAAATCTTTGTGTTCTTTAATTTTCTGCAACCTTTAATACCTGCAAAATACAATATTCTTTATCAGTCTTTAAGGAGTAAGGCAATAGTGCAACACAAATAACTTAACTGTGTTTAACGGAGAGATGAATGTTATCCTCAATTCAAGATTTCCCCCAATATGTAGGAGGTATTGGCTTTACATTGAGCTTTCTAAATGCTACCACCCTTAAGGAAATAATGGTGAAGCCATTTTACCTATAAGCAGTATCCTTGTTTATAAACATGTTGATGAAGTTTTTTTTTAATAATTAACTTCAAAATATCTCCAGCTTCTTTCTAAATAATCTCGTCAACTTACCTTTCATAATTCCTATATCATAGCCAAGGAATTCCTTGAGTGTCTGAAGTTTGATGACACTTATGTGAAACCTTTTCCTCTCAAATTCTTTCATCACTATTGATATGGTTAGTTCATCAAATTTATACTCGAATTTGTAGAATAAAAAAGTGAACAGTTCAGAAGTCTTTTATGGTTTTTGGTGAAGTCAGGAATTTTTTCAACTCCAATCTTATATCTTATAAAAAGTCTAAACACCAACACGTCTTTTTGATAGTATTCTCGTAGATTATGGAATTTTGACTTAGTTTGACTACAAAATGACTATCCTCATGTTTCCGTTGGGTTATAAATGCAAAAGCAATGGCTAGATTTGATTAATCTTTCACCTCTATGCTTCTTTTTTATTTGAAAAATAAAGAATTTCATTAGCTAATCTCGAACTTGGGCAAAATATTATAATGGAAAGACATAATTAAAACATACAGTAGACCATTTTGCTAGTAAAACCATTGGAAATCTGTCCCAGGATCTCAGTTATTACAATTCACAGTTTCCCTTCCATGAAAATTCAGTGAAAGTCTTTCGTGTGAAGTATTCCATTGTAGGCATTGCAGGTTACATCTTGCTCTCATGGATAAGCTGGACTCTTCATAAACTTTATGAGACTTTAAGATTTCTCTAATCTAGCTTATGGTATTATGAGCTCTACATGTTTTTCCAACAAAATTCTTTTGAATTAAAAGAAGTTCTAAACAAAACACACTCCTTACCTAACCTTTTGGATATATCATTGGTCCATATCAAAATATCCCTCCATTATGTCTGCCCATAGTAGGTATTCAATAGGTGGTGCATCCTAGACTAGATGGTGATTAAATCTAGCATTGGGAAAAAAGATGGGGAATAGTTTTAGGATCTAACTTACAAAGTATGCACAAGTGATCTGTTGTGTCATAGAGCCTATCTTTGGTCTTTAATCTCTACTTTCTAGCAAGCTTACTTATGAAAGAAGCTTTAGGTATCAAAATTTTCTTCCAAACTATAACATACCACAACTATGCTTCTAATTGATGCTTTTTTGATCTTGTGCATATTTCTGCTCCTTTAGAAAAAAGTTTTATTTTCAAATTTCTATGAGTTTACATGTCCTAAAGTTTAATCTATTATTAGAAATCTGTTAGTAATTTTTTTAATATTGGACAACAATTAATTACGATTTTAATAAATTTATAATTAAGCGAATCAAATTTGATTCGATTAAAGATAATAAAGTAACCTGATAGAGGATCGGGTTTAATGGGTTGAAATTTGGCAAAGAAAATTGACCCTAATTAGTGTGGGATAAACATCCATTAGGCATGTGATGGAGAAGCCTAATAAGGTTACTATATAAAGTTGTTGAGGTCTCCGATTTTTTGTTTAAGTAAGTCATCAACGTTCGGATTCTTCGACACATTAAAGGTTCATGCATTAAGAAAGGCAGAAAAAGACGTTAACGACATCTAGTTCATCAACTTTCATAAAGGTGGTTGAGAAAGTTCAAAGGTTTTGGCGTCGAAAAGCTTGTTCGAATAATGGAAAGCGAAACAGACTAAGGCTCGTCTTACGCATTACACGTGGTATCAAAGTGTTATGTGATTGTTTGAATTTAAACAATGTTTTTCAAATTTTCTCCATAAGGAAAATGGAGAAACCAATCCATTTTGCGTTTTAAATTGCTTGTTGTTGCGTGAATTAAATTTGAATGAGCTTAGCAATGAAAAACAGGTTGAAAACGAGCTTCAAAGGGTAAAAAACTCACCTGAAAGTCACCAAAATTTGCCTCTTTTTGACTATAGGAGAGAGAAAGCTCAAGGGGGCTTATTAAAAGAAAAATCATAATGGTAGGTACGCTTAGGTAAGACATTTAGTTAGGTTAAATGCATGTAGTGTGGTTAGAAAGCTCAAGGGGGCTTATTAAAAGGAAAAATCATATCAATCAGTAGGCTATTTAACTAATGTAGTTTGTAAAAAAAATAATGACTATATCATTTTTATGTTAATATATGTGATAAAAATGTGATCTCAAATAGAAAATCAAAGCAAAGTTAGGATATACATATCATGAAGGGCACACATGAACAAAAGACTTTGATATGGATGTGTCAGTCTAAAAAGGCTTAAAATTTCACTAGCTTGTGTCTACCCACTAGTCACTACTCTTTTAGATATCATGTATATTGACCAATCACAAGAGTAAAAGTACATGCTTAAGTTGTCATAAATTTTTCTAGTTAATTCTACTTTCTAATTATGACTATATAGTCTTAAAAATAATAGAAAAAGGAAAAAAATATTTGTTTGTTTGATTGATTTTTTAAATTTAATTTTAAAAACATAAGAAACAAACAACTTAAACACTCATGATAAACAAACTCAAAACACTCATGATAACTAAGATCCCCACATCCATGCTTAAAACTTACGTTGGCCTTAATGTAACTTTAAATGTAAGAAATAGAGCATCCAACAAAACAACAAATGTGGAAATGTAAATGAAATGAAACAAACTTCCCTTAGGTTACCTCCCAAGCAGCATTTTTGTTTATTGTCGTTGGCTCGAAACCATGTTTTCCTTATCATGTTACGAAAATTTGATCTCCAGGGATCACAGCTTTGGCATTTTCCATTTGACCTTCTTCAGGATAAGGCTTGAGTCGATGACCACTTACACGTAATGTCTTCTCTGTTTTTAAACTCTTAATCTTTACTGCACCATAGGGAGAAACATTAGTAATCACAAAAGGATCAACCCAATAAGGATGAAATTTATGTGAAAATATTTTATATTTAACACCACAAAGAAGAAATTTTTAACCAATGGTAAAGCTTTTTTGCGAGACATAAAAAATTTTGTCTTCTCTTTAGTTGAAAATTTTTCTTATTTGTTTGTATGATTCCACTCATCATCTTCCAGTACTGAAGGGTCAATCACATTAATTGAAAAAACAGAATGGTCATTTTGGGAGTGCTTATTAACATAAAAATATTAAAATGAGTAACTTCCCTGTCAAATTACCTCATAAGGGTACCTTTACGAATATCTATCTTAGTTTGGGCCGTGTTAAGAAATGTTCTCGCTAGTAAGATGAGTATTGGATTATAGAAAGTTTTATCATTCATATCAATCACATAAAAATCAACAAGAAATATTAGTTCATTTACTTGTACCAACATGTCCTTAATCACTTTATTTGGGTAAGCATAAGTACGATCAACCTATTATATGATAATACTAGTTTCTTTTAATGCCCTTACATTTAAAGAAGCATACATGGAACGAGGCATAACTTTAATTGATGCTTCTAAATCAAACATGACCTGTTTAATCTTAGTGTTACCAATTTTTCAAAGAATAGTAAACATGCTTGGGTCTTTACATTTAGGAAGTATTTTCTTTTTAAATATCGCAAAAATAGTTTCACTCATCATAATCATTTCATTACCTCTCAGCTTTCACCTGTTCGTACACAATTCTTTAAGGAATTTTGTATACTGCGATACTTGCTTGATCACATATAACAACGAGATATTCACCTCAACCTTCCAAAAGGTCTCCCATATCTCTTTATCCCTATCCTTCTTCTTTGACTTTGCTAACTTGCTAGGGAAAGGTGAAGGATTAATCTTTACAGTAATTATCAATTCATCATTTACTTTTGAGCTAGAAGACATATCCTTTTCTTCTTCAAGTTCCTCTTGATTTCTTCTTCACTAGCCATCCCTTGCGTAATCCTTTCAAGATCCTGAAGCTTCCTACCACTCCTCAAGATGATTGCAATAACATTATTTATATTTAACTCGGGTTGTGATGTAGTTTTCCTCCTTTTTAGGCTTCTAGATGATTGATAGCCACAACCATCCAGCTCATCTAGTTTTAAAAATTATGAATGTTATAAGTCATTTGTTGAAATTTAGATTTGGTCTCCTATTGAAACTATTGCACATCCTATTGAAATTGCAAAGTGATAGTTACAAGAGAATTAACTATGTCTTCCAAAGATGTGCCTGGATTAGAGAAAGAGGCTTATGGCCTTGTTTAGAACTGATGTGCTCCTTGTGACCTAATTGGGAAGTAATTCTTCTTCTTATTCCCTCCATAACTGAAGTTGGAATGATCCCTCTGACTTAGGTTATAAGTTTGGGAATACGAGTTGTATTATTTAGGAAAATTCTCTCTCATAGCATTGACATATTCCATACTTCCCTCTTATAAGGTTAGGTATTAATCAGTTCGATGGCTTGTATTTACAGATATTTCACATGTCTTTACCTATTCCTATTCGACAATAGTTTGTCTAACAAAAAACATTAGCTCATCCAAACGATGTTCAATAGATGAAGTATTTACCTAATTTACCCAGTGAACATCGTTGTGGTTGCCAAATTGTTGAGTGTTTGTAGTCATGCGCTTAATTAACATTCTTTGATGGGAGTGTTTTCACAGAGTGACTCACCACTCATTGCATCGACCAAGCTTCTTTCCATAGGTAACAATCATTTGTAGAAGTATTGGATGAGGAGTTGTTTTGATATGTTATGATGGGGAAAGCTAGCACAAAACTTCTTGAAACTCTCTTAATACTCATAAAGGAACTCTTTATTGTATTGCTTTATCCTGTATATCTCTTTTCTCATGCTAGTGGTCTTCGATGTTAGAAAATATATCTCCAAAATTAGCTTCTTCATTTCAGTCTATGTGTTCATGCTCCCTACGAGCAAATTAAATAGCCAGTCTTTTGCTACTTCTTTCAGTGAGAATAGGAAAGCCCTTAATATGATCTGCTCGTCTGTCACCTTTGAAGCTTTCATACTCAAACATACCACATCAAGTTTTTTGAGATGCTTGTGTGCATCCTCACCTGTAAGTGTATCAAATTTAGGCCATAGATGGATTAATCCATACTTAAGTTCAAAAGTGCCATGTTCAACAAAATTAGGACAAGTAATGCATAATAGTCTTTAAGTTAAATATGGTGCAATGAACTCTATAAATGTTCTCAAATTGACCATTGTTTCTTCAAACTCAAGTTCTTGTTGTACTTCTGGAGTTGTTTCAGTTTCCCTTTGCAACCTTTTTAGCATCCTTTCGATCTCCGGATTAAATTGTATAAGTTCTTTATAGGGAGATCTTGTCACTACTGTACACCAACACTAATAAAGATGAAAAGATTAAGAAATAACTAAAAATTATGATTATAAACAACTTTATCGTACTCACTTCTGCTTAAGACACAACTTAAAAGGAACTTGGCTTTCGAATTCAGTTGGAATCTCTCCTTTTGATTTGCAGACCATCTGATTCGTGGAATAGCATTTCCTTCTTCATCTACCGGTGTATACGGTCCATTTTCTAGTATATCCCAAAGGTCGATATGAGTAGATTCAATGAAGAGTTGCATCCTGTGTTTCCAGTAATGATAATCTTCTCCATTGAACGCAGGAGGTCTGGTAATGGAGGCACCCTCAGCTATATATATGTGTGATTCTACCATGAATCTTTATCCACATTTTGTAACGGTGGTTCTTGGACACTGAGCTCTGATGCCAATTGAAGTAAATCACACATTAGTATAGCCTTTATATTTGATATACCAAACGCACAAGAAGGGGGTTGAATTTTGTATCTCTTTTTTTAAAAAATAATCCCCTTTTTTAAACAACTTGCTTTTTCAGAATTATTGAGTAAACGTATCACTAAGTATTCTAATTCGCTTCAAAATACTTTGTATAAAACAATAAGAGTAAAAGTTTAAAGTTGAAAGTTGAGAGTAAGAATCAACACAATAGATTTATACTGGTTCACCCCAAATCGTGGGCTCCAGTCCTCAAAATTCTTTCTGAGATTTCACTAAACTTCTAAAAAATACAAGTATTCTTTTCGCCGAGCCTCTTCAGGTCTCTTACAGCAAGTATTCTTTTCACACTTAGCCTCTTTAGGCTATCTGCTTTTCTTCTTTCTACTGAAAGATGTTTAAAGCCTTTTTACAAACAATATAGCTCTAGAGTTTAGCACGATGAATATAATGATTCACAATCTCTTTGAAATGGCTAATTTTTAAGATCACTAACTTCTCCAGTCTTCCACTCCGACTCATATTTATAGCCTTCATCTTCAACCGCTTCTTAATCTTTAAAGAACAGTTATTCAGTTGAGTTCTGTAACTAACTCACACTGATTAACTATCTGACGTGGTATCGAGTCTTCGTCTTAGATTTGTTTCTACTTCGTTTGACTCTCTTTCATCTCATTTTCATTTTTGCTTTGTCTTAGTTTCTCCTCTTCGTCTTATTCTCTTGCATCTTACTTTTCACTTCCGCTTCGTCTTATTTTTGTGTCTTACTTTTCGCTTCTGCTTTTTTTTTATTTTCTTGTGTTTTTTGCTTCGTTTTATTTTCGGCTTGCGTCTTACTTTGACTTTAACTCCATCTTACTTTGACTTCTGCTTCCATCTCATTTTGTCCGCGCTTCGTCTTATTTTGCCTTCTTGCGTCTTAGTTTCTCCTCCTTCTTCTTACTTTCTTCTATTGTTTTTATTTGGTCTTCATCAAATTATTGATCGTAAAGTCATTTTGACTTAACACTACTGAGTCTCACACAGGATCTTTCTTTGTATAATAATTGATATGATTGATTATGTGGTTTATTGGACCGCTTAACTCTCATTAACACAACCCAATCATTTTACATTCGATTCATCCTCTTGGTTTATTACCGAAGTATGAAGCTACAACAATCAATCATAATACCCAATCATAATAATACAAGAATGATTGTACTAATATTGAATCAAGTTTAAATCCATAAAATAAGTTAGAAAATGTAATAGTCAGTTTCCAAAACTACTAAGAGTTAGAGTGTTAGATTACTTAGTCACATGAATAATGTCATATTAGAATGAATTTGATGCATTTAGGATAAGATTTTATGATTTCATCAACATGCATAATATGAGCATACACACATAAGTTTTGATTTAGAAAGATTGCACTCAATTGACATGTTTCGGAGTATGAAAGTTTCAAAATGATTATAATATGATTGTAATGTCTTGTAATTTGTTTTACCAATAAAAAGAATTGATGTATTACAATTAGTAATTTGGAGTTAATTGTTACAACTAGAATATTGATGGATTAAAATGTACATTTAGACTAGGAAAATTTTTAAGTGGCAAGATAAGTTGACATATGTAAATTTAGGATGACTAAGCCTATAAAATGAGTGACATATAGCAGTAGATTTGAGTGACAAATGGATTAGAGAATTAAGTGACAAATGTTTTGATATGTTTTAGGGTTCGATGTTATTTTTGGAACCAAACAAAGCGGGAAAACCCTAGACACAACCCCAAGACCCTAATAAACCATATAAGAGCTTCAATATAGTTTTTCTTCTTTTTATGTAGTTCTTTCATTATCCTTGATGTGTAATCTGAATTCTAAGATGTTAAACATGACTATGGAATTATAAATTTCATATTAGGATTTATTTTGGAATTATTTTGTGACTTTGATTATTGTTGATTTCAATATATATTGGATGTCTGTGATAATTATTTAAGTTTAAACTTGACAAAAAATCGAGAGAGTGAGTTAAAAGTAATCTTTAAGGCCCAAAAATATACCCTAGTTAAAATAATAGATGTTTATGAAAGTGCATATGTGATAGGAGTTAAAATTGTGCTATAATTAGAATATGAAAGACATATGACTTGAATTTTTGATCAAGTGGACTATAGTTAGTATATTGGAATTAATTGATACCATTAGAGAATTGAGGTATTTAAATGTATATTTGGACTAAGGAAATTATCAAGTGACAAGTTAAGTTGGTACAAGAAAATTGGAATGACTAAGCCCAGGAATTAGTGACATTTGGCATAGCTAATATATTGACATTTGGCATCATTCAATGTGTGAAATTTGGTAGCATAATATGAGGACAAGTGGCCTAGATAAAATGTTACAAATGCCAGTTTAAATGGTGGGCAAGTGGGCTTCATGCCTTGGTGTTAAGTGGCATCTTAAGCTAGTAACACCTAGATGGTGATGAAGCATGTTTCAGCCGGAGTATTTCCAGCTTTCTTCATTCTTGTTTTGCTCTCCACCGAAACCTCCCATCTTCTCTCAATTTATGAACTTTTGTTGGAGTTTCGATCATTAACACTAACAAGCTTTTTAAGTTCTTCCATTAAGAAGTAATTCTTGTGATTCTATGTATTATTACCTTGTTGATCCTGAAAGTTGCACATTAAACTTAGGTATGTGCTGGTTGTTTGGAAGCTTGGTTTAGCTAGATTCTTAGAATTGAATTTGAAGTTTAGTAAGGTAAGTGAATTCTGAAACTTGGTATCATGTTAGAACATGTATTGTTTGGTGTTTGAAGTAGATAAAATGTGTACTGAATTAAGAAAGAATTGAGGGTAGAAACTTGATACATGCTGGATGCTTGTTGGAAGGAGTAGTTCCACTAGACAGGTATCGGTATTTTAGTCATATCTTGACCTGTAGGTATCCAAATGGGATTATTTTAAATTTATATTAAGCTAGATACATATATCTACAATTTATGAAGGAATCGAATTTGATTTCTGTCACTAAGGGTTTTGAAATTTGGCTTGAAATTGAGTTCTAGTTGTTGTCCAAGGTTAAGAACAGTTTACAGTATTTTAGGCATAACTCTCGAAATAATGACCCAAATTGCATTAACTTTATTTCGTTTGAAAATTAATACATATAGGAACATTTGTTTAAAAGAACATATTGTCATAAAATGTCACTTTCTAGGTCAGAATGGCCATACAAAACTGATCCAAAAACTTGTCCTGTGAAAACCCTGTTTGGAGGTTTCGGGTCACCTATCCCACAATTGTGGAAATTTATTAGGAAGGTGAAAAAATGGGATTTTGTGCAACCGATGAAATATATAAGGTTAAGTTAATTTATTTGGTATAATGGGACTTGTTTATGGTGTGTTATGAACTTTAATTGGTATTCAATTTAATTAAGGCGATAATATAAAGAATGTATGGTTTAATAATGATGAATATGAAATAAATCACTTGTTAGTATAGTATTTACGTACAATATACAAAATGCACAAGAAGGGGGGTTGAATTGTGTATTCCTTTCATGAATACAAGCCCCTTTGATATTTCTTTAAAAACTAACTTTTTCAAAGCTATTAAGTGAATATCACAATGTTTATATGAAAATATCTACGAGAGTTAGTAGATGGACATGGCGATTTTATCCTGATTCACCCCAAACCTTGGGTTACGTCTAGTCCTCATAATTCTTCTGAGATTTCATTAAACTTCTCCAAAGTTACAAGTATTCTTTCCCTCTTAGAGCCTCTTCAGGTCCCTTACACAAAGTAATATTTTCGCTCTCTTAGCTTCTTCAGGCTTTCAGTTTTCCTTTCTCTCACTAAAAAGATATTGCGAGCTTTCTTACAGTAAAGATTGCTCTCGTGTTTCGCACAACGAATACATAATTTTTAACTTGAGGTCTTATTCTATAGAAACTCATAAATGAGCTACTTCCTCAAGTAGATCACCCACTGAGTCACACAGATCATCAACCTTGTCATGAATTTCTTCAATTTACTTGACCAAGGCTTCATGACTCCCCTACTGTATGTGACTAACTTCTTCCAAACCAATAGTAAAATCTTGTTGAGGTATTCTAGGTGAAAGAAAGTTTGTAGCAACAGATGGTTTTGAAGATAAAACATCTAATTCAATGATTGTGATAGCAGTAGGTTTGAACGGTAGGTTTACTTCAGGGAGATCAAGGTCATTAGGTCTAGGAAGCTTTGGTACTAGTTTTCCAAGAAGGTATAGTACATCTTTAATTGAGGATATACAACTCAAGGGTCTAAAGTGCATAATCAGATACACAAGAGTATCTAAGTTGAAATTGATACCTTCAACCCTGATAGTTCTGTACTGCCCTTCTGTTATTCTGCCAACTACCTGAAAAGTTTCATCTGTGGTGAAGTGACCACACTGACTTCCTGATGCTTTTGAGATATGACGAGAAACATAGATTCCTCTAGGTTGAGCTGTATAACATGCCTCATCTATGTTCCTCACTTCTGCTTCTATCTGATGTTTTGTAAGATCACCTGTATTTCCTTCCGAATACATGTTCTTCTTCCCTTTATCTTCATTGTGTACAACTAAAGGTCTTGACTATATGTCTGGTACAATCTTGATCACTATTATTTTTGTGATTGGGTAAATAGTATTTCGCTCCTTGGTCATCTGTGTTGGATATGGTTCTGACTTCTCATCTCGCAGAACATCATATAACCTTTTCTCTCCATGATTTAACAGATGTATTGATCGACTATTTACCAGTATTTTTTCGAATTGTACCTTGACCAACCTTCTCAAAGGTTCTCTTATAATGATTGAGCTTCTACTCCTTACAGGTACAATTTCTTCAATCATCTTCAGTTTCAAATCCTCTTTTCTCATAGGTTGAGAAGGATTAACCTGTGCTAAACTGTGTTCAATTGACTTTTTCTTTTATTGAACATCATTTGGATTACTCTTTTTCTTACTGGTCTTCTGCTTCTTACTTTCTTCTACTAGCTTAGAAGGAGGTTATTATTGAGGTTTCTTCCTTTAAAACACCAACGTCCTCTTAATTTTTGTTTCTTTGGTCGATTTTGCTAGCCCCTCTTGCAAACTTGAGACCAAAGATCTAGTTGCCTATGGTGCTTTCTTTTCAAAGTCTCTACCATGAGTCAACCCTCTCCCTTTCTTTTGTTCCTGTTGAAGTAAGGTTAACAATCTTGGTGACTTCTTTGCTTGTTTGGATTTTTCGAAATGAAGTGTCTCTCCCTTTCTCTTCAAAGACACTTATTTCTCAGACTGTTGCACCTGGCTTTCTTCTCTATGAGAAATTGTCTTAACTTTCATTGATTCATCTGACGATTTCTTCTTTTCTTCCTTAGACATTCTTCCAGTGGATTGAGGTTTTGTCTTTCTTGTGGGCGTAACTTTTTCACTCAAACTACGTTTGACAATATGCTCCCCCTCAGTCCTTGCTTTATCCATAGAATCTGTATCCTCCTTTTCTTGATTCTTCAAGCCCATTCTACTGACAGTTGTCGTGTTAATGACGTTTTTAATTTTAATCTTCATTATGTTTCCTCTCTCAAGAAAAATTCTAGAATCTCTGAAGATTCTTGCCAGCAACATACCATACGGTAGGGCATTAGGGTCTCTTTTCGACTTCATCATATAATTAAGAATTAGGTGTGGAAGATCTATGGGTTGATGGTTGAGTAAATGGAACAGGCATTGCTCATCTATCGTCGTCACCACATTCTTCGATCCTTTTCTTGAAAAAACATAATAGAAAAGTAGCGCATGTAAAACCTTAGCCTTCGGCATAAGAGTTAAGGCCTTCTTTTCCTTTGGGTCACTACATCTATAGAGTTGTCGATTGATATGTGCCTTCTCTACACCGGCTTAAGTCATCCATCTTATTTTATAAGCTACCTTTGCTCCAATACATGGACATTCACTAGCTTTCTCGATTGACTCTAGTGTCACAATGACCGACAATCTATCCACCATTGATACTAAAGTATCATCTACTACTTTTGCATTCTTCCAGAACTCATATACTTCATTTAGGTAAACTGTTTCACGGACCTGAAAGAAGTTCTTCCATCCAGCTGCATCAATCACTCGTTCGATGTCCATCTGGTTCTTCTTCAAGGAATCGAAATCAACGTGTTTTCCATAAGTCATTGATTGCTCCATTTTTAATCTATAGATAATGAAACTAAATGCACAAATGTATTTCTCAAAGTGATGGTGTTAGCTTCTGAAGTTGAGAGTGTGAGCAAAGAGTACTTGATATCAAGAACATAGTAATGAAATGTTTTGTTGAGAGTTCTACCATAATCAATTTTAGGGTATTTCAAGAGTATTCTAGAGTAGGTGATATTCTCAAGGCTTTGAGAAGATTTCCCTCCAAAATTTTTTCATGAGAGAAATTACCGTCTGTATCTTACTGTTACTGTTACCTTGAAATCTTATGACTTTTTATCTTCTTTACTAAGAAGATCATTTGGGTCATAACGTGCCAGACGATTGGTCACTCAACACTACCATATTCAAGTTTCATCTGATTTCTTTGAATCTTTCTTCACTCAATGGCTTAGTGAAGATATCTACCCACTGATAATTGTCTCAACAAACTGTAGACTGATGATCTTCCTCTGTACGTAGTCTCGCAGGAAATGATGTCTAACTTCAATATGTTTTACCCTCGAGTGTTATATTGGATTCTTCGATAGATTGATAGCACTTGTGTTGTCACAGAAGATTGGGATTTGTTCTTCTTGTATTGAATAATCTTCTAACCGGTACTTGATCCACAACGTTTATGAGCAACAGCTTGCAGCTAACATATATTCAGCTTTTGTAGTGGATAGAGCAATTAAGTTTTGCCTCTTACTTGACCAAGAAACTAAGTTATGATCAAGAAAGTGACAGCCTTTACTCATACTTTTCCTATCAATCCTGTCTCTAGCATAATCAGCATCACAATAGCCAATTAATGTAAAATCTTTACATTTCTCATACATTAAGCAAAGATCAGTAGAACCTGATAGATATCTTAAAATTCTTTTTACAGCTATATAGTGTGATTCTTTAGGATCTGCTTGAAATCTTGCACAAAAACAAACACTAAACAAAATATCAGGTCTACTTGTTGTAAGGTAAAGTAAAGAACCAATGATTCCTCTAAAAAGGGTTTGATCAACCTTCTTACCAGCTTCATCCTTAGATAAAAGGTTTGAAGGATGCATAGGAGTTGACATAGGTTTCACTTTTTCCATTCCATACTTAACCAACATTTCTTTGATATATTTCTGTTGATGAATAAAAATCTTTTCTTTGGTTTGCTTAACTTGTAACCCAAGAAATAATTTTAATTCACCCATCATGCTCATCTCAAATTCATTCTTCATCAAATTCTCAAAACTGGGATATAGCTTTTTAGATGTTGCACCAAAGATAATATCATCAACATATATTTGCACTATGATAAAATCATTCTTAATGGATTTTCTAACAAACTT
>JANVCL010000212.1:11913527-11927429 GCA_026546855.1 Erythroxylum incrassatum | reverse complement strand
CCTTTTATAATGTTTAGTAACACTTAAAAAAATTGTTATCAATGATAAATTATATGTTATAAAATCATAAAGTGTTATTCATCAAATTAAGAATCATAACATTTTAAAATATAATGTTACCATAGATAGGTATTTTATAACATATTGTTAAAAGTGTTACTGTCTAGTGTTACTGTATGTCATTTTTGTTATAGTGTGCACCAGTTTGAGAGTTAAAGGGACAGACAAGAGAGAGAGAGAGAGGAGAGAAGAAAATTTTATTTTCTTTAATTTTGAGTCTCATTTGCATATAAGATACATATATGATAAGGGCCCACAAAAAATACCAAATTTTTTTTTGTTTACGGAGGGTTGACGGAAAAGTTAAGATGGGTTCAAATTGAAAGTTTGTGAAATATTAAGGCTTTTTTTTGTACATGTTGAAATGATTGAGTTTAAATTAAAATTTGGTCAAAATGGTTCGGATCTAATTTGATCCTTTTGCCTATAAAAATACTAATAGTTAATATTGAAATTATCTATGTGTATTAAATAGTAAAAGTCTATTAAATAACTGTATTTACAATATAAATTTATATTTGAAATTCTTGGTAAGTTTAATGGCAAAATGTTCAAATTTTACATTAATATTTTTTATCAAAATCAAATTGAAATCTAAATGTATATGCTTTAAAAAGCTTAATAATTCTCAAACATTCAATTTGCATCCTAATTTAACTTGTTTGTCATTTCTTCGTTACAAAAAGTATATTTTGTATTTTTGTAGATCCTTTGTCAAATGTTTATCCTATGTGATAAGTGGGCCAAAAATTTTCCCCCTCTTTCTCTCTTTTCTCTCCTCCCTTTTTTATTGCTTTCTCTTCAACTTCTTTACTTTCTATCTCTAATTTCTCTAACTTTATCTTTTACAGATTTTGTTAGAGTTAGGCTTGGCAATCTGTTGGAAAAGCTTGGCCCAAAAATTTTTATTCATGTCCATGCCTACCTCAAGCCCAATCAGCTCTGAGGTACCTAGCCTAGTCCCAAGCCAAATTGAGTCTAGGCAACTGAAAGCCTAGCTCAAATAAAATTTTTAATTAAAAAATAAAAAACAAAGTCATTTTACTCAAAATGATGCCATTTTCTTAAAAAAAAATTAAAAAGCTTGAGAAAGTTTGATTAAATTAAGTCAAGTTAGTTAGCATAGGGATAAACTTGGGCCTAACTGTCATCTTTAGTTGGAGCCAGTAACTTGGAATAGAAAGAGAGCTTAGAAGACTTTTGTTGTAACGCCCTATATTAGGGGTTATAATATTAAGGAATTTCAATGCATGGTATGCTTAGTATAATTGAGTTTTTGCTTATTTGAGCATATACATTTTTCGACATGTAGACGATCTAGAAGGGGGGTTGAATAGATCTTTTAAGCTTTTTCGTAAATCTCTACAAAAAATCAGAAGTTAGTACACACAAAATAATTTAAACAAAATTAGATGTAAAGAGTAGGGAAGAAAAAAAACACTGTTTTGATAGAGGTTCGGTGCTAAGACCTACGTCCTCTACCTAAGCTCCCACTTAGGATTTGGCAAACCACTTTATTATACACTTTTTAGTTCAGGGTGAACTTTTACAACACCTCTTGAATTCCGACTCAAGCAACCCTTACAATCGATTTGTTTTCCAGCACAAATCCTACCTCACAAGTGATTTTCTACCAATCACTCAACTCACAATAATAACAAGATAAATATGAAATGTTGAAGCTCAATACAAATTAGAACAAGCTAGTATCAATTGAGAGCAAATTTGTAACAATGGTAGTGTGATTTTGTTTTTTCGGATTGCTACAATCGATCCCTTGAAGTTTTTCTATTTATTGGCTGACTACTGATGAATATAGACGTTGCAAATCTTCTTCTATCCGTTGCTTGATATCTCCTAACCATTGCTTGATTTCCTCCTTTCCATTTGTGATTGATCTGGATGAATTTTGCTCAGTTTCACCTGATAGTCGACTGGTCGAGCTGTTATAGTCGACTAGTACTAACGCTTTTCACTACAGGTATCATCTTCGCTCTTCGATAAGTCGACTAGTGTCATGATAGTCGACTAGTGTACCTATCTAGCTGATTTGTAGTCGACTTGTAATGTCTTAGTCGACTTGTTTCATGCCCCATCTGATGAATCTTAATTTCTTAGTCGACTTGTAATGTATTAGTCGACTTGTGCTGACTCCAACGGATAGATTTAATCAGATCTTCCCATAATCTTCAAGTTTGAGTGTTTCTTGTTCGTTGAAGATTATTTCCTTGTGGATTTCACAATGATTTATATCTTGCTCATTAAGGATTAATGCTGTCTTGACCTGAAATAATTTCTTAACCAGTTCTATACATTTTATTATTATCAAAACATAAGTAGGATTTAATTTGTCAACCATCATTGGTCCAACACTAAGTTCATTACAAGGGTTATAGATAGCTGTTAAGCCTTCTACCTCTTCCAATTTCATAATGGAGTTAAAGTCACCTGATAACATCCATGGTATACTGATTGAATTAGCTAAAACGTTGATCTGGTTCCATAAGAAACTTCTCTTATATGCATTATTGTGTGCATATATGAAAGAAACATATAGTTGCTGGTTTAGAGACACCACATAGACTTCTAGGTGAATTATTTGGTTAGAAAAGAAAGTTGAGCTAACTTTCATTGCACTTGAATCGTATAGGACCATTATTCTACCATTTGGATGACAATTATGATTTGTTATGATCTGTCACTGAGCTGGAAGATAACTTAACATCATGCAATATTCCATTATCATCCTAGTTTCCACAATACCAGCAAGGGTCACTCTATTTTGTAAAATAGTATCTTTGATCATTAGTTTCTTGTTAGGGGCATTGGCCCCTCTTACATTCCGCGTCAGAATATTCATTTGGCAACCTCCCCTAGGGAGAGTTTCTTCTTTATGTTAGATCTTCTTCGAACTACAGTTTCAAACTCTTGTCCATTTGTTCACAAGGAATTTCATTTACCCTGTCTATGGCTTTATGCTTCTGCTAACCTAGCGTTTCACTTGAATTTACCAGTATAGTATCTGTTGTATTTACTCGCGCAACTTATCTAAAACAGTAGTAGCAGTAGCAGTAGCAAGAGTGTTCATTGTATTTTGTACATTATGTTCACAACTCATGTCTACATGTTGTTCTCTACTCATTTCTCGCTCAGATTGTTCCAGTCACAAAGTTATAATCAATGTTTCACTTGGTCTGTCGCTCGATGTTTCACTCCATTCGCTCCGTTCGCACCAGTCTCGTTCTATGTTTCTCGCTCGGTTTTTGTTTTGAATTTTTTTCAATAAACAAACACTTAATAAACTAAAAATCATTACACTTTATTAATCTAGTTAATTGATAGGAATTTTACATGTTAAATTAATAGAAATTATTATTATAACATTAATTTAGTTAATATCAACAAATTACACTAAAATTGTATTTATATAAGCAAATACAAATATATTATTATTCAACAATTTAATTTCAAAATTTTCTATATATACTGAAGATGGTATTTATGAGAGGAAAATTTTAAGAAAAACATGTTAGAATAGTCAAATTTTAAGATACAATGATATTATAAATTTGGAGTTATTATCAATCAATTTGAAAGAAACTAGTAATTAATTAACCCAAGTCAATATTATATAAATTACTAAATAATAAAGTTATAGATTATTCAAATATTAATTTATAGAAATTTTATCATATATTACTAATATATAATGCTTGGGCAACCAAATAAAAAGAATGAACAATCTAAGATAATTGACCACTGGCCGTGATGATAATCTGATATACTAATAATAGTTTTTGTTAAAATCAAGAGCTAATATTTCATCATTGACCCTCAGCAGCGACGCAAGAACATGGCCGTAGCATAAGGGCTTCATAATGACCAAAATGAGCAAAGAGCAGATATATGACCAGACAACACAAAAACTTGGGGACTGCTAGAATGTTTACAACGTAATTATTTACACAAAGAATAAAGCCAGCAGCACTACAAGGACTCAAACTAAAGATAATACATCTAGTGGACATGATAGAGAGGGCCAAGAAAAAAAATTGATTCAAGACTGCAAAGACACTATCCTGATCCTTTCAAACAATTACAAGCACACTCCTGTTGACTGATCTCCCAGCTAAAACGGTAAGCTCAAAAATCCCACGAAATTCATCACATGCCCACATGGCCAGATGGGGCAATTTCATTTCATTTCCCACCAGATAACCATAAGTTTCTAGTCAAAAGCAGCTTCCTCTAAAACCAGGAAGAAGGCAATCAAATAATTTTGCACAGCACTGATACAGCTATTCATGAAATAAATGGAACCAAACTACCCCATCATTTATTGGGGTGGCTCCTCAGGGGTGCTGTACCTTCTACATTCAGTAGCGGTTGAGTTTGCAAGGGCATCTGCTGCAATTTCCCAACTCCCACTTCTCCTTCCCCAACTCAATTGTCTAGTCTCCGATCGTCGATGATCTGAACTCAAGACTGACTCTACCTCTGAAGTGTTATGAGGAGGCCCATTACTCCCTCTGCTACGTATGTCCTCCACAATTTCTTCAACATTGTGACGAAGGGAGATTTTCAGTAGATCTTCACCAATATCAAGATCATCTTCAACCTTCGCACGCCGATCTCCACCTAAATCTTCAACTTCTGTTTCCCGAGCAACAGGTGTAGGCGGTCTTGGTACCTCCTCTTGCACAAAAGCCCGGAAGTTGTTCTTTGAAGGCTTAACTTTTGAGCAGAATACTTCAAGAAAGTTATTCACACAACCCAAGTTGTAAACATTGATCCTATTGTCAGCTCTATACCGGAAATTTTCATACGTTGTCTGTATAAACAAGGTAAATTCAGTAGATGCACTGACAAATTTGGTTGGTACGATAACATAATGCATGGAAATGAATGATAGGCCAAGCATGTAAAAGGGGTGCACCATTACATGTGCATGGGATTTGAATAAACTCGAGACAATTTCTAAGAGAGCAACTTCTGTTTTAAATTGCTTCAGGTTTCCAGAGTAACAAATAGACTCCCCAATATATACTCAATTAGACAACAATTTTTCGTAGCATGTCATTTGCAGTCCTTCCAGAAAATTGTGAAGATTCAATTTCCTATGAGTAAGGTTGTTCCAAAATGCTATCCTAATTTTATCAAGCATATTGAGTTTAAAGCCTTAATTAATTGGACAGGCAATTCATCCACATTGCACATTAGGATGTAATTAATCTACAATTGAGCTGTTATTCGTCAAAACGCCAAGATTAAAACATGAATGCGGAATTTAGATCAGAGTTCAATCCTTTAATACTTTTGTATCTCAATTCCTAATGGACACTATTTCATACATTTCATCTAATTGAAACAAATTATCTGACCTGGTTTGTGCCTATGAGATACAAATGAAAGCCAGTAAGTCCGCCAACAAACCATAGAGCAATGAAGCAATAGGCCATTAGTATGACAGATGCAGGGGATTCTTTCATGGCTTTCCATACTGTGCCGTGATAATCATCCATCAAAACCTTGATGTACACTGCTGACATTGCAAATACATAGATGCAAAGAACAGTTGACGAAAAAACAAACATAAAGAAGTACCGGTAGTTGCGCTGCACATACAAAGAGTAAAGTAATTACAAAATAACAGAACATAAAAAAGTTTATGTGACAAGTCAGGACATAGTTAACAATGAATAAACAGGTGTAATCGAAACCCATTAAACAGCATACCAGTCCAATGCATTGGCCAACCCAAGGGCAATGATGATCAAATCGTTCCACACAGTTGTTACAAATAGAGCAATGAGAGCAGCGAGGAGGGCGATACAGCATGCATGTGTCACAGTACTTCACCCGAACAGGAATGCCGTTAACAATAACTTCTTTTGTCCGAGGGAACTGGAGGCTCGGAGTTTGTCTTACCCCAACCTCAGCTGACACAGAGGAATCATATCTGAACTCTTCCTCAGGTGGGTGTGAATTCCGTGGAATAATGCCAGGGTCCCTAGCTGATGTACAAAAAAGGAAAACTAACGCCTGCAAAAATCAACTACAAGATCAAAAGAACTGCAAAAGTTACTAGTACGTAGGAAAAAGATCAAAATCTTAAACCCAAATCACCACTTTGCGTAGAGAAACAATTACCAGTATTTCAAGAGATTTGTAGATTTCAGGATCTTGTGGGACATACACCAAAAAATTTTCATTTCAAATGTATAGCACTGAGCAATTAATTCTTAAAATCCAAAACTAGCAAACAATCTACAATTAGCAGATAGTATATTCTAATATTAAGAAACTAGGATGATCATGTACTTTACAAAAATCAGCTTGATGTAAAGAAAGAAATAATGCCATCATGGAATACATAAGCTTTCACATGAAAGTTACATTAGTTGATGGAAATTAAATTTTTTAAGGCATCAAAAAGATAAAAGTAATAAAGGTGAGAAAAAGGATA
Organism: Erythroxylum incrassatum; assembly: GCA_026546855.1. NCBI lineage: Eukaryota > Viridiplantae > Streptophyta > Magnoliopsida > Malpighiales > Erythroxylaceae > Erythroxylum > Erythroxylum incrassatum. The sequence goes on along the minus strand of JANVCL010000212.1, from coordinate 11,920,903 downwards.
AGTGAGCTAAAATCACCATTCACAATGCAGTTAAACTGTTACCAATTTGCATGGCAAAACAAACACTTGTAATGTTCATGGACCAATATTATACTTTGACAGCAACTCATGTCCTCTTGAGAATAATGTCATCTGAAGTAAGTGATAATTAAATATTAATCATATAGTTTGTGTTGTTCATACAACTTACGACATTTCCTTGAGCCTCCAACGGAAGTGGCTCCAAAAATATTAAAAGGAGAAACACACACATCTATAGTGATGGAACTGTACCACAACCAATAAAAGGAAGGCATTGTTTAGACAAAGCATTCCTCTGCACAACAGCCTCACCTCCAACACTGGCAAAGAAAGGCCAAAGACAACCTATTCAATTTTCAATAATACATAGAAAATCATATCTTGGGTTGGACTTCACAAGTCAATAATTTCTACCAATTAGAAAATCCTAAAGATCAAAAGATCCTTGAGAATAGGTATCCACTGCCGACATAATAAAATGGAAAGTCTAGAAAGTTACAGAGAAACTACTAATGCTGAAAAGGTACACATGCTAAAGCAAACGATGCTGTATTCTGTCAAGCATCAAGAGAAATGCAGACTTACACAGATAGTAAAGAAAACTGCAACCAATAGGATTGAATAGCCTGCATTATACGGTGAGAATTTATGGCGCAGATGCCTTGCAACAAATACACAAAAGATTACAACTGGAGCAATGATCAGCAACAAGGTGACAATCAATGATCTGGCATCGGGGCCAAATATCAACCTCCCACCAACTACGAATTTCTGTAAATGATAGACCAAAAAGAATAAAATTAATATACATAAGCTAGTCAAACAATAGACGGGTAAAGAACTATTAGTTTAAAGAGACAATAAGACCAATCACAAACTACCATTAGTGAAATTCTGGTAATCAAGTATCCATAATAGCAACAGCAGTTTCAATCTTTTGATAAATGGAAAAAATATATGATTTCTAAAGTATACACTCCAGTATGATATTTTGTAATTAAAAACAAACAATCATTTTGCAGGCACACAAATTTTATTTACCTCAAGCACCTCTATTTTTCAGACAATTATATAAATCAAAAGAAACTCCAGAAAACTAGTGGCGATAATTTTTCAGAATAGAAACCAATTGCAAGCAAAAGAAGTTCTTAGATTCAAGTGAGCATGGATTACCACACAAATGGAACTCAAAATCAAGCCATGATAAGAATTCTAACAGATTTAAATATGGCATCATGGTCTGCACTGTATCTCAAGGAATACTTCTTAGTCATGTAAACAAAAACCATTTGATAGATAGATTTGCATTATATGCCCTCCACAAGCACAAAACAAGTGCGGATATCACATAGCACATACCAAGAAAGATATCAAAGCCATAAAATGTCCAGAAAAGCTGATGAACATCCAATGATAGCAACAAAAGCAGTTTAATAGTACAATTGCTAACCAATAACCACACCATAAAATTCCCACAAAATTCCCATAGCAAATGCCACCAAGCTAGGAAGCCACCAATCCATCCATTGCAATAACTCTACCCTGGAAAGGAATTTAAGACCTACTTTTGTCAACTTGGAAAAAGGAAATATCAGTTCGTTTCCACTAAAATGTGTTGCTTTGCGGAACCAAACATGATGCATACAATAACACCCATAAGAACATCCAATCCAGAGCCAAGAGCTTGTGAAATATGAGTTTTAGACAATTCTTGTGCAACCTTAGAGGAACTGCAAAAGAAAGCACACACATGTGCAGCAAACACACACACATAAATGCTGATCATTTTTATCAAAGACTTGGAATTCACTGGTTGGAGTAGATTATAGTTCTGGGAGCAACTTACTAAGCATGTGAAACAAATATTAAGAGAAGAGAATTTTTCGTTAATTAAAAATAAAGATTCAATATAATCTTCCTCGAACAAAGACCAATTATGAAATGTCAATTGTTTTTCCCTCTAACTAACAGTAGAAAGGCAACACAACCAAAATCTAACACGTACACATTCAACTATTACCCTTTGGAAGATTTGATATGCATGCCCTTGCAGCCAGATAACAAGCATAACAGATCTCTCATGCCCTTTTGTCATGGGAAGGGCAAATTTAATCTCTTCTTTCTTTTATTTCACTACAACTTTCTCCATGCAACACAGCACATTATCTACAATTATTCACTAGCAGGAAGCAGTATTTGTGGAAATGTATTGCAAGTTAAGCATGAAGAACCGACCTCACAGGCCTACTGAGAGATGGAAGCAAAGGGAAACAAGATGAGACAATGATGTAACACTTTCTCCATTCCACACTCCTTGTTAAGCTATCTGACATATACATTAGACCCTTTTTTGTATAAGAAAACAATCACGAAGTTTTGACACGTACATTAAACTTAATTGGAAAAGGAAATTATCTCAGAACTTCTGAAGAGAAAGTTTTTAAGACACTGCATTGCAAATTTAGAGCAAAAATTGTAAAGTGGCTGTCAGACTTGAAAGTTCTACGGTACAAGATATTTCACTAGCAATACTTTTTCACCATAAATGCATAGTCCACAAGAAGCTTTATGATTCCTTTGCTGACAAATTTTGTGAAACACTGGATTCCATTCCTAACTTGGAGCCACGCTGACAACAAAATCTGATCTTTTTACGCCAAAAACATTCCTTAATTTGCTATATAATCAAACTTCTGCAGGTAGACATTTCAAGATATCTTAATTTGAGCTTTAACTAATAGAAGAACAAAGTCAGACTTTTTGCAACATGATAAATCCAACAGCTCTTAAGCGCAGGCGCCCGCACATACACAAAACTAAAGTATTGTATTCATTGCATCACTAGCCAGATGCGTAAACCAAGTCCCAGTGATAAAATATGTTTCAAATGTTTGTCTATAATCAATTTCAACCTACATGTCTAGCTCGCGATACTCATTAACCTTAGCTGTAATGCGAATGTTCCAATTAATCAAACTGACGTATGCTTTAGCAAATAAAATGAAATTCAACTCCTAAAAGAAGAAAAACTTCAAACTTCAAACTCCAAACTCAAACTCAAACTCAAACAAAACCATTCCCATTAGTATTTGACGACCACAGAACAAAGCTAAACAATAACGAGATGCCAACAACCAACAAATCGAACGTTCAGATTGAAAAGGGCTCAATGAAACCCAATCAGATAGAGTCTTACGTTACTTCCTTTCCACACTTCGTACACGCGCTTTGCCATTAGAGTAACCTCCACACGCCACCACCGTCACCACCAATGAGCGTTAAGCAGGCACTGAGTCAAAGATTTTGAACTTGTTTTTGGGGTTCATTTCATTTGAAATCCCAACCAAACCAAAAAGAAACAAATCAATAAGACACTAATCCCAGTCGAAAAATCCCACCAAAGACTGCTCGATACAAAAGCAAAAAATGGGTTTTAGCAACTGCGTTTTTGGAGATTTTAGGTTAAAATGAAAAGAAATTATGATCTGTGAGATAGCGGTTTTGGAACTTTTGGGGCTTTTGTTGTTAGTGTGTTGTGCAGATTCAGGAATGTTTTGTTTCTCTCGGTCCCCTTTGGATCACTGTTGTAGTTTCTATTTTTTATATAAAAAAACAAAAACTTATTTGCTTGAATTTTTAATATAAAAACTAAAATTAAAATAAAAAATCTGTATGACTGAAATTTATAATGAAAAATAAAAATAAAATATATTTGATTTTATCACCATATTTCTATTTTGTAATTATACTCTTATATTAATAATTTTAATATAATATATTATGTTTTTAAAATAATTAATTCTCATTAGAGTTAAAATTAAAATATATGCAAATTAATATAATTTAAAAAAGTACACATTAATTGCATATAATAAAATTCTATAAATTAGAAAATTATATTAACTCATTCTAATCAATAAAAGATGTTCATCCTATTATAATTCTTTGAAATATAATAGTACTATCATTTACAAAAAAAACATAAATTAATATAATCATTCCACATTTGTCTAACAATTTTATCTTGCTTCCAAGACATATTTTGAAGTTATGCTGGAGTTATACTATACTCTGCTTAAGAACTTGCATCTTCATTTTCATGTTCTCAATTTTGCTCTTCATTTTTAACACAAATGTTAAATAATTCATCGTTTTGTCCATACATCTTAATTTAATTGTGTATAACATAACAAGCAATAACAATATATTTTTGTTTCTTCATATTATAACTCAACATGTTTTTAAGTATAAGGAATCTTGTTTTTAGAACATCAAAATATCTTTTATTCCCATTTCTTAACGAAGAATGTCTATAGTTAAACAATTCCTGTGGACCTTAAAGTCTTCCTCTTTTTCTATAATCTCATAAATGATATCTTTTACCTCGATATAGTGAAAGAAATCCAGACACATTGGTGTAGCTTGAATCAACCAAATAGAATTTACTTAACATATAACGAGCATAATATTAACAAAAAGATATTAAAAATAAATCATAATTACTATGTTTATTTAAAATAATATTATACCTTGTTGGGGCATAAAAAATTGATTCGCTAGATTTGTCACTGTCTATAGAGAAATTCGAGAGTCATTTGTAGTACTTTCCTATCCAGCCATTACATATGTAAAAAAAAACCTCTCAAATGAACAATAACATATAATATTTTAGGTTGTATTAATTTTTTTAACCCCTGTAGAGTATTTGTTCATCGATCGGAATATGTGCATCAATATGTACTATCTATTGCTCCTATATAAATCCTTGTAGACTTCCTATTCAAAAGTTCTAATATCCAATCATGACCTGGTAGAGCACAAGTTCTATATGGTTGCTTTTGTAAATAAAAATATTTGTCTCTCTTCCCGACTAGAGAAATAATGATTACGTTTCTCAATTCATCATCAGAATGTTATTCGAAATCTCATAAGGAATCCATGTATCTACAATGTCAACATTAAATAATTAATAAAACATTTAGTCTAAAGGTTTAATTAAATATAGACAAAATATTTATACAAAATATAAACTTAACATTAGGTCAAACATTTATACAAAACATAAACTTAAAATGTTCAAACTATGAAATAATGCTTAATATAAAAGTATCAAATTAAGAAGAATTCCATATGCAATAACATGAAAATATAACTGATGTGGCATAATCCAATCCAGCGTCCTTGCATCTGCCATCTTCATAAAAATATTCCTATAAAGTAGAGAATCATGTAAAGCCTTTACAACTTTTCCATATTTCACACTGTCAAAACCCAATTCAACTAAGAAATTCAAACATTTCATTATTATGTTAGATTTTTTAGATTTATTCTCTGCAGTGCATGATGTTTCACTTAGTTTTTTCTCAAATAAATCATTCTTTCTTTTTTATTGTTCATCAATTATAACCAAAATATCTTCTACAATGTTAGAATGTGTCTTTTTTGCCTTCTTATTCTTAGGATATTTCTTTCTCTTAGATGGAGAATTTATTACTTGATCTCCTTTTTCATTATACGAGCAATCTTCATTAACATCATTTCTATGTTCTTCTTCTATATTATTCGATGGAGATTTAGTTGGTGGATGCACATGCAAACCAAGTGCAGTAGTATCTCCAAAAATATGACATAAGTTTGAAAACTCCTTACATCTTTTTTTTCTTGAATATGTGAGTCATTTTATGCACCTATAACAATGAAAAAGAAGCATGAGAACAAACATTATGTAATATGATATATATTAATAAAACAAAGACATATTTCACCTTAAATAGATTTTCCCAATAGTCATTTATAGTGTTAACTTTACCAGTAAAGGAGTTGTAATTGATTCTTGTTTCTTTGAGTAAGTACTTCAAATTCTTTAATCTAACCCTTAATCTATTATACTTATTTGATTGACCTATTTTTGTGAGTTATTCAATATTTTAATAACTGCTAGTTAGTCAATATTTTAATAACCTCAAGTGCACGACGTAGTTGTAGCTAGTACAAGTATGGGTCGATCCTATGAAGACGATGACTACTAGTAATTACCTGTCCCTCATTATCTAGCCTAAGGATTGACTTTATATTTTTTAATTAAAAAACTAAAACTAAACAAGTAAAAGAAAATAAGTAACAAAATTGAACAGAGAATTCAGGAAGCACTAGAAAATTATTGATATCGAGTAATTAGTATCTAAGTTTCGAATTCCCTTGAGCCCTTAACAAATTGACCTTTATTCTTGCAATTGTTTTAATGATTTATTAGACTGTGGAGACTCATATTGTATGCTAGTAGTTGACCTTGAGTTTACTAACAATTAATCCTAAGGTTTCTAACCGAATTACTCAGGTCAAATCTTATAGGATTACACCACTGTTTTATGAATTCCTTTATTAGGTTTGGCCCTAATATATAAGATTTATATTATTCTATCTCTAGGGTTGCAATCAACTCTTTTCAATTACCATGGATCTATTTAAACCTAGGATTTTTTAATCTCCACGTATGAAATTAGATTATGGTCTAATATTTCAAAACACTAGAACATAAATAAAACAAGTAATTAGATTGCAACAAATCAATCAATCATTTGCATTAATAGAAAAATCAACACATGTTAAGGTATCGAAATAGAGTTCATCTGACCTAAACACTAACTGGAAGTTTAGTTACACATAATCGAACACAAAATCAAACAAACATTGAAAGAAAAATAAATAGAAAACAACGGGTTCATAATTCTAAATCTCTGTGGTTATCTTCTATCAAGTGTTCTTGTGATGTAGAGGTATAATCTTGTATTTTGGGAGATGCACAGTCTCTTGCACGGTCATGTATGTCGTGTATAAGACCGTACATAATTGGAATTTGCAGGGTATCATGAAAGTGCACGGCCATGAGAAAGTACACGGTCAATATGCACAGTCGTACATTCCTTCAGATTTGTCGATTCTTCGTTTTCCATCATGTTTGCGTTTGAATTCCTTTCTTTTAAGTCCATAAAGGCAATTATCACATGTAAACACACTTGGATCACATTAAGTACCAAATATATAACAAAAGTATAAAATATCAAGCAAAATACATCAAATATGGGTGTAAAAATCATTGATGTGGATATCGTACCATTCTGGCCATTACCAGCCGGAACGTTCCGTACCAGCCAAAAAACTATACCGGAACCGTCATAAGGGGTACTGGGGATGAATTTCGGTCGGTACCGCCAATATTGGATTTTTCAGGGCCATTCCGTAAAAAAAAGTTCCAGGGACTATTTTGCAAATAAAGAAAATTTAACCTTAAATTTATCTACCCTCTTCCCCCCCCCCCCCCCCCCCCCCCCGCCCCCCCCCCCCCCCCCCCCCCC